>CAUJCB010000487.1:0-128093 GCA_963082715.1 Harpalus rubripes
ACATCATATTTGAGCGTTTCACGGTCTGAAACGACGATTTTGCATGTATCTTTAGAAACATATTCTACCTGTAGTTTCGATGGAACTAGGTTATTTAGGGTACAATAAGACAAAATACACTGTTTTTTAGTGAATACAACCTTTTGGAGGCACTCCGTGGTGCACTCGCCAGCGCAGCTAGAGTGCCGATTTGAACTATAGAAGTTACTGCAAAACACCTTAAAAACACGTAACTCGCTTAGAAAACGCATTTTCAAGTGATTTGGAGACATGTTTTGAGAAACAGTTTTTACATCATATTTGAGCGTTTCACGGTCTGAAACGACGTTTTTGCATGTATCTTTAGAAACATATTCTACCTGTAGTTTCGATGGAACTAGGTTATTTAGGGTACAATAAGACAAAATACACTGTTTTTTAGTGAATACAACCTTTTGGAGGCACTCCGTGGTGCACTCGCCAGCGCAGCTAGAGTGCCGATTTGAACTATAGAAGTTACTGCAAAACACCTTAAAAACACGTAATTCGCTTAGAAAACGCATTTTCAAGTGATTTGGAGACATGTTTTGAGAAACAGTTTTTACATCATATTTGAGCGTTTCACGGTCTGAAACGACGTTTTTGCATGTATCTTTGGAAACATATTCTACCTGTAGTTTCGATGGAACTAGGTTGTTTAAGACAAAATACACTGTTTTTTAGTGAATACAACCTTTTGGAGGCACTCCGTGGTGCACTCGCCAGTGCAGCTAGAGTGCCGATATGAACTTTAGAAGTTATAGAAGTTACTGCAAAACACCTTAAAAACACGTAATTCGCTTAGAAAATTCATTTTCAAGTGATTTGAAGACATGTTTTGAGAAACAGTTTTTACATCATATTTGAGCGTTTCACGTTCTGAAACGACGATTTTGCATGTATCTTTGGAAACATATTCTACCTGTAGTTTCGATGGAACTAGGTTATTTAGGGTACAATAAGACAAAATACACTGTTTTTTAGTGAATACAACCTTTTGGAGGCACTCCGTGGTGCACTCGCCAGCGCAGCTAGAGTGCCGATTTGAACTATAGAAGATATAGAAGTTACTGCAAAACACCTTAAAAACACGTAATTCGCTTAGAAAACGCATTTTCAAGTGATTTGGAGACATGTTTTGAGAAACAGTTTTTACATCATATTTGAGCGTTTCACGGTCTGAAACGACGATTTTGCATGCATCTTTGGAAACATATTCTACCTGTAGTTTCGATGGAACTAGGTTATTTAGGGTACAATAAGACAAAATACACTGTTTTTTTAGTGAATACAACCTTTTGAAAGCACTCCGTGGTGCACTCGCCAGCGCAGCTAGAGTGCCGATTTGAATTATAGAAGTTACTGCAAAACACCTTAAAAACACGTAATTCGCTTAGAAAACGCATTTTCAAGTGATTTGGAGACATGTTTTGAGAAACAGTTTTTACATCATATTTGAGCGTTTCACGGTCAGAAACGACGTTTTTGCATGTATCTTTGGAAACATATTCTACCTGTAGTTTCGATGGAACTAGGTTATTTAGGGTACAATAAGACAAAATACACTGTTTTTTAGTGAATACAACCTTTTGGAGGCACTCCGTGGTGCACTCGCCAGCGCAGCTAGAGTGCCGATTTGAACTATAGAAGTTATAGAAGTTACTGCAAAACACCTTAAAAACACGTAATTCGCTTAGAAAATGCATTTTCAAGTGATTTGGAGACATGTTTTGAGAAACAGTTTTTACATCATATTTGTGCGTTTCACGGTCTGAAACGACGTGTTTGCATGTATCTTTGGAAACATATTCTACCTGTAGTTTCGATGGAACTAGGTTATTTAGGGTACAATAAGACAAAATACACTGTTTTTTAGTGAATACAACCTTTTGGAGGCACTCCGTGGTGCACTCGCCAGCGCAGCTAGAGTGCCGATTTGAACTATAGAAGTTATTGAAGTTACTGCAAAACACCTTAAAAACACGTAATTCGCTTAGAAAACGCATTTTCAAGTGATTTGGAGACATGTTTTGAGAAACAGTTTTTACATCATATTTGAGCGTTTCACGGTCTGAAACGACGATTTTGCATGTATCTTTGGAAACATATTCTACCTGTAGTTTCGATGGAACTAGGTTATTTAGGGTACAATAAGACAAAATACACTGTTTTTTAGTGAATACAACCTTTGGAGGCACTCCGTGGTGCGCTCGCCAGCGCAGCTAGAGTGCCGATTTGAACTACAGAAGTTACTGCAAAACACCTTAAAAACACGTAATTCGCTTAGAAAACGCATTTTCAAGTGATTTGGAGACAATCATATTTGAGCGTTTCACGGTCTGAAACGACGATTTTGCATGTATCTTTGGAAACATATTCTACCTGTAGTTTCGATGGAACTAGGTTATTTAGAGTACAATAAGACAAAATACACTGTTTTTTGGTGAATACAACCTTTTGGAGGCACTCCGTGGTGCACTCGCCAGCGCAGCTAGAGTGCCGATTTGAACTATAGAAGTTACTGCAAAACACCTTAAAAACACGTAATTCGCTTAGAAAAGGCATTTTCAAGTCATTTGGAGACATGTTTTGAGAAACAGTTTTTACATCATATTTGAGCGTTTCACGGTCTGAAACGACGTTTTTGCACGTATCTTTGGAAACATATTCTACCTGTAGTTTCGATGGAACTAGGTTATTTAGGGTACAATAAGACAAAATACACTGTTTTTTTAGTGAATACAACCTTTTGGAGGCACTCCGTGGTGCACTCGCCAGCGCAGCTTGAGTGCCGATTTGAACTATAGAAGTTATAGAAATTATAGAAGTTACTGCAAAACACCTTAAAAACACGTAATTCGCTTAGAAAACGCATTTTCAAATGATTTGGAGACATGTTTTGAGAAACAGTTTTTACATCATATTTGAGCGTTTCACAGTCTGAAACGACGATTTTGCATGTATCTTTGGAAACATATTCTACCTGTAGTTTCGATGGAACTAGGTTATATAGGGTACAATAAGACAAAATACACTGTTTTTTAGTGAATACAACCTTTTGGAGGCACTCCGTGGTGCACTCGCCAGCGCAGCTTGAGTGCCGATTTGAACTATAGAAGTTATAGAAGTTATAGAAGTTACTGCAAAACACCTTAAAAACACGTAATTCGCTTAGAAAACGCATTTTCAAGTGATTTGGAGACATGTTTTGCGAAACAGTTTTTACATCATATTTGAGCGTTTCACGGTCTGAAACGACGATTTTGCATGTATCTTTGGAAACATATTCTACCTGTAGTTTCGATGGAACTAGGTTATTTAGGGTACAATAAGACAAAATACACTGTTTTTTAGTGAATACAACCTTTTGGAGGCACTCCGTGGTGCACTCGCCAGCACAGCTAGAGTGCCGATTTGGACTACAAAAGTTACTTCAAAACACCTTAAAAACACGCAATTCGCTTAGAAAACCATTTTCAAGTGATTTGGAGACATGTTTTGAGAAACAGTTTTTACATCATATTTGAGCGTTTCACGGTCTGAAACGACGTTTTTGCATGTATCTTTGGAAACATATTCTACCTGTAGTTTCGATGGAACTAGGTTATTTAGGGTACAATAAGACAAAATACACTGTTTTTTAGTGAATACAACCTTTTGGAGGCACTCCGTGGTGCACTCGCCAGCGCAGCTAGAGTGCCGATTTGAACTATAGAAGTTATAGAAGTTACTGCAAAACACCTTAAAAACACGTAATTCGCGTAGAAAACGCATTTTCAAGTGATTTGGAGACATGTTTTGAGAAACAGTTTTTACATCATATTTGAGCGTTTCACGGTCTGAAACGACGATTTTGCATGTATCTTTGGAAACATATACTACCTGTAGTTTCGATGGAACTAGGTTATTTAGGGTACAATAAGACAAAATACACTGTTTTTTAGTGAATACAACCTTTTGGAGGCACTCCGCGGTGCACTCGCCAGCGCAGCTAGAGTGCCGATTTGAACTATAGAAGTTACTGCAAAACACCTTAAAAACACGTAATTCGCTTAGAAAACGCATTTTCAAGTGATTTGGAGACATGTTTTGAGAAACAGTTTTTACATCATATTTGAGCGTTTCACGGTCTAAAACGACGTTTTTGCATGTATCTTTGGAAACATATTCTACCTGTAGTTTCGATGGAACTAGGTTATTTAGGGTACAATAAGACAAAATACACTGTTTTTTAGTGAATACAACCTTTTGGAGGCACTCCGTAGTGCACTCGCCAGCGCAGCTAGAGTGCCGATTTGAACTATAGAAGTTATAGAAGTTACTGCAAAACACCTTAAAAACACGTAATTCGCTTAGAAAACGCATTTTCAAGTGATTTGGAGACATGTTTTGAGAAACAGTTTTTACATCATATTTGAGCGTTTCACAGTCTGAAACGACGATTTTGCATGTATCTTTGGAAACATATTCTACCTGTAGTTTCGATGGAACTAGGTTATATAGGGTACAATAAGACAAAATACACTGTTTTTTAGTGAATACAACCTTTTGGAGGCACTCCGTGGTGCACTCGCCAGCGCAGCTAGAGTGCCGATTTGAACTATAGAAGTTATAGAAGTTACTGCAAAACACCTTAAAACACGTAATTCGCTTAGAAAACGCATTTTCAAGTGATTTGGAGACATGTTTTGAGAAACAGTTTTTACATCATATTTGAGCGTTTCACGGTCTGAAACGACGATTTTGCATGTATCTTTGGAAACATATTATACCTGTAGTTTCGATGAAACTAGGTTATTTAGGGTACAATAAGACAAAATACACTGTTTTTTAGTGAATACAACCTTTTGGGGCACTCCGTGGTGCACTCGCCAGCGCAGCTAGAGTGCCGATTTGAACTACAGAAGTTACTGCAAAACACCTTAAAAACACGTAATTCGCTTAGAAAACGCATTTTCAAGTGATTTGGAGACATGATTTGAGAAACAGTTTTTACATCATATTTGAGCGTTTCACGGTCTGAAACGACGATTTTGCATGTATCTTTGGAAACATATTCTACCTGTAGTTTCGATGGAACTAGGTTATTTAGGGTACAATAAGACAAAATACACTGTTTTTTGGTGAATACAACCTTTTGGAGGCACTCCGTGGTGCATTCGCCAGCGCAGCTAGAGTGCCGATTTGAACTATAGAAGTTACTGCAAAACACCTTAAAAACACGTAACTCGCTTAGAAAACGCATTTTCAAGTGATTTGGAGACATGTTTTAAAAACAGTTTTTACATCATATTTGAGCGTTTCACGGTCTGAAACGACGTTTTTGCATGTATCTTTAGAAATATATTCTACCTGTAGTTTCGATGGAACTAGGTTATTTAGGGTACAATAAGACAAAATACACTGTTTTTTAGTGAATACAACCTTTTGGAGGCACTCCGTATTGCACTCGCCAGCGCAGCTAGAGTGCCGATTTGAACTATAGAAGTTACTGCAAAACACCTTAAAAACACGTAATTCGCTTAGAAAACGCATTTTCAAGTGAGTTGGAGATATGTTTTGAGAAACAGTTTTTACATCATATTTGAGCGTTTCACGGTCTGAAACGACGATTTTGCATGTATCTTTAGAAACATATTCTACCTGTAGTTTCGATGGAACTAGGTTATTTAGGGTACAATAAGACAAAATACACTGTTTTTTAGTGAATACAACCTTTTGGAGGCACTCCGTGGTGCACTCGCCAGCGCAGCTAGAGTGCCGATTTGAACTATAGAAGTTATAGAAGTTACTGCAAAACACCTTAAAAACACGTAATTCGCTTAGAAAACGCATTTTCAAGTGATTTGGAGACATGTTTTGAGAAACAGTTTTTACATCATATTTGAGCGTTTCACGGTCTGAAACGACGATTTTGCATGTATCTTTGGAAACATATTCTACCTGTAGTTTCGATGGAACTAGGTTATTTAGGGTACAATAAGACAAAATACACTGTTTTTTAGTGAATACAACCTTTTGGAGGCACTCCGTGGTGCACTCGCCAGCGCAGCTAGAGTGTCGATTTGAACTATAGAAGTTACTGCAAAACACCTTAAAAACACGTAATTCGCTTAGAAAACGCATTTTCAAGTGATTTGGAGACATGTTTTGAGAAACAGTTTTTACATCATATTTGAGCCTTTCACGGTCTGAAACGACGATTTTGCATGTATCTTTGGAAACATATTCTACCTGTAGTTTCGATGGAACTAGGTTATTTAGGGTACAATAAGACAAAATACACTGTTTTTTAGTGAATACAACCTTTTGGAGGCACTCCGTATTGCACTCGCCAGCGCAGCTAGAGTGCCGATTTGAACTATAGAAGTTACTGCAAAACACCTTAAAAACACGTAATTCGCTTAGAAAACGCATTTTTAAGTGATTTGGAGATATGTTTTGAGAAACAGTTTTTACATCATATTTGAGCGTTTCACGGTCTGAAACGACGATTTTGCATGTATCTTTAGAAACTTATTCTACCTGTAGTTTCGATGGAACTAGGTTATTTAGGGTACAATAAGACAAAATACACTGTTTTTTAGTGAATACAACCTTTTGGAGGCACTCAGTGGTGCACTCGCCAGCGCAGCTAGAGTGCCGATTTGAACTATAGAAGTTATAGAAGTTACTGCAAAACACCTTAAAAACACGTAATTCGCTTAGAAAACGCATTTTCAAGTGATTTGGAGACATGTTTTGAGAAACAGTTTTTACAACATATTTGAGCGTTTCACGGTCTGAAACGACGATTTTGCATGTATCTTTGGAAACATATTCTACCTGTAGTTTCGATGGAACTAGGTTATTTAGGGTACAATAAGACAAAATACACTGTTTTTTGGTGAATACAACCTTTTGGAGGCACTCCGTGGTGCACTCGCCAGGGCAGCTAGAGTGCCGATTTGAACTACAGAAGTTACTGCAAAACACCTTAAAAACACGTAATTCGCTTAGAAAACGCATTTTCAAGTGATTTGGAGACATGTTTTGAGAAACAGTTTTTACATCATATTTGAGCGTTTCACTGTCTGGAACGACGTTTTTGCATGTATCTTTGGAAACATATTCTACCTGTAGTTTCGATGGAACTAGGTTATTTAGGGTACAATAAGACAAAATACACTGTTTTTTAGTGAATACAACCTTTTGGAGGCACTCCGTGGTGCACTCGCCAGCGCAGCTATAGTGCCGATTTGAACTATAGAAGTTATAGAAGTTACTGCAAAACACCTTAAAAACACGTAATTCGCTTAGAAAACGCATTTTCAAGTGATTTGGAGACATGTTTGGAGAAACAGTTTTTACATCATATTTGAGCGTTTCACGGTCTGAAACGACGATTTTGCATGTATCTTTGGAAACATATTCTACCTGTAGTTTCGATGGAACTAGGTTATTTAGGGTACAATAAGACAAAATACACTGTTTTTTAGTGAATACAACCTTTTGGAGGCACTCCGTGGTGCACTCGCCAGCGCAGCTAGAGTGTCGATTTGAACTATAGAAGTTACTGCAAAACACCTTAAAAACACGTAATTCGCTTAGAAAACGCATTTTCAAGTGATTTGGAGACATGTTTTGAGAAACAGTTTTTACATCATATTTGAGCCTTTCACGGTCTAAAACGACGATTTTGCATGTATCTTTGGAAACATATTCTACCTGTAGTTTCGATGGAACTAGGTTATTTAGGGTACAATAAGACAAAATACACTGTTTTTTAGTGAATACAACCTTTTGGAGGCACTCCGTATTGCACTCGCCAGCGCAGCTAGAGTGCCGATTTGAACTATAGAAGTTACTGCAAAACACCTTAAAAACACGTAATTTGGTTAGAAAACGCATTTTCAAGTGATTTGGAGATATGTTTTGAGAAACAGTTTTTACATCATATTTGAGCGTTTCACGGTCTGAAACGACGTTTTTTGCATGTATCTTTCGAAACATATTCTACCTGTAGTTTCGATGGAACTAGGTTATTAAGGTACAATAAGACAAAATACACTGTTTTTTAGTGAATACAACCTTTTGGAGGCACTCCGTGGTGCACTCGCCAGCGCAGCTACAGTGCCGATTTGAACTATAGAAGTTTTAGAAGTTACTGCAAAACACCTTAAAAACGCGTAATTCGCTTAGAAAACGCATTTTCAAGTGATTTGGAGACATGTTTTAATAAACAGTTTTTACATCATATTTGAGCGTTTCACGGTCTGAAACGACGATTTTGCATGTATCTTTGGAAACATATTCTACCTGTAGTTTCGATGGAACTAGGTTATTTAGGGTACAATAAGACAAAATACACTGTTTTTTAGTGAATACAACCTTTTGGAGGCACTCCGTGGTGCACTCGCCAGCGCAGCTAGAGTGCCGATTTGAACTATTGAAGTTACTGCAAAAACCCTTAAAAACACGTAATTCGCTTAGAAAACGCATTTTCAAGTGATTTGGAGACATGTTTTGAGAAACAGTTTTTATATCATATTTGAGCGTTTCACGGTCTGAAACGACGTTTTTGCATGTATCTTTGGAAACATATTCTACCTGTAGTTTCGATGGAACTAGGTTATTTAGGGTACAATAAGACAAAATACACTGTTTTATAGTGAATACAACCTTTTGGAGGCACTCCGTGGTGCACTCGCCAGCGCAGCTAGAGTGCCGATTTGAACTATAGAAGTTACTGCAAAACACCTTAAAAACACGTAATTCGCTTAGAAAACGCATTTTCAAGTGATTTGGAGACATGTTTTGAGAAACAGTTTTTACATCATATTTGAGCGTTTCACGGTCTGAAACGACGATTTTGCATGTATCTTTGGAAACATATTCTACCTGTAGTTTCGATGGAACTAGGTTATTTAGGGTACAATAAGACAAAATACACTGTTTTTTAGTGAATACAACCTTTTGGAGGCACTCCGTGGTGCACTCGCCAGCGCAGCTAGAGTGCCGATTTGAACTATAGAAGTTACTGCAAAACACCTTAAAAACACGTAATTCGCTTAGAAAACGCATTTTCAAGTGATTTGGAGACATGTTTTGAGAAACAGTTTTTATATCATATTTGAGCGTTTCACGGTCTGAAACGACGTTTTTGCATGTATCTTTGGAAACATATTCTACCTGTAGTTTCGATGGAACTAGGTTATTTAGAGTACAATAAGACAAAATACACTGTCTTTTAGTGAATACAACCTTTTGGAGGCACTCCGTGGTGCACTCGCCAGCGCAGCTAGAGTGCCGATTTGAACTATAGAAGTTACTGCAAAACACCTTAAAAACACGTAATTCGCTTAGAAAACGCATTTTCAAGTGATTTGGAGACATGTTTTGAGAAACAGTTTTTACATCATATTTGAGCGTTTCACGGTCTGAAACGACGATTTTGCATGTATCTTTGGAAACATATTCTACCTGTAGTTTCGATGGAACTAGGTTATTTAGGGTACAATAAGACAAAATACACTGTTTTTTAGTGAATACAACCTTTTGGAGGCACTCCGTGGTGCACTCGCCAGCGCAGCTAGAGTGCCGATTTGAACTATAGAAGTTACTGCAAAACACCTTAAAAACACGTAATTCGCTTAGAAAACGCATTTTCAAGGGATTTGGAGATATGTTTTGAGAAACAGTTTTTACATCATATTTGAGCGTTTCACGGTCTGAAACGACGATTTTGCATGTATCTTTAGAAACATATTCTACCTGTAGTTTCGATGGAACTAGGTTATTTAGGGTACAATAAGACAAAATACACTGTTTTTTAGTGAATACAACCTTTTGGAGGCACTTCGTGGTGCACTCGCCAGCGCAGCTAGAGTGCCGATTTGAACTATAGAAGTTACTGCAAAACACCTTAAAAACACGTAATTCGCTTAGAAAACGCATTTTCAAGTGATTTGGAGACATGTTTTGAGAAACAGTTTTTACATCATATTTGAGCGTTTCACGGTCTGAAACGACGTTTTTGCATGTATCTTTGGAAACATATTCTACCTGTAGTTTCGATGGAACTAGGTTATTTAGGGTACAATAAGACAAAATACACTGTTTTTTAGTGAATACAACCTTTTGGAGGCACTCCGTGGTGCACTCGCCAGCGCAGCTAGAGTGCCGATTTGAACTATAGAAGTTACTGCAAAACACCTTAAAAACACGTAATTCGCTTAGAAAACGCATTTTTAAGTGATTTGGAGACATGTTTTGAGAAACAGTTTTTACATCATATTTGAGCGTTTCACGGTCTGAAACGACGATTTTGCATGTATCTTTGGAAACATATTCTACCTGTAGTTTCGATGGAACTAGGTTATTTAGGGTACAATAAGACAAAATACACTGTTTTTTAGTGAATACAACCTTTTGGAGGCACTCCGTGGTGCACTCGCCAGCGCAGCTAGAGTGCCGATTTGAACTATAGAAGTTATAGAAGTTACTGCAAAACACCTTAAAAACACGTAATTCGCTTAGAAAACGCATTTTCAAGTGATTTGGAGACATGCTTTGAGAAACAGTTTTTACATCATATTTGAGCGTTTCACGGTCTGAAACGACGTTTTTGCATGTATCTTTGGAAACATATTCTACCTGTAGTTTCGATGGAACTAGGTCATTTAGGGTACAATAAGACAAAATACACTGTTTTTTAGTGAATACAACCTTTTGGAGGCACTCCGTGGTGCACTCGCCAGCGCAGCTAGAGTGCCGATTTGAACTATAGAAGTTACTGCAAAACACCTTAAAAACACGTAATTCGCTTAGAAAACGCATTTTCAAGTGATTTGGAGATATGTTTTGAGAAACAGTTATTACATCATATTTCAGCGTTTCACTGTCTGAAACGACGATTTTGCATGTATCTTTTAAACATATTCTACCTGTAGTTTCGATGGAACTAGGTTATTTAGGGTACAATAAGACAAAATACACTGTTTTTTAGTGAATACAACCTTTTGGAGGCACTCCGTGGTGCACTCGCCAGCGCAGCTAGAGTGCCGATTTGAACTACAGAAGTTACTGCAAAACACCTTAAAAACTCGTAATTCGCTTAGAAAACGCAATTTCAAGTGATTTGGAGACAT
The DNA here is from genome assembly GCA_963082715.1 of Harpalus rubripes. NCBI lineage: Eukaryota > Metazoa > Arthropoda > Insecta > Coleoptera > Carabidae > Harpalus > Harpalus rubripes. The sequence continues at coordinate 11,148 of CAUJCB010000487.1, forward strand.
GTTTTGAGAAACAGTATTTACATCATATTTGAGCGTTTCACGGTCTGAAACGACGATTTTGCATGTATCCTTGGAAACATATTCTACCTGTAGTTTCGATGGAACTAGGTTATTTAGGGTACAATAAGTCAAAATACACTGTTTTTTAGTGAATACAACCTTTTGGAGGCACAACGTGGTGCACTCGCCAGCGCAGCTAGAGTGCCGATTTGAACTATAGAAGTTCCTGCAAAACACCTTAAAAACACGTAATTCGCTTAGAAAACGCATTTTCAAGTGATTTGGAGACATGTTTTGAGAAACAGTTTTTACATCATATTTGAGCGTTTCACGGTCTGAAACGACGATTTTGCATGTATCTTTGGAAACAAATTCTACCTGTAGTTTCGATGGAACTAGGTTATTTAGGGTAGAATAAGTTAAAATACACTGTTTTTTAGTGAATACAACCTTTTGGAGGCACTCCGTGGTGCACTCGCCAGCGCAGCTAGAGTGCCGATTTGAACTATAGAAGTTCCTGCAAAACACCTTAAAAACACGTAATTCGCTTAGAAAACGCATTTTCAAGTGATTTGGAGACATGTTTTGAGAAACAGTTTTTACATCATATTTGAGCGTTTCACGGTCTGAAACGACGATTTTGCATGTATCTTTAGAAACATATTCTACCTGTAGTTTCGATGGAACTAGGTTATTTAAGGTACAATAAGACAAAATACACTGTTTTTTAGTGAATAGAACCTTTTGGAGGCACTCCGTGGTGCACTCGCCAGCGCAGCTAGAGTTCCGATTTAAACTATAGAAGTTATAGAAGTTACTGCAAAACACCTTAAAAATACGTAATTCGCTTAGAAAACGCATTTTCAAGTGATTTGGAGACATGTTTTGAGAAACAGTTTTTACATCATGTTTGAGCGTTTCACGGTCTGAATCGACGATTTTGCATGTATCTTTGGAAACATATTCTATCTGTAGTTTCGATGGAACTAGGTTATTTAGGGTACAATAAGACAAAATACACTGTTTTTTAGTGAATACAACCTTTTGGAGGCACTCCGTGGTGCACTCGCCAGCGCAGCTAGAGTGCCGATTTGAACTATAGAAGTTATAGAAGTTACTGCAAAACACCTTAAAAATACGTAATTCGCTTAGAAAACGCATTTTCAAGTGATTTGGAGACATGGTTTGAGAAACAGTTTTTACATCATATTTGAGCGTTTCACGGTCTGAAACGACGATTTTGCATGTACCTTTGGAAACATATTCTACCTGTAGTTTCGATGGAACTAGGTTATTTAGGGTACAATAAGACAAAATCCACTGTTTTTTAGTGAATACAACCTTTTGGAGGCACTCCGTGGTGCACTCGCCAGCGCAGCTAGAGTGCCGATTTGAACTATAGAAGTTATAGAAGTTACTGCAAAACACCTTAAAAACACGTAATTCGCTTAGAAAACGCATTTTCAAGTGATTTGGAGACATGTTTTGAGAAACAGTTTTTACATCATATTTGAGCGTTTCACGGTCTGAAACGACGTTTTTGCATGTATCTTTGGAAACATATTCTACCTGTAGTTTCGATAAAACTAGGTTATTTAGGGTACAATAAGACAAAATACACTGTTTTTTAGTGAATACAACCTTTTGTAGGCACTCCGTGGTGCACTCGCCAGCGCAGCTAGAGTGCCGATTTGAACTATAGAAGTTACTGCAAAACACCTTAAAAACACGTAATTCGCTTAGAAAACGCATTTTCAAGTGATTTGGAGACATGTTATGAGAAACAGTTTTTACATCATATTTGAGCGTTTCACGGTCTGAAACGACGATTTTGCATGTATCTTTGGAAACATATTCTACCTGTAGTTTCAATGGAACTAGGTTATTTAGGGTACAATAAGACAAAATACACTGTTTTTTAGTGAATACAACCTTTTGGAGGCACTCCGTGGTGCACTCGCCAGCGCAGCTAGAGTGCCGATTTGAACTATAGAAGTTATAGAAGTTACTGCAAAACACCTTAAAAATACGTAATTCGCTTAGAAAACGCATTTTCAAGTGATTTGGAGACATGTTTTGAGAAACAGTTTTTACATCATATTTGAGCGTTTCACGGTCTGAAACGACGATTTTGCATGTATCTTTGGAAACATATTCTACCTGTAGTTTCGATGGAACTAGGTTATTTAGGGTACAATAAGACAAAATACACTGTTTTTTAGTGAATACAACCTTTTGGAGGCACTCCGTGGTGCACTCGCCAGCGCAGCTAGAGTGCCGATTTGAACTATAGATGTTACTGAAACACCTTAAAACACGTAATTCGCTTAGAAAACGCATTTTCAAGTGATTTGGAGACATGTTTTGAGAAACAGTTTTTACATCATATTTGAGCGTTTCACGGTCTGAAACGACGTTTTTGCATGTATCTTTGGAAACATATTCTACCTGTAGTTTCGATGGAACTAGGTTATTTAGGGTACAATAAGACAAAATACACTGTTTTTTAGTGAATACAACCTTTTGGAGGCACTCCGTGGTGCACTCGCCAGCGCAGCTAGAGTGCCGATTTGAACTATAGAAGTTATAGAAGTTACTGCAAAACACCTTAAAAACACGTAATTCGCTTAGAAAACGCATTTTCAAGTGATTTGGAGACATGTTTTGAGAAACAGATTTACATCATATTTGAGCGTTTCACGGTCTGAAACGACGATTTTGCATGTATCTTTGGAAACATATTCTACCTGTAGTTTCGATGGAACTAGGTTATTTAGGGTACAATAAGACAAAATACACTGTTTTTTAGTGAATACAACCTTTTGGAGGCACTCCGTGGTGCACTCGCCAGCGCAGCTAGAGTGCCGATTTGAACTACAGAACTTACTGCAAAACACCTTAAAAACACGTAATTCGCTTAGAAAACGCATTTTCAAGTGATTTGGAGACATGTTTTGAGAAACAGTTTTAACATCATATTTGAGCGTTTCACGGTCCTGAAACGACGATTTTGCATGTATCTTTGGAAACATATTCTACCTGTAGTTTCGATGGAACTAGGTTATTTAGGGTACAATAAGACAAAATACACTGTTTTTTAGTGAATACAACCTTTTGGATGCACTCCGTGGTGCACTCGCCAGCGCAGCTAGAGTGCCGATTTGAACTATAGAAGTTACTGCAAAACACCTTAAAAACACGTAATTCGCTTAGAAAACGCATTTTCAAGTGATTTGGAGACATGTTTTGAGAAACAGTTATTACATCATATTTCAGCGTTTCACGGTCTGAAACGACGATTTTGCATGTATCTTTAGAAACATATTCTACCTGTAGTTTCGGTGGAACTAGGTTATTTAGGGTACAATAAGACAAAATACACTGTTTTTTAGTGAATACAACCTTTTGGAGGCACTCCGTGGTGCACTCGCCAGCGCAGCTAGAGTGCCGATTTGAACTATAGAAGTTACTACTAAACACCCTAAAACACGTAATTCGCTTAGAAAACGCATTTTCAAGTGATTTGGAGACATGTTTTGAGAAACAGTTTTTACATCATATTTGAGCGTTTCACGGTCTGAAACGACGTTTTTGCATGTATCTTTGGAAACATATTCTACCTGTAGTTTCGATAAAACTAGGTTATTTAGGGTACAATAAGACAAAATACACTGTTTTTTAGTGAATACAACCTTTTGTAGGCACTCCGTGGTGCACTCGCCAGCGCAGCTAGAGTGCCGATTTGAACTATAGAAGTTACTGCAAAACACCTTAAAAACACGTAATTCGCTTAGAAAACGCATTTTCAAGTGATTTGGAGACATGTTATGAGAAACAGTTTTTACATCATATTTGAGCGTTTCACCGTCTGAAACGACGATTTTGCATGTATCTTTGAAAACATATTCTACCTGTAGTTTCGATGGAACTAGGTTATTTAGGGTACAATAAGACAAAATACACTGTTTGTTAGTGAATACAACCTTTTGGAGGCACTCCGTGGTGCACTCGCCAGCGCAGCTAGAGTGCCGATTTGAACTACAGAGGTTACTGCAAAACACCTTAAAAACACGTAATTCGCTTAGAAAACGCATTTTCAAGTGATTTGGAGACATGTTTTGAGAAACAGTATTTACATCATATTTGAGCGTTTCACGGTCTGAAACGACGATTTTGCATGTATCTTTGGAAACATATTCTACCTGTAGTTTCAATGGAACTAGGTTATTTAGGGTACAATAAGACAAAATACACTGTTTTTTAGTGAATACAACCTTTTGGAGGCACTCCGTGGTGCACTCGCCAGCGCAGCTAGAGTGCCGATTTGAACTATAGAAGTTATAGAAGTTACTGCAAAACACCTTAAAAATACGTAATTCGCTTAGAAAACGCATTTACAAGTGATTTGGAGACATGTTTTGAGAAACAGTTTTTACATCATATTTGAGCGTTTCACGGTCTGAAACGACGATTTTGCATGTATCTTTGGAAACATATTCTACCTGTAGTCTCGATGGAACTAGGTTATTTAGGGTACAATAAGACAAAATACACTGTTTTTTAGTGAATAAAACCTTTTGGAGGCACTCCGTGGTGCACTCGCCAGCGCAGCTAGAGTGCCGATTTGAACTATAGATGTTACTGAAACACCTTAAAACACGTAATTCGCTTAGAAAACGCATTTTCAAGTGATTTGGAGACATGTTTTGAGAAACAGTTTTTACATCATATTTGAGCGTTTCACGGTCTGAAACGACGTTTTTGCATGTATCTTTGGAAACATATTCTACCTGTAGTTTCGATGGAACTAGGTTATTTAGGGTACAATAAGACAAAATACACTGTTTTTTAGTGAATACAACCTTTTGGAGGCACTCCGTGGTGCACTCGCCAGCGCAGCTAGAGTGCCGATTTGAACTATAGAAGTTATAGAAGTTACTGCAAAACACCTTAAAAACACGTAATTCGCTTAGAAAACGCATTTTCAAGTGATTTGGAGACATGTTTTGAGAAACAGATTTACATCATATTTGAGCGTTTCACGGTCTGAAACGACGATTTTGCATGTATCTTTGGAAACATATTCTACCTGTAGTTTCGATGGAACTAGGTTATTTAGGGTACAATAAGACAAAATACACTGTTTTTTAGTGAATACAACCTTTTGGAGGCACTCCGTGGTGCACTCGCCAGCGCAGCTAGAGTGCCGATTTGAACTACAGAACTTACTGCAAAACACCTTAAAAACACGTAATTCGCTTAGAAAACGCATTTTCAAGTGATTTGGAGACATGTTTTGAGAAACAGTTTTTACATCATATTTGAGCGTTTCACGGTCCTGAAACGACGATTTTGCATGTATCTTTGGAAACATATTCTACCTGTAGTTTCGATGGAACTAGGTTATTTAGGGTACAATAAGACAAAATACACTGTTTTTTAGTGAATACAACCGTTTGGAGGCACTCCGTGGTGCACTCGCCAGCGCAGCTAGAGTGCCGATTTGAACTATAGAACTTACTGCAAAACACCTTAAAAACACGTAATTCGCTTAGAAAACGCATTTTCAAGTGATTTGGAGACATGTTTTGAGAAACAGTTTTTACATCATATTTGAGCGTTTCACGGTCTGAAACGACGATTTTGCATGTATCTTTGGAAACATATTCTACCTGTAGTTTCGATGGAACTAGGTTATTTAGGGTACATTAAGACAAAATACACTGTTTTTTAGTGAATACAACCTTTTGGAGGCACTCCTTGGTGCACTCGCCAGCGCAGCTAGAGTGCCGATTTGAACTATAGAAGTTACTGCAAAACACCTTAAAAACACGTAATTCGCTTAGAAAACGCATTTTCAAGTGATTTCGAGACATGTTTTGAGAAACAGTTTTTACATCATATTTGAGCGTTTCACGGTCTGAAACAACGATTTTGCATGTATCTTTGGAAACATATTCTACCTGTAGTTTCGATGGAACTAGGTTATTTAGGGTACAATAAGACAAAATACACTGTTTTTTAGTGAATACAACCTTTTGGATGCACTCCGTGGTGCACTCGCCAGCGCAGCTAGAGTGCCGATTTGAACTATAGAAGTTACTGCAAAACACCTTAAAAACACGTAATTCGCTTAGAAAACGCATTTTCAAGTGATTTGGAGACATGTTTTGAGAAACAGTTATTACACCATATTTCAGCGTTTCACGGTCTGAAACGACGATTTTGCATGTATCTTTAGAAACATATTCTACCTGTAGTTTCGGTGGAACTAGGTTATTTAGGGTACAATAAGACAAAATACACTGTTTTTTAGTGAATACAACCTTTTGGAGGCACTCCGTGGTGCACTCGCCAGCGCAGCTAGAGTGCCGATTTGAACTATAGAAGTTACTACTAAACACCCTAAAACACGTAATTCGCTTAGAAAACGCATTTTCAAGTGATTTGGAGACATGTTTTGAGAAACAGTTTTTACATCATATTTGAGCGTTTCACGGTCTGAAACGACGATTTTACATGTATTTTTAGAAACATATTCTACCTGTAGTTTCGATGGAACTAGGTTATTTAAGGTACAATAAGACAAAATGCACTGTTTTTTAGTGAATACAACCTTTTGGATGCACTCCGTGGTGCACTCGCCAGCGCAGCTAGAGTGCCGATTTGAACTATAAAAGTTATAGAAGTTACTGCAAAACACCTTAAAAATACGTAATTCGCTTAGAAAACGCATTTTCAAGTGATTTGGATACATGTTTTGAGAAACAGTTTTTACATCATATTTGAGCGTTTCACGGTCTGAAACGACGATTTTGCATGTATCTTTGGAAACATATTCTACCTGTAGTTTCGATGGAACTAGGTTATTTAGGGTACAATAAGACAAAATACACTGTTTTTTAGTGAATACAACCTTTTAGAGGCACTCCGTGGTGCACTCGCCAGCGCAGCTAGAGTGCCGATTTGAACTATAGAAGTTACTGCAAAACACCCTAAAACACGTAATTCGCTTAGAAAACGCATTTTCAAGTGATTTGGAGACATGTTTTGAGAAACAGTTTTTACATCATATTTGAGCGTTTCACGGTCTGAAACGACGATTTTGCATGTATTTTTAGAAACATATTCTACCTGTAGTTTCGATGGAACTAGGTTATTTAAGGTACAATAAGACAAAATACAATGTTTTTTAGTGAATACAACCTTTTGGAGGCACTCCGTGGTGCACTCGCCAGCGCAGCTAGAGTGCCGATTTGAACTATAGAAGTTATAGAAGTTACTGCAAAACACCTTAAAAATACGTAATTCGTTTAGAAAACACATTTTCAAGTGATTTGGAGACATGTTTTGAGAAACAGTTTTTACATCATATTTGAGCGTTTCACGGTCTGAAACGACGATTTTGCATGTATCTTTGGAAACATATTCTACCTGTAGTTTCGATGGAACTAGGTTATTTAGGGTACAATAAGACAAAATACACTGTTTTTTAGTGAATACAACCTTTTGGAGGCACTCCGTGGTGCACTCGCCAGCGCAGCTAGAGTGCCGATTTGAACTATAGAAGTTACTGCAAAACACCTTAAAAACACGTAGTTCGCTTAGAAAACGCATTTTAGAGTGATTTGGAGACATGTTTTGAGAAACAGTTTTTACATCATAGTTGAGCGTTTCACGGTCTGAAACGACGATTTTGCATGTATCTTTGGAAACATATTCTACCTGTAGTTTCGATGGAACTAGGTTATTTAGGGTACAATAAGACAAAATACACTGTTTTTTAGTGAATACAACCTTTTGAAGGTACTCCGTGGTGCACTCGCCAGCGCAGCTAGAGTGCCGATTTGAACTATAGAAGTTACTGCAAAACACCTTAAAAACACGTAATTCGCTTAGAAAACGCATTTTCAAGTGATTTGGAGACATGTTTTGAGAAACAGTTTTTACATCATATTTGAGCGTTTCACGGTCTGAAACGACGATTTTGCATGTATCTTTGGAAACATATTCAACCTGTAGTTTTGATGGAACTAGGTGATTTACTGTACAATAAGACAAAATACACTGTATTTTAGTGAATACAACCTTTTGGAGGCACACCGTGATGCACTCGCCAGCGCAGCTAGAGTGCCGATTTGAACTATAGAAGTTACTGCAAAACACCTTAAAAACACGTAATTCGCTTAGAAAACGCATTTTCAAGTGATTTGGAGACATGTTTTGAGAAACAGTTTTTACATCATATTTGAGCGTTTCACGGTCTGAAACGACGATTTTGCATGTATCTTTGGAAACATATTCTACCTGTAGTTTCGATGGAACTAGGTTATTTAGGGTACAATAAGACAAAATACACTGTTTTTTAGTGAATACAACCTTTTGGAGGCACTCCGTGGTGCACTCGCCAGCGCAGCTAGAGTGCCGATTTGAACTATAGAAGTTATAGAAGTTACTGCAAAACACCTTAAAAACACGTAATTCGCTTAGAAAACGCATTTTCAAGTGATTTGGAGACATGTTTTGAGAAACAGTTTTTACATCATATTTGAGCGTTTCACGGTCTGAAACGACGATTTTGCATGTATCTTTGGAAACATATTCTACCTGTAGTTTCGATGGAACTAGGTTATTTAGGGTACAATAAGACAAAATACACTGTTTTTTAGTGAATACAACCGTTTGGAGGCACTCCGTGGTGCACTCGCCAGCGCAGCTAGAGTGCCGATTTGAACTATAGAACTTACTGCAAAACACCTTAAAAACACGTAATTCGCTTAGAAAATGCATTTTCAAGTGATTTGGAGACATGTTTTGAGAAACAGTTTTTACATCATATTTGAGCGTTTCACGGTCTGAAACGACGATTTTGCATGTATCTTTGGAAACATATTCTACCTGTAGTTTCGATGGAACTAGGTTATTTAGGGTACATTAAGACAAAATACACTGTTTTTTAGTGAATACAACCTTTTGGAGGCACTCCTTGGTGCACTCGCCAGCGCAGCTAGAGTGCCGATTTGAACTATAGAAGTTACTGAAAAACACCTTAAAAACACGTAATTCGCTTAGAAAACGCATTTTCAAGTGATTTCGAGACATGTTTTGAGAAACAGTTTTTACATCATATTTGAGCGTTTCACGGTCTGAAACAACGATTTTGCATGTATCTTTGGAAACATATTCTACCTGTAGTTTCGATGGAACTAGGTTATTTAGGGTACAATAAGACAAAATACACTGTTTTTTAGTGAATACAACCTTTTGGATGCACTCCGTGGTGCACTCGCCAGCGCAGCTAGAGTGCCGATTTGAACTATAGAAGTTTCTGCAAAACACCTTAAAAACACGTAATTCGCTTAGAAAACGCATTTTCAAGTGATTTGGAGACATGTTTTGAGAAACAGTTTTTACATCATATTTGAGCGTTTCACGGTCTGAAACGACGATTTTGCATGTATCTTTAGAAACATATTCTACCTGTAGTTTCGATGGAACTAGGTTATTTAGGGTACAATAAGACAAAATACACTGTTTTTTAGTGAATACAACCTTTTGGAGGCACTCCGTGGTGCACTCGCCAGCGCAGCTAGAGTGCCGATTTGAACTATAGAAGTTACTACTAAACACCCTAAAACACGTAATTCGCTTAGAAAACGCATTTTCAAGTGATTTGGAGACATGTTTTGAGAAACAGTTTTTACATCATATTTGAGCGTTTCACGGTCTGAAACGACGATTTTACATGTATTTTTAGAAACATATTCTACCTGTAGTTTCGATGGAACTAGGTTATTTAAGGTACAATAAGACAAAATACACTGTTTTTTAGTGAATACAACCTTTTGGAGGCACTCCGTGGTGCACTCGCCAGCGCAGCTAGAGTTCCGATTTGAACTATAGAAGTTATAGAAGTTACTGCAAAACACCTTAAAAATACGTAATTCGCTTAGAAAACACATTTTCAAGTGATTTGGAGACATGTTTTGAGAAACAGTTTTTACATCATATTTGAGCGTTTCACGGTCTGAAACGACGAATTTGCATGTATCTTTGGAAACATATTCTATCTGTAGTTTCGATGGAACTAGGTTATTTAGGGTACAATAAGACAAAATCCACTGTTTTTTAGTGAATACAACCTTTTGGATGCACTCCGTGGTGCACTCGCCAGCGCAGCTAGAGTGCCGATGTGAACTATAAAACTTATAGAAGTTACTGCAAAACACCTTAAAAATACGTAATTCGCTTAGAAAACGCATTTTCAAGTGATTTGGATACATGTTTTGAGAAACAGTTTTTACATCATATTTGAGCGTTTCACGGTCTGAAACGACGATTTTGCATGTATCTTTGGAAACATATTCTACCTGTAGTTTCGAAGGAACTAGGTTATTTAGGGTACAATAAGACAAAATACACTGTTTTTTAGTGAATACAACCTTTTGGAGGCACTCCGTGGTGCACTCGCCAGCGCAGCTAGAGTGCCGATTTGAACTATAGAAGTTACTGCAAAACACCCTAAAACACGTAATTCGCTTAGAAAACGCATTTTCAAGTGATTTGGAGACATGTTTTGAGAAACAGTTTTTACATCATATTTGAGCGTTTCACGGTCTGAAACGACGATTTTGCATGTATTTTTAGAAACATATTCTACCTGTAGTTTCGATGGAACTAGGTTATTTAAGGTACAATAAGACAAAATACAATGTTTTTTAGTGAATACAACCTTTTGGAGGCACTCCGTGGTGCACTCGCCAGCGCAGCTAGAGTGCCGATTTGAACTATAGAAGTTATAGAAGTTACTGCAAAACACCTTAAAAATACGTAATTCGTTTAGAAAACACATTTTCAAGTGATTTGGAGACATGTTTTGAGAAACAGTTTTTACATCATATTTGAGCGTTTCACGGTCTGAAACGACGATTTTGCATGTATCTTTGGAAACATATTCTACCTGTAGTTTCGATGGAACTAGGTTATTTAGGGTACAATAAGACAAAATACACTGTTTTTTAGTGAATACAACCTTTTGGAGGCACTCCGTGGTGCACTCGCCAGAGCAGCTAGAGTGACGATTTGAACTATAGAAGTTACTGCAAAACACCTTAAAAACACGTAGTTCGCTTAGAAAACGCATTTTCAAGTGATTTGGAGACATGTTTTGAGAAACAGTTTTTACATCATATTTGAGCGTTTCACGGTCTGAAACGACGATTTTGCATGTATCTTTGGAAACATATTCTACCTGTTGTTTCGATGGAACTAGGTTATTTAGGGTACAATAAGACAAAATACACTGTTTTTTAGTGAATACAACCTTTTGAAGGTACTCCGTGGTGCACTCGCCAGCGCAGCTAGAGTGCCGATTTGAACTATAGAAGTTACTGCAAAACACCTTAAAAACACGTAATTCGCTTAGAAAACGCATTTTCAAGTGATTTGGAGACATGTTTTGAGAAACAGTTTTTACATCATATTTGAGCGTTTCACGGTCTGAAGCGACGATTTTGCATGTATCTTTGGAAACATATTCAACCTGTAGTTTTGATGGAACTAGGTGATTTAGGGTACAATAAGACAAAATACACTGTATTTTAGTGAATACAACCTTTTGGAAGCACACCGTGATGCACTCGCCAGCGCAGCTAGAGTGCCGATTTGAACTATAGAAGTTACTGCAAAACACCTTAAAAACACGTAATTCGCTTAGAAAACGCATTTTCAAGTGATTTGGAGACATGTTTTGAGAAACAGTTTTTACATCATATTTGAGCGTTTCACGGTCTGAAACGACGATTTTGCATGTATCTTTGGAAACATATTCTACCTGTAGTTTCGATGGAACTAGGTTATTTAGAGTACAATAAGACAAAATACACTGTTTTTTAGTGAATACAATCTTTTGGAAGCACTCCGTGGTGCACTCGCCAGCGCAGCTAGAGTGCCGATTTGAACTATAGAAGTTACTGCAAAACACCTTAAAAACACGTAATTTGCTTAGAAAACGCATTTTCAAGTGATTTGGAGACATGTTTTGAGAAACAGTTTTTACATCATATTTGAGCGTTTCACGGTCTGAAACGACGATTTTGCAAGTATCTTTGGAAACATATTCTACCTGTAGTTTCGATGGAACTAGGTTATTTAGGGTACAATAAGGCAAAATACACTGTTTTTTAGTGAATACAACCTTTTGGAGGCACTCCGTGGTGCACTCGCCAGCGCAGCTAGAGCGCCGATTTGAACTATAGAAGTTACTGCAAAACACCTTAAAAACACGTAATTCGCTTAGAAAACGCATTTTCAAGTGATTTGGAGACATGTTTTGAGAAACAGTTTTTACATCATATTTGAGCGTTTCACTGTCTGAAACGAAGATTTTGCATGTATCTTTAGAAACATATTCTACCTGTAGTTTCGATGGAACTAGGTTATTTAGGGTACAATAAGACAAAATACACTGTTTTTTAGTGAATACAACCTTTTGGAGGCACTCCGTGGTGCACTCGCCAGCGCAGCTAGAGTGCCGATTTGAACTATAGAAGTTATAGAAGTTACTGCAAAACACCTTAAAAACACGTAATTCGCTTAGAAAACGCATTTTCAAGTGATTTGGAGACATGTTTTGAGAAACAGTTTTTACATCATATTTGAGCGTTTCACGGTCTGAAACGACGATTTTGCATGTATCTTTGGAAACATATTCTACCTGTAGTTTCGATGGAACTAGGTTATTTAGGGTACAATAAGACAAAATACACTGCTTTTTAGTGAATACAACCTTTTGGAGGCACTCCGTGGTGCACTCGCCAGCGCAGCTAGAGTGCCGATTTGAACTATAGAAGTTACTGCAAAACACCTTAAAAACACGTAATCCGCTTAGAAAACGCATTTTCAAGTGATTTGGAGACATGTTTTGAGAAACAGTTTTTACATCATATTTGGGCGTTTCACGGTCTGAAACGACGATTTTGCATGTATCTTTGGAAACATATTCTACCTGTAGTTTCGATGGAACTAGGTTATTTAGGGTACAATAAGGCAAAATACACTGTTTTTTAGTGAATACAACCTTTTGGAGGCACTCCGTGGTGCACTCGCCAGCGCAGCTAGAGCGCCGATTTGAACTATAGAAGTTACTGCAAAACACCTTAAAAACACGTAATTCGCTTAGAAAACGCATTTTCAAGTGATTTGGAGACATGTTTTGAGAAACAGTTTTTACATCATATTTGAGCGTTTCACGGTCTGAAACGAAGATTTTGCATGTATCTTTAGAAACATATTCTACCTGTAGATTCGATGGAACTAGGTTATTTAGGGTACAATAAGACAAAATACACTGTTTTTTAGTGAATACAACCTTTTGGAGGCACTCCGTGGTGCACTCGCCAGCGCAGCTAGAGTGCCGATTTGAACTATAGAAGTTATAGAAGTTACTGCAAAACACCTTAAAAACACGTAATTCGCTTAGAAAACGCATTTTCAAGTGATTTGGAGACATGTTTTGAGAAACAGTTTTTACATCATATTTGAGCGTTTCACGGTCTGAAACGACGATTTTGCATGTATCTTTGGAAACATATTCTACCTGTAGTTTCGATGGAACTAGGTTATTTAGGGTACAATAAGACAAAATACACTGCTTTTTAGTGAATACAACCTTTTGGAGGCACTCCGTGGTGCACTCGCCAGCGCAGCTAGAGTGCCGATTTGAAGTATAGAAGTTACTGCAAAACACCTTAAAAACACGTAATTCGCTTAGAAAACGCATTTACAAGTGATTTGGAGACATGTTTTGAGAAACAGTTTTTACATCATATTTGAGCGTTTCACGGTCTGAAACGACGTTTTTGCATGTATCTTTGGAAACATATTCTACCTGTAGTTTCGATGGAACTAGGTTATTTAGGGTACAATAAGACAAAATACACTGTTTTTTAGTGAATGCAACCTTTTGGAGGCACTCCGTGGTGCACTCGCCAGCGCAGCTAGAGTGCCGATTTGAACTATAGAAGTTACTGCAAAACACCTTAAAAACACGTAATTCGCTTAGAAAACGCATTTTCAAGTGATTTGGAGACATGTTTTGAGAAACAGTTTTTACATCATATTTGAGCGTTTCACGGTCTGAAACGACGATTTTGCATGTATCTTTGGAAACATATTCTACCTGTAGTTTCGATGGAACTAGGTTATTTAGGGTACAATAAGACAAAATACACTGTTTTTTAGTGAATACAACCTTTTGGAGGCACTCCGTGGTGCACTCGCCAGCGCAGCTAGAGTGCCGATTTGAACTATAGAAGTTATAGAAGTTACTGCAATACACCTTAAAAAAACGTAACTCGCTTAGAAAACGCATTTTCAAGTGATTTGGAGACATGTTTTGAGAAACAGTTTTTACATCATATTTGAGCGTTTCACGGTCTGAAACGACGATTTTGCATGTTTCTTTGGAAACATATTCTACCTGTAGTTTCGATGGAACTAGGTTATTTAGGGTACAATAAGACAAAATACACTGTTTTTTAGTGAATACAACCTTTTGGAGGCACTCCGTGGTGCACTCGCCAGCGCAGCTAAAGTGCCGATTTGAACTACAGAAGTTACTGCAAAACACCTTAAAAACACGTAATTCGCTTAGAAAACGCATTTTCAAGTGATTTGGAGACATGTTTTGAGAAACAGTTTTTTCATCATATTTGAGCGTTTCACGGTCTGAAACGACGATTTTGCATGTATCTTTAGAAACATATTCTACCTGTAGTTTCGATGGAACTAGGTTATTTAGGGTACAATAAGACAAAATACACTGTTTTTTTAGTGAATACAACCTTTTGGAGGCACTCCGTGGTGCACTCGAAAGCGCAGCTAGAGTGCCGATTTGAACTACAGAAGTTACTGCAAAACACCTTAAAAACACGCAATTCGCTTAGAAAACGCATTTTCAAGTGATTTGGAGACATGTTTTGAGAAACAGTTTTTACATCATATTTGAGCGTTTCACTGTCTGAAACGAAGATTTTGCATGTATCTTTAGAAACATATTCTACCTGTAGTTTCGATGGAACTAGGTTATTTAGGGTACAATAAGACAAAATACACTGTTTTTTAGTGAATACAACCTTTTGGAGGCACTCCGTGGTGCACTCGCCAGCGCAGCTAGAGTGCCGATTTGAACTATAGAAGTTATAGAAGTTACTGCAAAACACCTTAAAAACACGTAATTCGCTTAGAAAACGCATTTTCAAGTGATTTGGAGACATGTTTTGAGAAACAGTTTTTACATCATATTTGAGCGTTTCACGGTCTGAAACGACGATTTTGCATGTATCTTTGGAAACATATTCTACCTGTAGTTTCGATGGAACTAGGTTATTTAGGGTACAATAAGACAAAATACACTGCTTTTTAGTGAATACAACCTTTTGGAGGCACTCCGTGGTGCACTCGCCAGCGCAGCTAGAGTGCCGATTTGAACTATAGAAGTTACTGCAAAACACCTTAAAAACACGTAATCCGCTTAGAAAACGCATTTTCAAGTGATTTGGAGACATGTTTTGAGAAACAGTTTTTACATCATATTTGGGCGTTTCACGGTCTGAAACGACGATTTTGCATGTATCTTTGGAAACATATTCTACCTGTAGTTTCGATGGAACTAGGTTATTTAGGGTACAATAAGGCAAAATACACTGTTTTTTAGTGAATACAACCTTTTGGAGGCACTCCGTGGTGCACTCGCCAGCGCAGCTAGAGCGCCGATTTGAACTATAGAAGTTACTGCAAAACACCTTAAAAACACGTAATTCGCTTAGAAAACGCATTTTCAAGTGATTTGGAGACATGTTTTGAGAAACAGTTTTTACATCATATTTGAGCGTTTCACGGTCTGAAACGAAGATTTTGCATGTATCTTTAGAAACATATTCTACCTGTAGATTCGATGGAACTAGGTTATTTAGGGTACAATAAGACAAAATACACTGTTTTTTAGTGAATACAACCTTTTGGAGGCACTCCGTGGTGCACTCGCCAGCGCAGCTAGAGTGCCGATTTGAACTATAGAAGTTATAGAAGTTACTGCAAAACACCTTAAAAACACGTAATTCGCTTAGAAAACGCATTTTCAAGTGATTTGGAGACATGTTTTGAGAAACAGTTTTTACATCATATTTGAGCGTTTCACGGTCTGAAACGACGATTTTGCATGTATCTTTGGAAACATATTCTACCTGTAGTTTCGATGGAACTAGGTTATTTAGGGTACAATAAGACAAAATACACTGCTTTTTAGTGAATACAACCTTTTGGAGGCACTCCGTGGTGCACTCGCCAGCGCAGCTAGAGTGCCGATTTGAAGTATAGAAGTTACTGCAAAACACCTTAAAAACACGTAATTCGCTTAGAAAACGCATTTACAAGTGATTTGGAGACATGTTTTGAGAAACAGTTTTACATCATATTTGAGCGTTTCACGGTCTGAAACGACGTTTTTGCATGTATCTTTGGAAACATATTCTACCTGTAGTTTCGATGGAACTAGGTTATTTAGGGTACAATAAGACAAAATACACTGTTTTTTAGTGAATGCAACCTTTTGGAGGCACTCCGTGGTGCACTCGCCAGCGCAGCTAGAGTGCCGATTTGAACTATAGAAGTTACTGCAAAACACCTTAAAAACACGTAATTCGCTTAGAAAACGCATTTTCAAGTGATTTGGAGACATGTTTTGAGAAACAGTTTTTACATCATATTTGAGCGTTTCACGGTCTGAAACGACGATTTTGCATGTATCTTTGGAAACATATTCTACCTGTAGTTTCGATGGAACTAGGTTATTTAGGGTACAATAAGACAAAATACACTGTTTTTTAGTGAATACAACCTTTTGGAGGCACTCAGTGGTGCACTCGCCAGCGCAGCTAGAGTGCCGATTTGAACTATAGAAGTTATAGAAGTTACTGCAATACACCTTAAAAAAACGTAACTCGCTTAGAAAACGCATTTTCAAGTGATTTGGAGACATGTTTTGAGAAACAGTTTTTACATCATATTTGAGCGTTTCACGGTCTGAAACGACGATTTTGCATGTTCTTTGGAAACATATTCTACCTGTAGTTTCGATGGAACTAGGTTATTTAGGGTACAATAAGACAAAATACACTGTTTTTTAGTGAATACAACCTTTTGGAGGCACTCCGTGGTGCACTCGCCAGCGCAGCTAAAGTGCCGATTTGAACTACAGAAGTTACTGCAAAACACCTTAAAAACACGTAATTCGCTTAGAAAACGCATTTTCAAGTGATTTGGAGACATGTTTTGAGAAACAGTTTTTTCATCATATTTGAGCGTTTCACGGTCTGAAACGACGATTTTGCATGTATCTTTAGAAACATATTCTACCTGTAGTTTCGATGGAACTAGGTTATTTAGGGTACAATAAGACAAAATACACTGTTTTTTTAGTGAATACAACCTTTTGGAGGCATTCCGTGGTGCACTCGAAAGCGCAGCTAGAGTGCCGATTTGAACTACAGAAGTTACTGCAAAACACCTTAAAAACACGCAATTCGCTTAGAAAACGCATTTTCAAGTGATTTGGAGACATGTTTTGAGAAACAGTTTTTACATCATATTTGAGCGTTTCACGGTCTGAAACGACGTTTTTGCATGTATCTTTGGAAACATATTCTACCTGTAGTTTCGATGGAACTCGGTTATTTAGGGTGCAATAAGACAAAATACACTGTTTTTTAGTGAATACAACCTTTTGAAGGTACTCCGTGGTGCACTCGCCAGCGCAGCTAGAGTGCCGATTTGAACTATAGAAGTTACTGCAAAACACCTTAAAAACACGTAATTCGCTTAGAAAACGCATTTTCAAGTGATTTGGAGACATGTTTTGAGAAACAGTTTTTACATCATATTTGAGCGTTTCACGGTCTGAAACGACGATTTTGCATGTATCTTTGGAAACATATTCTACCTGTAGTTTCAATGGAACTAGGTTATTTAGGGTACAATAAGACAAAATACACTGTTTTTTAGAGAATACAACCTTTTGGAGGCACTCCGTGGTGCACTCGCCAGCGCAGCTAGAGTGCCGATTTGAACTATAGAAGTTATAGAAGTTACTGCAATACACCTTAAAAAAACGTAACTCGCTTAGAAAACGCATTTTCAAGTGATTTGGAGACATGTTTTGAGAAACAGTTTTTACATCATATTTGAGCGTTTCACGGTCTGAAACGACGATTTTGCATGTTTCTTTGGAAACATATTCTACCTGTAGTTTCGATGGAACTAGGTTATTTAGGGTACAATAAGACAAAATACACTGTTTTTTAGTGAATACAACCTTTTGGAGGCACTCCGTGGTGCACTCGCCAGCGCAGCTAGAGTGCCGATTTGAACTACAGAAGTTACTGCAAAACACCTTAAAAACACGTAATTCGCTTAGAAAACGCATTTTCAAGTGATTTGGAGACATGTTTTGAGAAACAGTTTTTTCATCATATTTGAGCGTTTCACGGTCTGAAACGACGATTTTGCATGTATCTTTAGAAACATATTCTACCTGTAGTTTCGATGGAACTAGGTTATTTAGGGTACAATAAGACAAAATACACTGTTTTTTTAGTGAATACAACCTTTTGGAGGCACTCCGTGGTGCACTCGAAAGCGCAGCTAGAGTGCCGATTTGAACTACAGAAGTTACTGCAAAACACCTTAAAAACACGTAATTCGCTTAGAAAACGCATTTTCAAGTGATTTGGAGACATGTTTTGAGAAACAGTTTTTACATCATATTTGAGCGTTTCACAGTCTGAAACGACGTTTTTGCATGTATCTTTGGAAACATATTCTACCTGTAGTTTCGATGGAACTCGGTTATTTAGGGTACAATAAGACAAAATACACTGTTTTTTAGTGAATACAACCTTTTGAAGGTACTCCGTGGTGCACTCGCCAGCGCAGCTAGAGTGCCGATTTGAACTATAGAAGTTACTGCAAAACACCTTAAAAACACGTAATTCGCTTAGAAAACGCATTTTCAAGTGATTTGGAGACATGTTTTGAGAAACAGTTTTTACATCATATTTGAGCGTTTCACGGTCTGAAACGACGATTTTGCATGTATCTTTGGAAACATATTCTACCTGTAGTTTTGATGGAACTAGGATATTTAGGGTACAATAAGACAAAATACACTGTTTTTTAGTGAATACAACCTTTTGGAGGCACACCGTGATGCACTCGCCAGCGCAGCTAGAGTGCCGATTTGAACTATAGTAGTTACTGCAAAACACCTTAAAAACACGTAATTCGCTTAGAAAATGCATTTTCAAGTGATTTGGAGACATGTTTTGAGAAACAGTTTTTACATCATATTTGAGCGTTTCACGGTCTGAAACGACGATTTTGCATGTATCTTTAGAAACATATTCTACCTGTAGTTTCGATGGAACTAGGTTATTTAGGGTACAATAAGACAAAATACACTGTTTTTTAGTGAATACAACCTTTTGGAGGCACTCCGTGGTGCACTCGCCAGCGCAGCTAGAGTGCCGATTTGAACTATAGAAGTTATAGAAGTTACTGCAAAACACCTTAAAAATACGTAATTCGCTTAGAAAACGCATTTTCAAGTGATTTGGAGACATGTTTTGAGAAACAGTTTTTACATCATATTTGAGCGTTTCACGGTCTGAAACGACGATTTTGCATGTATCTTTGGAATTATATTCTACCTGTAGTTTCGATGGAACTAGGTTATTTAGGGTACAATAAGACAAAATACACTGTTTTTTAGTGAATACAACCTTTTGGAGACACTGCGTGGTGCACTCGCCAGCGCAGCTAGAGTGCCGATTTGAACTTTAGAAGTTACTGCAAAACACCTTAAAAACACGTAATTCGCTTAGAAAACGCATTTTCAAGTGATTTGGAGACATGTTTTGAGAAACAGTTTTTACATCATATTTGAGCGTTTCACGGTCTGAAACGACGTTTTTGCATGTGTCTTTGGAAACATATTCTACCTGTAGTTTCGATGGAACTAGGTTATTTAGGGTACAATAAGACAAAATACACTGTTTTTTAGTGAATACAACCTTTTGGAGGCACTCCGTGGTGCACTCGCCAGCGCAGCTAGAGTGCCGATTTGAACTATAGAAGTTATAGAAGTTACTGCAAAACACCTTAAAAATACGTAATTCGCTTAGAAAACGCATTTTCAAGTGATTTGGAGACATGTTTTGAGAAACAGTTTTTACATCATATTTGAGCGTTTCACGGTCTGAAACGACGATTTTGCATGTATCTTTGGAAACATATTCTACCTGTAGTTTAGATGGAACTAGGTTATTTAGGGTACAATAAGACAAAATACACTGTTTTTTAGTGAATACAACCTTTTGGAGGCACTGCGTGGTGCACTCGCCAGCGCAGCTAGAGTGCCGATTTGAACTATAGAAGTTACTGCAAAACACCTTAAAAACACGTAATTCGCGTAGAAAACGCATTTTCAAGTGATTTGGAGACATGTTTTGAGAAACCGTTTTTACATCATATTTGAGCGTTTTACGGTCTGAAACGACGTTTTTGCATGTATCTTTGGAAACATATTCTACCTGTAGTTTCAATGGAACTAGGTTATTTAGGGTACAATAAGACAAAATACACTGTTTTTTAGTGAATACAACCTTTTGGAGGCACTCCGTGGTGCACTCGCCAGCGCAGCTAGAGTGCCGATTTGAACTATAGAAGTTATAGAAGTTACTGCAAAACACCTTAAAAACACGTAATTCGCTTAGAAAACGCATTTTCAAGTGATTTGGAGACATGTTTTGAGAAACAGTTTTTACATCATATTTGAGCGTTTCACGGTCTGAAACGACGATTTTGCATGTATCTTTGGAAACATATTCTACCTGTAGTTTCGATGGAACTAGGTTATTTATGGTACAATAAGACAAAATACACTGTTTTTTAGTGAATACAACCTTTTGGAGGCACTCCGTGGTGCACTCACCAGCGCAGCTAGAGTGCCGATTTGAACTATAGAAGTTTCTGCAAAACACCTTAAAAACACGTAATTCGCTTAGAAAACGCATTTTCAATTGATTTGGAGACATGTTTTGAGAAACAGTTTTTACATCATATTTGAGCGTTTCACGGTCTGAAACGACGATTTTGCATGTATCTTTAGAATCATATTCTACCTGTAGTTTCGATGGAACTAGGTTATTTAGGGTACAATAAGACAAAATACACTGTTTTTTAGTGAATACAACCTTTTCGAGGCACTCCGTAATGCACTCGCCAGCGCAGCTAGAGTGCCGATTTGAACTATAGAAGTTATAGAAGTTACTGCAAAACACCTTAAAAACACGTAATTCGCTTAGAAAACGCATTTTTAAGTGATTTGGAGACATGTTTGAGAAACAGTTTTTACATCATATTTGAGCGTTTCACGGTCTGAAACGACGATTTTGCATGTATCTTTGGAAACATATTCTACCTGTAGTTTCGATGGAACTAGGTTATATAGGGTACAATAAGACAATATACACTGTTTTTTAGTGAATACAACCTTTTGGAGGTACTCCGTGGTGCACTCGCCAGCGCAGCTAGAGTGCCGATTTGAACTACAAAGGTTACTGCAAAACACCTAAAAACACATATTCGCTTAGAAAACGTATGTTCAAGTGATTTGGAGACATGTTTGAGAAACAGTTTTTACATCATATTTGAGCGTTTCACGGTCTGAAACGACGATTTTGCATGTATCTTTGGAAACATATTCTACCTGTAGTTTCGATGGAACTAGGTTATTTAGGGTACAATAAGACAAAATACACTGTTTTTTAGTGAATACAACCTTTTGGAGGCACTGCGTGGTGCACTCGCCAGCGCAGCTAGAGTGCCGATTTGAACTATAGAAGTTACTGCAAAACACCTTAAAACCACGTAATTCGCTTAGAAAACGCATTTTCAAGTGATTTGGAGACATGTTTTGAGAAACAGTTTTTACATCATATTTGAGCGTTTCACGGTCTGAAACGACATTTTTGCATGTATCTTTGGAAACATATTCTACCTGTAGTTTCGATGGAACTAGGTTATTTAGGGTACATAAGACAAAATACACTGTTTTTTAGTGAATACAACCTTTTCGAGGCACTCCGTAATGCACTCGCCAGCGCAGCTAGAGTGCCGATTTGGAACTATAGAAGTTATAGAAGTTACTGCAAAACACCTTAAAAACACGTAATTCGCTTAAAAAACGCATTTTCAAGTGATTTGGAGACATGTTTTGAGAAACAGTTTTTACATCATATTTGAGCGTTTCACGGTCTGAAACGACGATTTTGCATGTATCTTTGGAAACATATTCTACCTGTATTTTCGATGGAACTAGGTTATTTAGGGTAAAATAAAACAAAATACACTGTTTTTTTAGTGAATACAACCTTTTGGAGGCACTCCGTGGTGCACTCGCCAGCGCAGCTAGAGTGCCGATTTGAACTACAAAGGTTACTGCAAAACACCTTAAAAACACATAATTCGCTTAGAAAACGCATGTTCAAGTGATTTGGAGACATGTTTTGAGAAACAGTTTTTACATCATATTTGAGCGTTTCACGGTCTGAAACGACGATTTTGCATGTATCTTTGGAAACATATTCTACCTGTAGTTTCGATGGAACTAGGTTATTTAGGGTACAATAAGACAAAATACACTGTTTTTTAGTGAATACAACCTTTTGGAGGCACTCCGTGGTGCACTCGCCAGCGCAGCTAGAGTGCCGATTTGAACTATAGAAGTTACTGCAAAACACCTTAAAAACACGTAATTCGCTTAGAAAACGCATTTTCAAGTGATTTGGAGACATGTTTTGAGAAACAGTTTTTACATCATATTTCAGCGTTTCACGGTCTGAAACGACGTTTTTGCATGTATCTTTGGAAACATATTCTACCTGTAGTTTCGATGGAACTAGGTTATTTAGGGTACAATAAGACAAAATACACTGTTTTTTAGTGAATACAACCTTTTGGAGGCACTCCGTGGTGCACTCGCCAGCCGCAGCTAGAGTGCCGATTTGAACTATAGAAGTTACTGCAAAACGCCTTAAAAACACGTAATTCGCTTAGAAAACGCATTTTCAAGTGGTTTGGAGACATGTTTTGAGAAACAGTTTTTACATCATATTTGAGCGTTTCACGGTCTGAAACGACGATTTTGCATGTATCTTTAGAAACATATTCTACCTGTAGTTTTGATGGAACTAGGTTATTTAGGGTACAATAAGACAAAATACACTGTTTTTTAGTGAATACAACCTTTTGGAGGCACTCCGTGGTCCACTCGCCAGCGCAGCTAGAATGCCGATTTGAACTATAGAAGTTATAGAAGTTACTGCAAAACACTTAAAAACACGTAATTCGCTTAGAAAACGCATTTTCAAGTGATTTGGAGACATGTTTTGAGAAACAGTTTTTACATCATATTTGAGCGTTTCACGGTCTGAAACGACGATTTTGCATGTATCTTTGGAAACATAATCTACCTGTAGTTTCGATGGAACTAGGTTATTTAGGGTACAATAAGACAAAATACACTGTTTTTTAGTGAATACAACCTTTTGGAGGCACTCCGTGGTGCACTCGCCAGCGCAGCTAGAGTGCCGATTTGAACTATAGAAGTTACTGCAAAACACCTTAAAAACACGTAATTCGCTTAGAAAACGCATTTTCAAGTGATTTGGAGACATGTTTTGAGAAACAGTTTTTACATCATATTTGAGCGTTTCACGGTCTGAAACGACGTTTTTGCATGTATCTTTGGAAACATATTCTACCTGTAGTTTCGATGGAACTAGGTTATTTAGGGTACAATAAGACAAAATACACTGTTTTTTAGTGAATACAACCTTTTGGAGGCACTCCGTGGTGCACTCGCCAGCGCAGCTGGAGTGCCGATTTGAACTACAGAAGTTACTGCAAAACACCTTAAAAACACGTAATTCGCTTAGAAAACTCATTTTCAAGTGATTTGGAGACATGTTTTGAGAAACAGTTTTTACATCATATTTGAGCGTTTCACGGTCTGAAACGACGATTTTGCATGTATTATTAGAAACATATTCTACCTGTAGTTTCCATGAAACTAGGTTATTTAAGGTACAATAAGACAAAATACACTGTTTTTTAGTGAATACAACCTTTTGGAGGCACTCCGTGGTGCACTCGCCAGCGCAGCTAGAGTGCCGATTTGAACTATAGAAGTTATAGAAGTTACTGCAAAACACCTTAAAAATACGTAATTCGCTTAGAAAACGCATTTTCAAGTGATTTGGAGACATGTTTTGAGAAACAGTTTTTACATCATATTTGAGCGTTTCACGGTCTGAAACGATGATTTTGCATGTATCTTTGGAAACATATTCTATCTGTAGTTTCGATGGAACTAGGTTATTTAGGGTACAATAAGACAAAATACACTGTTTTTTAGTGAATACAACCTTTTGGAGGCGCTCCGTGGTGCACTCGCCAGCGCAGCTAGAGTGCCGATTTGAACTATAGAAGTTACTGCAAAACACCTTAAAAACACGTAATTCGCTTAGAAAACGCATTTTCAAGTGATTTGGAGACATGTTTTGAGAAACAGTTTTTACATCATATTTGAGCGTTTCACGGTCTGAAACGACGTTTTTGCATGTCTCTTTGGAAACATATTCTAGCTGTAGTTTCGATGGAACTAGGTTATTTAGGGTACAATAAGACAAAATACACTGTTTTTTAGTGAATACAACCTTTGGAGGCACTCCGTGGTGCACTCGCCAGCGCAGCTAGAGTGCCGATTTGAACTATAGAAGTTATAGAATTACCTCAAAACACCTTAAAAACACGTAATTCGCTTAGAAAACGCATTTTCAAGTGATTTGGATACATGTTTTGAGAAACAGTTTTTACATCATATTTCAGCGTTTCACGGTCTGAAACGACGTTTTTGCATGTATCTTTGGAACATATTCTACCTGTAGTTTCGATGGAACTAGGTTATTTAGGGTACAATAAGACAAAATACACTGTTTTTTAGTGAATACAACCTTTTGGAGGCACTCCGTGGTGCACTCGCCAGCGCAGCTAGAGTGCCGGTTTGAACTATAGAAGTTACTGCAAAACACCTTAAAAATAGGTAATTCGCTTAGAAAACGCATTTTCAAGTGATTTGGAGACATGTTTTGAGAAACAGTTTTTACATCATATTTGATCGTTTCACGGTCTGAAACGACGTTTTTGCATGTATCTTTGGAAACATATTCTACCTGTAGTTTCGATGGAACTAGGTTATTTAGGGTACAATAAGACAAAATACACTGTTTTTTAGTGAATACAACCTTTTGGAGGCACTCCGTGGTGCACTCGCCAGCGCAGCTAGAGTGCCGATTTGTACTATAGAAGTTACTGCAAAACACCTTAAAAACACGTAATTCGCTTAGAAAACGCATTTTCAAGTGATTTGGAGACATGTTTTGAGAAACAGTTTTTACATCATATTTCAGCGTTTCACGGTCTGAAACGACGTTTTTGCATGTATCTTTGGAAACATATTCTACCTGTAGTTTCGATGGAACTAGGTTATTTAGGGTACAATAAGACAAAATACACTGTTTTTTAGTGAATACAACCTTTTGGAGGCACTCCGTGGTGCACTCGCCAGCGCAGCTAGAGTGCCGATTTGAACTATAGAAGTTACTGCAAAACACCTTAAAAACACGTAATTCGCTTAGAAAACGCATTTTCAAGTGATTTGGAAACATGTTTTGAGAAACAAATTTTACATCATATTTGAGCGTTTCACGGTCTGAAACGACGATTTTGCATGTATCTTTAGAAACATATTCTACCTGTAGTTTTGATGGAACTAGGTTATTTAGGGTACAATAAGACAAAATACACTGTTTTTTAGTGAATACAACCTTTTGGAGGCACTCCGTGGTGCACTCGCCAGCGCAGCTAGAGTGCCGATTTGAACTATAGAAGTTATAGAAGTTACTGCAAAACACCTTAAAAACACGTAATTCGCTTAGAAAACGCATTTTCAAGTGATTTGGAGACATGTTTTGAGAAACAGTTTTTACATCATATTTGAGCGTTTCACGGTCTGAAACGACGATTTTGCATGTATCTTTGGAAACATATTCTACCTGTAGTTTCGATGGAACTAGGTTATTTAGGGTACAATAGACAAAATACACTGTTTTCTAGTGAATACAACCTTTTGGAGGCGCTCCGTGGTGCACTCGCCAGCGCAGCTAGAGTGCCGATTTGAACTATAGAAGTTACTGCAAAACACCTTAAAAACACGTAATTCGCTTAGAAAACGCATTTTCAAGTGATTGGAGACATGTTTTGAGAAACAGTTTTTACATCATATTTGAGCGTTTCACGGTCTGAAACGACGTTTTTGCATGTATCTTTGGAAACATATTCTACCTGTAGTTCCGATGGAACTAGGTTATTTAGGGTACAATAAGACAAAATACACTGTTTTTTAGTGAATACAACCTTTTGGAGGCACTCCGTGGTGCACTCGCCAGCGCAGTTAGAGTGCCGATTTGAACTATAGAAGTTATAGAAGTTACTGCAAAACACCTTAAAAACACGTAATTCGCTTAGAAAACGCATTTTCAAGTGATTTGGAGACATGTTTTGAGAAACAGTTTTTACATCATATTGAGCGTTTCACGGTCTGAAACGACGATTTTGCATGTATCTTTGGAAACATATTCTACCTGTAGTTTCGATGGAACTAGGTTATTTAAGATACAATAAGACAAAATACACTGTTTTTTAGTGAATACAACATTTTGGAGGCACTCCGTGGTGCACTCGCCAGCGCAGCTAGAGTGCCGGTTTGAACTATAGAAGTTACTGCAAAACACCTTAAAAACACGTAATTCGCTTAGAAAACGCATTTTCAAGTGATTTGGAGACATGTTTTGAGAAACAGTTTTTACATCATATTTGAGCGTTTCACGGTCTGAAACGACGTTTTTGCATGTATCTTTGGAAACATATTCTACCTGTAGTTTCGATGGAACTAGGTTATTTAGGGTACAATAAGACAAAATACACTGTTTTTTAGTGAATACAACCTTTTGGAGGCACTCCGTGGTGCACTCGCCAGCGCAGCTAGAGTGCCGGTTTGAACTATAGAAGTTACTGCAAAACACCTTAAAAATAGGTAATTCGCTTAGAAAACGCATTTTCAAGTGATTTGGAGACATGTTTTGAGAAACAGTTTTTACATCATATTTGAGCGTTTCACGGTCTGAAACGACGATTTTGCATGTAACTTTAGAAACATATTCTACTGTAGTTTCGATCGAACTAGGTTATTTAGGGTAAAATAAGACAAAATACACTGTTTTTTAGTGAATACAACCTTTTGGAGGCACTCCGTGGTGCACTCGCCAGCGCAGCTAGAGTGCCGATTTGAACTATAGAAGTTATAGAAGTTACTGCAAAACACCTTAAAAACACGTAATTCGCTTAGAAAACGCATTTTCAAGTGATTTGGAGACATGTTTTGAGAAACAGTTTTACATCATATTTGAGCGTTTCACGGTCTGAAACGACGATTTTGCATGTATTTTTGGAAACATATTCTACCTGTAGTTTCAATGGAACTAGGTTATTTAGGGTACAATAAGACAAAATACACTGTTTTTTAGTGAATACAACCTTTTGGAGGCACTCCGTGATGCACACGCCAGCGCAGCTAGAGTGCCGATTTGAACCAAAGAAGTTATAGAAGTTACTGCAAAACATCTTAAAAACACGTAATTCGCTTAGAAAACGCATTTTCAAGTGATTTGGAGACATGTTTTGAGAAACAGTTTTTACATCATATTTGAGCGTTTCACGGTCTGAAACGACGATTTTGCATGTATCTTTGGAAACATATTCTACCTGTAGTTTCGATGGAACTAGGTTATTTAGGGTACAATAAGACAAAATACACTGTTTTTTAGTGAATACAACCTTTGGAGGCCCTCCGTGGTGCACTCGCCAGCGTAGCTAGAGTGCCGATTTGAACTACAGAAGTTACTGCAAAACACCTTAAAAACACGTAATTCGCTTAGAAAACGCATTTTCAAGTGATTTGGAGACATGTTTTGAGAAACAGTTTTTACATCATATTTGAGCGTTTCACGGTCTGAAACTACGATTTTGCTTGTATCTTTAGAAACATATTCTACCTGTAGTTTCGATGGAACTAGGTTATTTAGGGTACAATAAGACAAAATACACTGTTTTTTAGTGAATACAACCTTTTGGAGGCACTCCGTGGTGCACTCGCCAGCGCAGCTAGAGTGCCGATTTGAACTATAGAAGTTACTGCAAAACACCATAAAAACACGTAATTCGCTTAGAAAACGCATTTTCAAGTGATTTGGAGACATGTTTTGAGAAACAAATTTTACATCATATTTGAGCGTTTCACGGTCTGAAACGACGATTTTGCATGTATCTTTAGAAACATATTCTACCTGTAGTTTTGATGGAACTAGGTTATTTAGGGTACAATAAGACAAAATACACTGTTTTTTAGTGAATACAACCTTTTGGAGGCACTCCGTGGTGCACTCGCCAGCGCAGCTAGAGTGCCGATTTGAACTATAGAAGTTATAGAAGTTACTGCAAAACACCTTAAAAACACGTAATTCGCTTAGAAAACGCATTTTCAAGTGATTTGGAGACATGTTTTGAGAAACAGTTTTTACATCATATTTGAGCGTTTCACGGTCTGAAACGACGATTTTGCATGTATCTTTGGAAACATAATCTACCTGTAGTTTCGATGGAACTAGGTTATTTAGGGTACAATAAGACAAAATACACTGTTTTTTAGTGAATACAACCTTTTGGAGGCACTCCGTGATGCACTCGCCAGCGCAGCTAGAGTGCCGATTTGAACTATAGAAGTTACTGCAAAACACCTTAAAAACACGTAATTCGCTTAGAAAACGCATTTTCAAGTGATTTGGAGACATGTTTTGAGAAACAGTTTTTACATCATATTTGAGCGTTTCACGGTCTGAAACGACGTTTTTGCATGTATCTTTGGAAACATATTCTACCTGTAGTTTCGATGGAACTAAGTTATTTAGGGTACAATAAGACAAAATACACTGTTTTTTAGTGAATACAACCTTTTGGAGGCACTCCGTGGTGCACTCGCCAGCGCAGCTAGAGTGCCGATTTGAACTACAGAAGTTACTGCAAAACACCTTAAAAACACGTAATTCGCTTAGAAAACGCATTTTCAAGTGATTTGGAGACATGTTTTGAGAAACAGTTTTTACATCATATTTGAGCGTTTCACGGTCTGAAACGACGATTTTGCATGTATCTTTGGAAACATATTCTACCTGTAGTTTCGATGGAACTAGGTTATTTAGGGTACAATAAGACAAAATACACTGTTTTTTAGTGAATACAACCTTTTGGAGGCACTCCGTGGTGCACTCGCCAGCGCAGTTAGAGTGCCGATTTGTACTATAGAAGTTACTGCAAAACACCTTAAAAACACGTAATTCGCTTAGAAAACGCATTTTCAAGTGATTTGGAGATATGTTTTGAGAAACAGTTTTTACATCATATTTGAGCGTTTCACGGTCTGAAACGACGATTTTGCATGTATCTTTGGAAACATATTCTACCTGTAGTTTCGATGGAACTAGGTTATTTAGGGTACAATAAGACAAAATACACTGTTTTTTAGTGAATACAACCTTTTGGAGGCGCTCCGTGGTGCACTCGCCAGCGCAGTTAGAGTGCCGATTTGAACTATAGAAGTTATAGAAGTTACTGCAAAACACCTTAAAAACACGTAATTCGCTTAGAAAACGCATTTTCAAGTGATTTGGAGACATGTTTTGAGAAACAGTTTTTACATCATATTTGAGCGTTTCACGGTCTGAAACGACGATTTTGCATGTATCTTTGGAAACATATTCTACCTGTAGTTTCGATGGAACTAGGTTATTTAAGATACAATAAGACAAAATACACTGTTTTTTAGTGAATACAACATTTTGGAGGCACTCCGTGGTGCACTCGCCAGCGCAGCTAGAGTGCCGGTTTGAACTATAGAAGTTACTGCAAAACACCTTAAAAATAGGTAATTCGCTTAGAAAACGCATTTTCAAGTGATTTGGAGACATGTTTTGAGAAACAGTTTTTACATCATATTTGAGCGTTTCACGGTCTGAAACGACGATTTTGCATGTAACTTTAGAAACATATTCTACCTGTAGTTTCGATCGAACTAGGTTATTTAGGGTAAAATAAGACAAAATACACTGTTTTTTAGTGATTACAACCTTTTGGAGGCACTCCGTGGTGCACTCGCCAGCGCAGCTAGAGTGCCGATTTGAACTATAGAAGTTATAGAAGTTACTGCAAAACACCTTAAAAACACGTAATTCGCTTAGAAAACGCATTTTCAAGTGATTTGGAGACATGTTTTGAGAAACAGTTTTTACATCATATTTGAGCGTTTCACGGTCTGAAACGACGATTTTGCATGTATCTTTGGAAACATATTCTACCTGTAGTTTCAATGGAACTAGGTTATTTAGGGTACAATAAGACAAAATACACTGTTTTTTAGTGAATACAACCTTTTGGAGGCACTCCGTGATGCACTCGCCAGCGCAGCTAGAGTGCCAATTTGAACCAAAGAAGTTATAGAAGTTACTGCAAAACACCTTAAAAACACGTAATTCGCTTAGAAAACGCATTTTCAAGTGATTTGGAGACATGTTTTGAGAAACAGTTTTTACATCATATTTGAGCGTTTCACGGTCTGAAACGACGATTTTGCATGTATCTTTGGAAACATATTCTACCTGTAGTTTCGATGGAACTAGGTTATTTAGGGTACAATAAGACAAAATACACTGTTTTTTAGTGAATACAACCTTTTGGAGGCCCTCCGTGGTGCACTCGCCAGCGTAGCTAGAGTGCCGATTTGAAATACAGAAGTTACTGCAAAACACCTTAAAAACACGTAATTCGCTTAGAAAACGCATTTTCAAGTGATTTGGAGACATGTTTTGAGAAACAGTTTTTACATCATATTTGAGCGTTTCACGGTCTGAAACTACGATTTTGCTCGTATCTTTAGAAACATATTCTACCTGTAGTTTCGATGGAACTAGGTTATTTAGGGTACAATAAGACAAAATACACTGTTTTTTAGTGAATACAACCTTTTGGAGGCACTCCGTGGTGCACTCGCCAGCGCAGCTAGAGTGCCGATTTAAACTATAGAAGTTACTGCAAAACACTTTAAAAACACGTAATTCGCTTAGAAAACGCATTTTCAAGTGATTTGGAGACATGTTTTGAGAAACAAATTTTACATCATATTTGAGCGTTTCACGGTCTGAAACGACGATTTTGCATGTATCTTTAGAAACATATTCTACCTGTAGTTTTGATGGAACTAGGTTATTTAGGGTACAATAAGACAAAATTCACTGTTTTTTAGTGAATACAACCTTTTGGAGGCACTCCGTGGTGCACTCGCCAGCGCAGCTAGAGTGCCGATTTGAACTATAGAAGTTATAGAAGTTACTGCAAAACACCTTAAAAACACGTAATTCGCTTAGAAAACGCATTTTCAAGTGATTTGGAGACATGTTTTGAGGAACAGTTTTTACATCATATTTGAGCGTTTCACGGTCTGAAACGACGATTTTGCATGTATCTTTGGAAACATAATCTACCTGTAGTTTCGATGGAACTAGGTTATTTAGGGTACAATAAGACAAAATACACTGTTTTTTAGTGAATACAACCTTTTGGAGGCACTCCGTGATGCACTCGCCAGCGCAGCTAGAGTGCCGATTTGAACTATAGAAGTTACTGCAAAACACCTTAAAAACACGTAATTCGCTTAGAAAACGCATTTTCAAGAGATTTGGAGACATGTTTTGAGAAACAGTTTTTACATCATATTTGAGCGTTTCACGGTCTGAAACGACGTTTTTGCATGTATCTTTGGAAACATATTCTACCTTTAGTTTCGATGGAACTAAGTTATTTAGGGTACAATAAGACAAAATACACTGTTTTTTAGTGAATACAACCTTTTGGAGGCACTCCGTGGTGCACTCGCCAGCGCAGCTAGAGTGCCGATTTGAACTACAGAAGTTACTGCAAAACACCTTAAAAACACGTAATTCGCTTAGAAAACGCATTTTCAAGTGATTTGGAGACATGTTTTGAGAAACAGTTTTTACATCATATTTGAGCGTTTCACGGTCTGAAACGACGATTTTGCATGTATCTTTGGAAACATATTCTACCTGTAGTTCCGATGGAACTAGGTTATTTAGGGTACAATAAGACAAAATACACTGTTTTTTAGTGAATACAACCTTTTGGAGGCGCTGCGTGGTGCACTCGCCAGCGCAGCTAGAGTGCCGATTTGAACTATAGAAGTTACTGCAAAACACCTTAAAAACACGTAATTCGCTTAGAAAACGCATTTTCAAGTGATTTGGAGACATGTTTTGAGAAACAGTTTTTACATCATATTTGAGCGTTTCACAGTCTGAAACGACGTTTTTGCATGTATCTTTGGAAATATATTCTACCTGTAGTTTCGATGGAACTAGGTTATTTAGGGTACAATAAGACAAAATACACTGTTTTTTAGTGAATACAACCTTTTGGAGGCACTCCGTGGTGCACTCGCCAGCGCAGTTAGAGTGCCGATTTGAACTATAGAAGTTATAGAAGTTACTGCAAAACACCTTAAAAACACGTAATTCGCTTAGAAAACGCATTTTCAAGTGATTTGGAGACATGTTTTGAGAAACAGTTTTTACATCATATTTGAGCGTTTCACGGTCTGAAACGACGATTTTGCATGTATCTTTGGAAACATATTCTACCTGTAGTTTCGATGGAACTAGGTTATTTAAGGTACAATAAGACAAAATACACTGTTTTTTAGTGAATACAACATTTTGGAGGCACTCCGTGGTGCACTAGCCAGCGCAGCTAGAGTGCCGGTTTGAACTATAGAAGTTACTGCAAAACACCTTAAAAACACGTAATTCGCTTAGAAAACGCATTTTCAAGTGATTTGGAGACATGTTTTGAGAAACAGTTTTTACATCATATTTGAGCGTTTCACGGTCTGAAAAGACGTTTTTGCATGTATCTTTGGAAACATATTCTACCTGTAGTTTCGATGGAACTAGGTTATTTAGGGTACAATAAGACAAAATACACTGTTTTTTAGTGAATACAACCTTTTGGAGGCACTCCGTGGTGCACTCACCAGCGCAGCTAGAGTGCCGGTTTGAACTATAGAAGTTACTGCAAAACACCTTAAAAACACGTAATTCGCTTAGAAAACGCATTTTCAAGTGATTTGGAGACATGTTTTGAGAAACAGTTTTTACATCATATTTGAGCGTTTCACGGTCTGAAACGACGATTTTGCATGTATCTTTAGAAACATATTCTACCTGTAGTTTCGATGGAACTAGGTTATTTAGGGTACAATAAGACAAAATACACTGTTTTTCAGTGAATACAATCTTTTAGAGTTACTCCGTGGTGCACTCGCCAGCGCAGCTAGAGTGCCGATTTGAACTATAGAAGTTACTGCAAAACACCTTAAAAACACGTAATTCGCTTAGAAAACGCATTTTCAAGCGATTTGGAGACATGTTTTGAGAAACAGTTTTTACATCATATTTGAGCGTTTCACGGTCTGAAACGACGATTTTGCATGTATCTTTGGAAACATATTCTACCTGTAGTTTCAATGGAACTAGGTTATTTAGGGTACAATAAGACAAAATACACTGTTTTTTAGTGAATACAACCTTTTGGAGGCACTCCGTGGTGCACTCGCCAGCGCAGCTAGAGTGCCGATTTGAACTATAGAAGTTATAGAAGTTACTGCAAAACACCTTAAGAACACGTAATTCGCTTAGAAAACGCATTTTCAAGTGATTTGGAGACATGTTTTGAGAAACAGTTTTTACAGCATATTTGAGCGTTTCACGGTCTGAAACGACGATTTTGCATGTATCTTTGGAAACATATTCTACCTGTAGTTTCGATGGAACTGGGTTATTTAGGGTACAATAAGACAAAATACACTGTTTTTTAGTGAATACAACCTTTTGGAGGCCCTCCGTGGTGCACTCGCCAGCGTAGCTAGAGTGCCGATTTGAACTACAGAAGTTACTGCAAAACACCTTAAAAACACGTAATTCGCTTAGAAAACGCATTTTCAAGTGATTTGGAGACATGTTTTGAGAAACAGTTTTTACATCATATTTGAGCGTTTCACGGTCTGAAACGACGATTTTGCATGTATCTTTGGAAACATATTCTACCTGTAGTTTCGATGGAACTGGGTTATTTAGGGTACAATAAGACAAAATACACTGTTTTTTAGTGAATACAACCTTTTGGAGGCCCTCCGTGGTGCACTCGCCAGCGTAGCTAGAGTGCCGATTTGAACTACAGAAGTTACTGCAAAACACCTTAAAA
The DNA here is from genome assembly GCA_963082715.1 of Harpalus rubripes. Classification (NCBI taxonomy): domain Eukaryota; kingdom Metazoa; phylum Arthropoda; class Insecta; order Coleoptera; family Carabidae; genus Harpalus; species Harpalus rubripes. Next base: position 45,768 of record CAUJCB010000487.1, read on the forward strand.
ACACGTAATTCGCTTAGAAAACGCATTTTCAAGTGATTTGGAGACATGTTTTGAGAAACAGTTCTTACATCATATTTGAGCGTTTCACGATCTGAAACGACGATTTTGTATGTATACTTTGGAAACATATTCTACCTGTAGTTTCGATGGCACTTGGTTATTTAGGCTACAATAAAACAAAATACACTGATATTTAGTGAATACAAGCTTTTGGAGGCACTCCGTGGAGCACTCGCCAGCGCAGCTAAAGTGCCGATTTGAACTATAGAAGTTACTGCAAAACACCTTAATAACACGTAATTCGCTTAGAAAACGCATTTTCAAGTGATTTGGAGACATGTTTTGAGAAACAGTTTTTATATCAGATTTGAACGTTTCACGGTCTGAAACGACGATTTTGTATGTATACTTTGGAAACATATTCTACCTGTAGTTTCGATGGCATTTGGTTATTTAGGCTACAATAAGACAAAATACACTGATATTTAGCGAATACAAGCTTTTGGAGGTACTCCGTGGTGCACTCGCCAGCGCAGCTAAAGTGCCGATTTGAACTATAGAAGTTACTGCAAAACACCCTAAAAGCACGTAATTCGCTTAAAAAACGCATTTTCAAGTGATTTGGAGACATGTTTTAGAAACAGTTTTTACATCATATTTGAGCGTTTCACGGTCTGAAACGACGATTTTGTATGTATACTTTGGAAACATATTCTACCTGTAGTTTCGATAGCACTTGGTTATTTAGGCTACAATAAGACAAAATACACTGATATTTAGTGAATACAAGCTTTTGGAGGCACTCCGTAGTGCACTCGCCAGCGCAGCTACAGTGCCGATTTGACCTATAGAAGTTACTGCAAAACACCCTCAAAACACGTAATTCGCTTAGAAAATGCATTTTCAAGTGATTTGGAGACATGTTTTGAGAAACAGTTCTTACATCATATTTGAGCGTTTCACGATCTGAAACGACGATTTTGTATGTATACTTTGGAAACATATTCTACCTGTAGTTTCGATGGCACTTGGTTATTTAGGCTACAATAAAACAAAATACACTGATATTTAGTGAATACAAGCTTTTGGAGGCACTCCGTGGAGCACTCGCCAGCGCAGCTAAAGTGCCGATTTGAACTATAGAAGTTACTGCAAAACACCCTAAAAGCACGTAATTCGCTTAAAAAACGCATTTTCAAGTGATTTGGAGACATGTTTTGAGAAACAGTTTTTACATCATATTTGAGCGTTTCACGGTCTGAAACGACGATTTTGTATGTATACTTTGGAAACATATTCTACCTGTAGTTTCGATGGCACTTGGTTATTTAGGCTACAATAAGACGAAATACACTGATTTTTAGTGAATACAAGCTTTTGGGAGCACTCCGTGGTGCACTCGCCAGCGCATCTAGAGTGCCGATTTGACCTATAGAAGTTACTGCAAAACACCCTTAAAATACGTAATTCGCTTAGAAAACGCATTTTCAAGTGATTTGGAGACATGTTTTGAGAAACAGTTTTTACATCATATTTGAGCGTTTCACGGTCTGAAACGACGATTTTGCATGTATACTTTGGAAACATATTCTACAAGTAGTTTCGATGGCACTTGGTTATTTAGGCTACAATAAGACAAAATACACTGATATTTAGTGAATACAAGCCTTTGGAGGCACTCCGTGGTGCACTCGCCCGCGCAGCTAGAGTGCCGATTTGAACTATAGAAGTTACTGCAAAACACCCTAAAAACACGTAATTCGCTTAGAAAACGCATTTTCAAGTGATTTGGAGACATGTTTTGAGAAACAGTTTTTACATCATATTTGAGCGTTTGGCGGTCTGATACGACGATTTTGTATGTATACTTTGAAAACATATTCTAACTGTAGTTTCGATGGCACTTGGTTATTTAGGTTACAATAAGACGAAATACACTGATTTTTAGTGAATACAAACTTTTGGAGGCACTCCGTGGTCCACTCGCCAGCGCAGCTAGAGTGCCGATTTGAACTATAGAAGTTACTGCAAAACACCCTTAAAATACGTAATTCGCTTAGAAAACGCATTTTCAAGTGATTTGGAGACATGTTTTGAGAAACAGTTTTTACATCATATTTGAACGTTTCACTGTCTGAAACGACGATTTTGTATGTATACTTTGGAAACATATTCTACCTGTAGTTTCGATGCCACTTGGTTATTTAGGCTACAATAAGACGAAATACACTGATTTTTAGTAGATACAAGCTTTTGGAGGCACTCCGTGGTGCACTCGCCAGCGCAGCTAGAGTGCCGATTTGAACTATAGAAGTTACTGCAAAACACCCTAAAAACACGAAATTCGCTTAGAAAACGCATTTTCAAGTGATTTGGAGACATGTTTTCAGAAAAAGTTATTACATCAGATTTGAACGTTTCACGGTCTGAAACGACGATTTTGTATGTACCTATACTTTGGAAACATATTCTACCTGTAGTTTCGATGGCACTTGTTTATTCAGGCTACAATAAGACGAAATACACTGATTTTTAGGGAATACAAACTTTTGGAGGCACTCCGTGGTGCACTCGCCAGCGCAGCTAGAGTGCCGATTTGAACTATAAAAGTTACTGCAAAACACCCTAAAACACGTAATTTGCTTAGAAAACGCATTTTCAAGTGATTTAGAGACATGTTTTGAGATACAGTTTTTACATCATATTTGAGCGTTTCACGGTCTGAAACGACGATTTTGTATGTATACTTTGGAAACATATTCTACCTGTAGTTTCGATGGCATTTGGTTATTTAGGCTACAATAAGACAAAATACACTGATATTTAGTGAATACAAGCTTTTGGAGGTACTCCGTGGTGCACTCGCCAGCGCAGCTAGAGTGCTGATTTGAACTATAGAAGTTACTGCAAAACACCCTAAAAACACGTAATTCGCTTAGAAAACGCATTTTCAAGTGATTTGGAGACATGTTTTGAGAAACAGTTTTTACATCATATTTGAGCGTTTCACGGTTTGAAACGACGATTTTGTATGTATACTTTGGAAACATATTCTACCTGTAGTTTTGATGGCACTTGGTTATTTAGGCTACAATAAGACGAAATACACTGATTTTTAGTGAATACAAACTTTTGGAGGCACTCCGTGGTCCACTCGCCAGCGCAGCTAGAGTGCCGATTTGAACTATAGAAGTTACTGCAAAACACACTAAAAACACGTAATTCGCTTAGAAAACGCATTTTCAAGTGATTTGGAGACATGTTTTGAGAAACAGTTTTTACATCATATTTGAGCGTTTCACGGTCTGAAACGACGATTTTGTATGTATACTTTGGAAACATATTCTACCTGTAATTTCGATGGCACTTGGTTATCTAGGCTACAATAAGACGAAATACAATGATTTTTAGTGAATACAAACTTTTGGAGGCACTCCGTGGTGCACTCGCCAGCGCAGCTAGAGTGCCGATTTGAACTATAGAAGTTACTGCTAAACACCCTAATAACACGTAATTCGCTTAGAAAACGCATTTTCAAGTGATTTGGAGACATGTTTTGAGAAACAGTTTTTATATCAGATTTGAACGTTTCACGGTCTGAAACGACGATTTTGTATGTATACTTTGGAAACATATTAAACCTGTAGTTTCGATGGTATTTGGTTATTTAGGCTACAATAAGACAAAATACACTGATATTTAGTGAATACAAGCTTTTGGAGGCACTCCGTAGTGCACTCGCCAGAGCAGCTACAGTGCCGATTTGACCTATAGAAGTTACTGCAAAACACCCTCAAAACACGTAATTCGCTTAGAAAATGCATTTTCAAGTGATTTGGAGACATGTTTTGAGAAACAGTTCTTACATCATATTTGAGCGTTTCACGATCTGAAACGACGATTTTGTATGTATACTTTGGAAACATATTCTACCTGTAGTTTCGATGGCATTTGGTTATTTAGGCTACAATAAAACAAAATACACTGATATTTAGTGAATACAAGCTTTTGGAGGCACTCCGTGGAGCACTCGCCAGCGCAGCTTAAGTGCCGATTTGAACTATAGAAGTTACTGCAAAACACCCTAAAAGCACGTAATTCGCTTAAAAAACGCATTTTCAAGTGATTTGGAGACATATTTTGAGAAACAGTTTTTACGTCATATTTGAGCGTTTCCCGGTCTGAAACGACGATTTTGTATGTATACTTTGGAAACATATTCTACCTGTAGTTTCGATGGCACTTGGTTATTTAGGCTACAATAAGACGAAATACACTGATTTTTAGTGAATACAAGCTTTTGGGAGCACTCCGTGGTGCACTCGCCAGCGCATCTAGAGTGCCGATTTGACCTATAGAAGTTACTGCAAAACACCCTTAAAATACGTAATTCGCTTAGAAAACGCATTTTCAAGTGATTTGGAGACATGTTTTGAGAAACAGTTTTTACATCATATTTGAGCGTTTCACGGTCTGAAACGACGATTTTGCATGTATACTTTGGAAACATATTCTACCTGTAGTTTCGATGGCACTTGGTTATTTAGGCTACAATAAGACAAAATACACTGATATTTAGTGAATACAAGCCTTTGGAGGCACTCCGTGGTGCACTCGCCCGCGCAGCTAGAGTGCCGATTTGAACTATAGAAGTTACTGCAAAACACCCTAAAAACACGTAATTCGCTTAGAAAACGCATTTTCAAGTGATTTGGAGACATGTTTTGAGAAACAGTTTTTACATCATATTTGAGCGTTTAGCGGTCTGATACGACGATTTTGTATGTATACTTTGGAAACATATTCTAACTGTAGTTTCGATGGCACTTGGTTATTTAGGCTACAATAAGACGAAATACACTGATTTTTAGTGAATACAACCTTTTGGGGGCACTCCGTGGTGCACTCGCCAGCGCAGCCAGAGTGCCGATTTGAACTATAGAAGTTAATGCAAAACACCTTAAAAACACGTAATTTGCTTAGAAAACGCATTTTCAAGTGATTTGGAGACATGTTTTGAGAAACAGTTTTTACATCATATTTGAGCGTTTCACGGTCTGAAACGACGATTTTGTATGTAGGCTCTGTAAACATATTCTACCTGTATTTTCGATATCACTTGGTTATTTATGCTACAATAAGACAAAATACACTGATTTTTAGTGAATACAAGGTTTTGGAGGCACTGCGTGGTGCACTCGCCAGCGCAGCTAGAGTGCCGATTTCAACTATAGAAATTACTGCAAAACACCCTAAAAACACGTAATTCGCTTAGAGAAAGCATTTTCAAGTGATTTGGAGACATGTTTTGAGAAACAGTTTTTACATCATATTTGAGCGTTTCACAGTCTGAAACGACGTTTTTGCATGTATCTTTGGAAATATATTCTACCTGTAGTTTCGATGGAACTAGGTTATTTAGGGTACAATAAGACAAAATACACTGTTTTTTAGTGAATACAACCTTTTGGAGGCACTCCGTGGTGCACTCGCCAGCGCAGTTAGAGTGCCGATTTGAACTATAGAAGTTATAGAAGTTACTGCAAAACACCTTAAAAACACGTAATTCGCTTAGAAAACGCATTTTCAAGTGATTTGGAGACATGTTTTGAGAAACAGTTTTTACATCATATTTGAGCGTTTCACGGTCTGAAACGACGATTTTGCATGTATCTTTGGAAACATATTCTACCTGTAGTTTCGATGGAACTAGGTTATTTAAGGTACAATAAGACAAAATACACTGTTTTTTAGTGAATACAACATTTTGGAGGCACTCCGTGGTGCACTAGCCAGCGCAGCTAGAGTGCCGGTTTGAACTATAGAAGTTACTGCAAAACACCTTAAAAACACGTAATTCGCTTAGAAAACGCATTTTCAAGTGATTTGGAGACATGTTTTGAGAAACAGTTTTTACATCATATTTGAGCGTTTCACGGTCTGAAACGACGTTTTTGCATGTATCTTTGGAAACATATTCTACCTGTAGTTTCGATGGAACTAGGTTATTTAGGGTACAATAAGACAAAATACACTGTTTTTTAGTGAATACAACCTTTTGGAGGCACTCCGTGGTGCACTCACCAGCGCAGCTAGAGTGCCGGTTTGAACTATAGAAGTTACTGCAAAACACCTTAAAAACACGTAATTCGCTTAGAAAACGCATTTTCAAGTGATTTGGAGACATGTTTTGAGAAACAGTTTTTACATCATATTTGAGCGTTTCACGGTCTGAAACGACGATTTTGCATGTATCTTTAGAAACATATTCTACCTGTAGTTTCGATGGAACTAGGTTATTTAGGGTACAATAAGACAAAATACACTGTTTTTCAGTGAATACAATCTTTTAGAGTTACTCCGTGGTGCACTCGCCAGCGCAGCTAGAGTGCCGATTTGAACTATAGAAGTTACTGCAAAACACCTTAAAAACACGTAATTCGCTTAGAAAACGCATTTTCAAGTGATTTGGAGACATGTTTTGAGAAACAGTTTTTACATCATATTTGAGCGTTTCACGGTCTGAAACGACGATTTTGCATGTATCTTTGGAAACATATTCTACCTGTAGTTTCAATGGAACTAGGTTATTTAGGGTACAATAAGACAAAATACACTGTTTTTTAGTGAATACAACCTTTTGGAGGCACTCCGTGGTGCACTCGCCAGCGCAGCTAGAGTGCCGATTTGAACTATAGAAGTTATAGAAGTTACTGCAAAACACCTTAAGAACACGTAATTCGCTTAGAAAACGCATTTTCAAGTGATTTGGAGACATGTTTTGAGAAACAGTTTTTACATCATATTTGAGCGTTTCACGGTCTGAAACGACGATTTTGCATGTATCTTTGGAAACATATTCTACCTGTAGTTTCGATGGAACTGGGTTATTTAGGGTACAATAAGACAAAATACACTGTTTTTTAGTGAATACAACCTTTTGGAGGCCCTCCGTGGTGCACTCGCCAGCGTAGCTAGAGTGCCGATTTGAACTACAGAAGTTACTGCAAAACACCTTAAAAACACGTAATTCGCTTAGAAAACGCATTTTCAAGTGATTTGGAGACATGTTTTGAGAAACAGTTTTTACATCATATTTGAGCGTTTCACGGTCTGAAACGACGATTTTGCATGTATCTTTGGAAACATATTCTACCTGTAGTTTCGATGGAACTGGGTTATTTAGGGTACAATAAGACAAAATACACTGTTTTTTAGTGAATACAACCTTTTGGAGGCCCTCCGTGGTGCACTCGCCAGCGTAGCTAGAGTGCCGATTTGAACTACAGAAGTTACTGCAAAACACCTTAAAAACACGTAATTCGCTTAGAAAACGCATTTTCAAGTGATTTGGAGACATGTTTTGAGAAACAGTTCTTACATCATATTTGAGCGTTTCACGATCTGAAACGACGATTTTGTATGTATACTTTGGAAACATATTCTACCTGTAGTTTCGATGGCACTTGGTTATTTAGGCTACAATAAAACAAAATACACTGATATTTAGTGAATACAAGCTTTTGGAGGCACTCCGTGGAGCACTCGCCAGCGCAGCTAAAGTGCCGATTTGAACTATAGAAGTTACTGCAAAACACCTTAATAACACGTAATTCGCTTAGAAAACGCATTTTCAAGTGATTTGGAGACATGTTTTGAGAAACAGTTTTTATATCAGATTTGAACGTTTCACGGTCTGAAACGACGATTTTGTATGTATACTTTGGAAACATATTCTACCTGTAGTTTCGATGGCATTTGGTTATTTAGGCTACAATAAGACAAAATACACTGATATTTAGCGAATACAAGCTTTTGGAGGTACTCCGTGGTGCACTCGCCAGCGCAGCTAAAGTGCCGATTTGAACTATAGAAGTTACTGCAAAACACCCTAAAAGCACGTAATTCGCTTAAAAAACGCATTTTCAAGTGATTTGGAGACATGTTTTAGAAACAGTTTTTACATCATATTTGAGCGTTTCACGGTCTGAAACGACGATTTTGTATGTATACTTTGGAAACATATTCTACCTGTAGTTTCGATAGCACTTGGTTATTTAGGCTACAATAAGACAAAATACACTGATATTTAGTGAATACAAGCTTTTGGAGGCACTCCGTAGTGCACTCGCCAGCGCAGCTACAGTGCCGATTTGACCTATAGAAGTTACTGCAAAACACCCTCAAAACACGTAATTCGCTTAGAAAATGCATTTTCAAGTGATTTGGAGACATGTTTTGAGAAACAGTTCTTACATCATATTTGAGCGTTTCACGATCTGAAACGACGATTTTGTATGTATACTTTGGAAACATATTCTACCTGTAGTTTCGATGGCACTTGGTTATTTAGGCTACAATAAAACAAAATACACTGATATTTAGTGAATACAAGCTTTTGGAGGCACTCCGTGGAGCACTCGCCAGCGCAGCTAAAGTGCCGATTTGAACTATAGAAGTTACTGCAAAACACCCTAAAAGCACGTAATTCGCTTAAAAAACGCATTTTCAAGTGATTTGGAGACATGTTTTGAGAAACAGTTTTTACATCATATTTGAGCGTTTCACGGTCTGAAACGACGATTTTGTATGTATACTTTGGAAACATATTCTACCTGTAGTTTCGATGGCACTTGGTTATTTAGGCTACAATAAGACGAAATACACTGATTTTTAGTGAATACAAGCTTTTGGGAGCACTCCGTGGTGCACTCGCCAGCGCATCTAGAGTGCCGATTTGACCTATAGAAGTTACTGCAAAACACCCTTAAAATACGTAATTCGCTTAGAAAACGCATTTTCAAGTGATTTGGAGACATGTTTTGAGAAACAGTTTTTACATCATATTTGAGCGTTTCACGGTCTGAAACGACGATTTTGCATGTATACTTTGGAAACATATTCTACAAGTAGTTTCGATGGCACTTGGTTATTTAGGCTACAATAAGACAAAATACACTGATATTTAGTGAATACAAGCCTTTGGAGGCACTCCGTGGTGCACTCGCCCGCGCAGCTAGAGTGCCGATTTGAACTATAGAAGTTACTGCAAAACACCCTAAAAACACGTAATTCGCTTAGAAAACGCATTTTCAAGTGATTTGGAGACATGTTTTGAGAAACAGTTTTTACATCATATTTGAGCGTTTGGCGGTCTGATACGACGATTTTGTATGTATACTTTGAAAACATATTCTAACAGTAGTTTCGATGGCACTTGGTTATTTAGGTTACAATAAGACGAAATACACTGATTTTTAGTGAATACAAACTTTTGGAGGCACTCCGTGGTCCACTCGCCAGCGCAGCTAGAGTGCCGATTTGAACTATAGAAGTTACTGCAAAACACCCTTAAAATACGTAATTCGCTTAGAAAACGCATTTTCAAGTGATTTGGAGACATGTTTTGAGAAACAGTTTTTACATCATATTTGAACGTTTCACTGTCTGAAACGACGATTTTGTATGTATACTTTGGAAACATATTCTACCTGTAGTTTCGATGCCACTTGGTTATTTAGGCTACAATAAGACGAAATACACTGATTTTTAGTAGATACAAGCTTTTGGAGGCACTCCGTGGTGCACTCGCCAGCGCAGCTAGAGTGCCGATTTGAACTATAGAAGTTACTGCAAAACACCCTAAAAACACGAAATTCGCTTAGAAAACGCATTTTCAAGTGATTTGGAGACATGTTTTCAGAAAAAGTTATTACATCAGATTTGAACGTTTCACGGTCTGAAACGACGATTTTGTATGTACCTATACTTTGGAAACATATTCTACCTGTAGTTTCGATGGCACTTGTTTATTCAGGCTACAATAAGACGAAATACACTGATTTTTAGGGAATACAAACTTTTGGAGGCACTCCGTGGTGCACTCGCCAGCGCAGCTAGAGTGCCGATTTGAACTATAAAAGTTACTGCAAAACACCCTAAAAACACGTAATTCGCTTAGAAAACGCATTTTCAAGTGATTTGGAGACATGTTTTGAGAAACAGTTTTTACATCATATTTGAGCGTTTCACGGTCTGAAACGACGATTTTGTATGTATACTTTGGAAACATATTCTACCTGTAATTTCGATGGCACTTGGTTATCTAGGCTACAATAAGACGAAATACAATGATTTTTAGTGAATACAAACTTTTGGAGGCACTCCGTGGTGCACTCGCCAGCGCAGCTAGAGTGCCGATTTGAACTATAGAAGTTACTGCTAAACACCCTAATAACACGTAATTCGCTTAGAAAACGCATTTTCAAGTGATTTGGAGACATGTTTTGAGAAACAGTTTTTATATCAGATTTGAACGTTTCACGGTCTGAAACGACGATTTTGTATGTATACTTTGGAAACATATTAAACCTGTAGTTTCGATGGTATTTGGTTATTTAGGCTACAATAAGACAAAATACACTGATATTTAGTGAATACAAGCTTTTGGAGGCACTCCGTAGTGCACTCGCCAGAGCAGCTACAGTGCCGATTTGACCTATAGAAGTTACTGCAAAACACCCTCAAAACACGTAATTCGCTTAGAAAATGCATTTTCAAGTGATTTGGAGACATGTTTTGAGAAACAGTTCTTACATCATATTTGAGCGTTTCACGATCTGAAACGACGATTTTGTATGTATACTTTGGAAACATATTCTACCTGTAGTTTCGATGGCATTTGGTTATTTAGGCTACAATAAAACAAAATACACTGATATTTAGTGAATACAAGCTTTTGGAGGCACTCCGTGGAGCACTCGCCAGCGCAGCTTAAGTGCCGATTTGAACTATAGAAGTTACTGCAAAACACCCTAAAAGCACGTAATTCGCTTAAAAAACGCATTTTCAAGTGATTTGGAGACATATTTTGAGAAACAGTTTTTACGTCATATTTGAGCGTTTCCCGGTCTGAAACGACGATTTTGTATGTATACTTTGGAAACATATTCTACCTGTAGTTTCGATGGCACTTGGTTATTTAGGCTACAATAAGACGAAATACACTGATTTTTAGTGAATACAAGCTTTTGGGAGCACTCCGTGGTGCACTCGCCAGCGCATCTAGAGTGCCGATTTGACCTATAGAAGTTACTGCAAAACACCCTTAAAATACGTAATTCGCTTAGAAAACGCATTTTCAAGTGATTTGGAGACATGTTTTGAGAAACAGTTTTTACATCATATTTGAGCGTTTCACGGTCTGAAACGACGATTTTGCATGTATACTTTGGAAACATATTCTACCTGTAGTTTCGATGGCACTTGGTTATTTAGGCTACAATAAGACAAAATACACTGATATTTAGTGAATACAAGCCTTTGGAGGCACTCCGTGGTGCACTCGCCCGCGCAGCTAGAGTGCCGATTTGAACTATAGAAGTTACTGCAAAACACCCTAAAAACACGTAATTCGCTTAGAAAACGCATTTTCAAGTGATTTGGAGACATGTTTTGAGAAACAGTTTTTACATCATATTTGAGCGTTTAGCGGTCTGATACGACGATTTTGTATGTATACTTTGGAAACATATTCTAACTGTAGTTTCGATGGCACTTGGTTATTTAGGCTACAATAAGACGAAATACACTGATTTTTAGTAAATACAACCTTTTGGGGGCACTCCGTGGTGCACTCGCCAGCGCAGCCAGAGTGCCGATTTGAACTATAGAAGTTAATGCAAAACACCTTAAAAACACGTAATTTGCTTAGAAAACGCATTTTCAAGTGATTTGGAGACATGTTTTGAGAAACAGTTTTTACATCATATTTGAGCGTTTCACGGTCTGAAACGACGATTTTGTATGTAGGCTCTGTAAACATATTCTACCTGTATTTTCGATATCACTTGGTTATTTATGCTACAATAAGACAAAATACACTGATTTTTAGTGAATACAAGGTTTTGGAGGCACTGCGTGGTGCACTCGCCAGCGCAGCTAGAGTGCCGATTTCAACTATAGAAATTACTGCAAAACACCCTAAAAACACGTAATTCGCTTAGAGAAAGCATTTTCAAGTGATTTGGAGACATGTTTTGAGCAACAGTTTTTACATCATATTTAAGCGTTTCACGGTTTGAAACGAACGATTTGTGTGTGGCATTTGGACACATATTCCACTGGTACTTTCGATGGAATTTTGTTGTTTAGGATACAATATGACAAAATACAGTGATTTTCTTTAAATACAACTTTTAGAGATACTCCGTAGTGCACTCGCTAGCGCAGCTATAGTGCCGATTTGAACTATAGAAGTTTCTGCAAAACACCTGAAAAACACGTAATTCGCTTAGAAAACGCATTTTCAAGTGATTTGGAGACATGTTTTTGGAAACAGGTTTTACATCATATTTGAGCGTTTCACGGTCTGAAACGATGATTTTGTAAGTAGACTTTGTAAACATATTCTACCTGTAGTTTCAATGAAACTAGGTTATTTAGGGTACAATAAGACAAAATACACTGTTTTTTAGTGAATACAACCTTTTGGGGGCACTCCGTGGTGCACTCGCCAGCGCAGCCAGAGTGCCGATTTGAACTATAGAAGTTACTGCAAAACACCTTAAAAACACGTAATTCGCTTAGAAAACGCATTTTCAAGTGATTTGGAGACATGTTTTGAAAAACAGTTTTTACATCATATTTGAGCGTTTCACGGTCTGAAACGACGATTTTGTATGTAGACTTTGGAAACATATTCTACCTGTAGTTTCGATGGCACTTGGTTATTTAGGCTACAATAAAACAAAATAAACTGATATTTAGTGAATACAAGCTTTTGGAGGCACTCCGTGGTGCACTTGCCAGCGCAGCTAGAGTGCCGAATTGAACTGTAGAAGTTACTGCAAAACACCCTAAAAACACGTAATTCGCTTAGAAAACGCATTTTCAAGTGATTTGGAGACATGTTTTGAGAAACAGTTTTTACATCATATTTGAACGTTTCACTGTCTGAAACGACGATTTTGTATGTATACTTTGGAAACATATTCTACCTGTAGTTTCGATGGCACTTGGTTATTTAGGCTACAATAAGACGAAATACACTGATTTTTAGTAGATACAAGCTTTTGGAGGCACTCCGTGGTGCACTCGCCAGCGCAGCTAGAGTGCCGATTTGAACTATAGAAGTTACTGCAAAACACCCTAAAAACACGAAATTCGCTTAGAAAACGCATTTTCAAGTGATTTGGAGACATGTTTTGAGACGATTTTGTATGTACCTATACTTCGGAAACATATTCTACCTGTAGTTTCGATGGCACTTGTTTATTCAGGCTACAATAAGACGAAATACACTGATTTTTAGGGAATACAAACTTTTGGAGGCACTCCGTGGTGCACTCGCCAGCGCAGCTAGAGTGCCGATTTGAACTATAGAAGTTACTGCAAAACACCCTAAAACACGTAATTTGCTTAGAAAACGCATTTTCAAGTGATTTAGAGACATGTTTTGAGATACAGTTTTTACATCATATTTGAGCGTTTCACGGTTTGAAACGACGATTTTGTATGTATACTTTGGAAACATATTCTGCCTGTAGTTTCGATGGCACTTGGTTATTTAGGCAACAATAAGACGAAATACACTGATTTTTAGTGAATACAAACTTTTGGAGGCACTCCGCGGTGCACTCGCCAGCGCAGCTAGAGTGCCGATTTGAACTATAGAAGTTACTGCAAAACACCCTAAAAACACGTAATTCGCTTAGAAACCGCATTTTCAAGTGATTTGGAGACATGTTTTGTGAAACAGTTTTTACATCATATTTGAGCGTTCCACGGTCTGAAACGACGATTTTGTATGTATACTTTGGAAACATATTCTACCTGTAGTTTCGATGGCACTTGGTTATTTAGGCTACAATAAGACAAAATACTCTGATATTTAGTGAATACAAGCTTTTGGAGGCACTTCGTGGTGCACTCGCCAGCGCAGCTAGAGTGCCGATTTGACCAATAGAAGTTACTGCAAGACACCCTAAAAAAACGTAATTCGCTAAGAAAACGCATTTTCAAGTGATTTGGAGACATGTTTTGAGAAAAAGTTTTTACATCAGATTTGAACGTTTCACGGTCTGAAACGACGATTTTGTATGTATACTTTGGAAACATAATCTACCTGTATTTTTGATGGCACTTGGTTATTTAGGCTACAATAAGACGAAATACACTGAGTTTTAGTGAATACAAAGTTTTGGAGGCACTCCGTGGTGCACTCGCCAGCGCAGCTAGAGTGCCAAATTGAACTATAGAAGTTACTGCAAAACACCCTAAAAACACGTAATTCGCTTAGAAAACGCATTTTCAAGTGATTTGGAGACATGTTTTGAGAAACAGTTTTTACATCATATTTGAACGTTTCACTGTCTGAAACGACGATTTTGTATGTTTACTTTGGAAACATATTCTACCTGTAGTTTCGATAGCACTTGGTTATTTAGGCTACAATAAGACGAAATACACTGATTTTTAGTAGATACAAGCTTTTGGAGGCACTCCGTGGTGCACTCGCCAGCGCAGCTAGAGTGCCGATTTGAACTATAAAAGTTACTGCAAAACACCCTAAAAACACGAAATTCGCTTAGAAAACGCATTTTCAAGTAATTTGGAGACATGTTTTGAGAAACAGTTATTACATCAGATTTGAACGTTTCACGGTCTGAAACGACGATTTTGTATGTACCTATACTTTGGAAACATATTCTACCTGTAGTTTCAAAGGCACTTGTTTATTCAGGCTACAATAAGACGAAATACACTGATTATTAGGGAATACAAACTTTTGGAGGCACTCCGTGGTGCACTCGCCAGCGCAGCTAGAGTGCCGATTTGAACTATAGAAGTTACTGCAAAACACCCTAAAACACGTAATTTGCTTAGAAAACGCATTTTTAAGTGATTTAGAGACATGTTTTGAGATACAGTTTTTACATCATATTTGAGCGTTTCACGGTCTGAAACGACGATTTTGTATGTATACTTTGGAAACATATTCTACCTGTAGTTTCGATGGCATTTGGTTATTTAGGCTACAATAAGACAAAATACACTGATATTTAGTGAATACAATCTTTTGGAGGTACTCCGTGGTGTACTCGCCAGCGCAGCTAGAGTGCCGATTTGAACTATAGAAGTTACTGCAAAACACCCTAAAAACACGTAATTTGCTCAGAAAACGCATTTTCAAGTGATTTGGAGACATGTTTTGTGAAACAGTTTTTACATCATATTTGAGCGTTTCACGGTCTGAAACGACGATTTTGTATGTATACTTTGGAAACATATTCTACCTGTAGTTTTGATGGCACTTGGTTATTTAGGCTACAATAAGACGAAATACACTGATTTTTAGTGAATACAAACTTTTGGAGGCACTCTGTGGTGCACTCGCGGTCTGAAACGACGATTTTGTATGTATACTTTGGAAACATATTCTACCTGTAGTTTCGATGGCACTTGGTTATTTAGGCAACAATAAGACGAAATACACTGATTTTTAGTGAATACAAACTTTTGGAGGCACTCCGTGGTGCACTCGCCAGCGCAGCTAGAGTGCCGATTTGAACTATAGAAGTTACTGCAAAACACCCTAAAAACACGTAATTCGCTTAGAAACCGCATTTTCAAGTGATTTGGAGACATGTTTTGTGAAACAGTTTTTACATCATATTTGAGCGTTCCACGGTCTGAAACGACGATTTTGTATGTATACTTTGGAAACATATTCTACCTGTAGTTTCGATGGCACTTGGTTATTTAGGCTACAATAAGACAAAATACTCTGATATTTAGTGAATACAAGCTTTTGGAGGCACTTCGTGGTGCACTCGCCAGCGCAGCTAGAGTGCCGATTTGACCAATAGAAGTTACTGCAAGACACCCTAAAAAAACGTAATTCGCTAAGAAAACGCATTTTCAAGTGATTTGGAGACATGTTTTGAGAAACAGTTTTTACATCAGATTTGAACGTTTCTCGGTCTGAAACGACGATTTTGTATGTATACTTTGGAAACATAATCTACCTGTATTTTCGATGGCACTTGGTTATTTAGGCTACAATAAGACGAAATACACTGAGTTTTAGTGAATACAAACTTTTGGAGGCACTCCGTGGTGCACTCGCCAGCGCAGCTAGAGTGCCAAATTGAACTATAGAAGTTACTGCAAAACACCCTAAAAACACGTAATTCGCTTAGAAAACGCATTTTCAAGTGATTTGGAGACATGTTTTGAGAAACAGTTTTTACATCATATTTGAACGTTTCACTGTCTGAAACGACGATTTTGTATGTTTACTTTGGAAACATATTCTACCTGTAGTTTCGATGGCACTTGGTTATTTAGGCTACAATAAGACGAAATACACTGATTTTTAGTAGATACAAGCTTTTGGAGGCACTCCGTGGTGCACTCGCCAGCGCAGCTAGAGTGCCGATTTGAACTATAAAAGTTACTGCAAAACACCCTAAAAACACGAAATTCGCTTAGAAAACGCATTTGCAAGTAATTTGGAGACATGTTTTGAGAAACAGTTATTACATCAGATTTGAACGTTTCACGGTCTGAAACGACGATTTTGTATGTACCTATACTTTGGAAACATATTCTACCTGTAGTTTCGATGGCACTTGTTTATTCAGGCTACAATAAGACGAAATACACTGATTGTTTGTATTTGTTGCTCGGTGATTTCGCGGGTTTTTTACTTAACCCCACTTTTCATAAAAAGATATTAATGGACTGTATTTTTAATAATTTAATTGAAATGATTGTATACACAACTGAGCATAACTTAACTATAATTCATACACTGAATATACTTAATAACTAACAACATAACACAGAAAATATTGTTTTAGGTCATCAACTGTCTCTGTCACTTCTTGCATTTTTTTACCACTGTCGCCACTTCATCTTCCTTAAAAGTCCCTAGTATTTCACACCAAATGAAAATATCCCTAACATACTGGCCCCCTTGAAAAGTCTTTTTCAACAGTGCTTGTCCTCAATTGGAAGAAGGCACAATTTTGTTAGAGGTCTTTTGTACACACCACTTGCGGTTTTAACCACTACTACGCGCTCTAAACCATCTTGACCTGGAATTGTTTCTAGAATGCGACCACGCACCCAGTTCATTGGTGGGACATTGTCTTCTTTTATTAGCACAATTGCACCTACTGGAATGTTTGGCACAATTTTGTTCCACTTGGTACGTTGTTGTAGCGTATTCAGGTAGTCATGTGACCACTGTTGCCAAAATGATTGCACTCGTTTTTGCACAATCTGATATTGTGTAAGTCTGTTATCTGCTACGTCAGTTAGTTGTACGTCTGGTATTGTCATAAGAGAGGACCCGATTAAGAAATGGGCTGGGGTTAGGACGGAATAATCTGAAGGATCGTCAGATAGAGGACACAACGGTCTAGAATTTACACAGGCTTCAATTTGCGTTAATAATGTATAAAATTGCTCAAAATTAAATGCAGTATTAGTTGCAACCCTACGCAGATGATGCTTTATTGCTTTAATACCGGCCTCCCACATTCCTCCAAAGTGAGGGGAGTTCGGGGGAATGAACTTCCATGAGATTTCTAGGTTCGCTGCTTGATCTATTAGTTTGTTTTTAAATGTTTCTTTTTGAAATAGGTTGTATAGGTCATGCAGCTCGTTATTAGCTCCTTTGAAATTAGTAGCGTTATCGCTAAAAATGTTTTTACATTTTCCTCTTCGAGCGGTAAATCGTTTGAAGGCATTTAGAAAATCTTCTGTAGATAAACTTGACACTAGTTCTAAATGTATCGCTCGTGTCGATAAACATATAAATAAAGCGAAGTACACTTTGATTTTCGGTGAATTCCTTCTTGATGACTGTTTGATTAGAAACGGTCCACCATAATCAACTCCGGTGTTCGTAAAGGCTCTTGTAGTTTCGCCACGATATGACGGTACGTTTCCCATTAACTGGTTTGTTTGCTTTGCTTTTAGCTTAAAACATATTATGCACTGGTGTATTATTTTTCTTATTGTGCTTCTAGCTTGAATAGGCCAATATCTTTCTCTAATATTAGTTAATACAGTTTGGATTCCCGCATGATATAATTTAATATGTTCATGTTTTAAAATTAGTTTTGTTAAAATGTGACCTTTTGGTAATATTATTGGATGTTTCTTGTCAAAACTAATGTTTAAATTTTCTAATCTACCACCCACTCTAAGTATGCCATTGTGGTCTAAGAACGGTGTTAAATTTTTTAATTGACCACATGTTATCTGTTCTGAATTTGTTAGTGTCTTGATTTCGTCGATAAATTGTTCATGTTGAGCTATTTTTATAAGAGTATGTAGTGATGTTTCCAGTTCATGTGTCGTTAAATTGCTAGTAAATTTTATTTTACTAGGCGTACAATTATTGATGAATCGTAATACATACGCGAAAACTCTTTGTAGTTTTATTAAATCCGAAAATTTATCCATTATATTGAGTTTAAATGTGCAAACTAATGATGTTTCCGTTTGTCTCATTTCTAAATTATGTGATTCCACTTGCATATTGTTATCATGAGGCCAATGTGTCTCATCCTTTAATAGCCACTGTGGTCCTTTCCACCATAACTGATTATGTTGTAACTCTGCAGCTGATAAACCTCGTGAAAGATGATCAGCTGGATTGTCTGCACTTGATATGTGGTGCCACACGCAATGATTGGTGAATTCTTGTATTTCATTAACACGATGTGATACGAATTGTTTCCATCTTGTCGGTTCCGCAGCTATCCAATGCAAAACAATTGTTGAATCTGTCCACAAATGGATTGCTGATATTTTTTGTTGTAAACTGATCATGACTTTATGTTGCAGCTTGGCCAGGGTCACAGCTCCACACAATTCTAACCGGGGAAGCGTAACGGTCTTCACAGGTGCTATTCTTGACTTAGCACATACTAAATTGACAGTTGAATTGTTCTCTTCATCTATACATTTTAAATAAACGCAAGCTCCGTAGGCACTTTGCGATGCATCACAAAAACCATGAAGTTCATATATCAAATTTTCAGATTTTAAATCTGTAATTCTACGATTTATTTCAAAATCCTTTAATTGCCTTACTTGCTCTTTGAAGATGCACCACTCTCTTGCAATATCTTGATTTAAGTTTGAATCCCAGTCAACCTTTTCTTTCCACAGGTGTTGTAGAAATTGTTTTGCTCGAATAACTAAAGGTCCAAGAAATCCTAACGGATCGAATATGCTTGCAATGTCCGATAGTATTGCACGTTTTGTGAGAACAATGGATTCAGTTAAATTTGTGTTTATTGTAAATTTGATTTTATCTTCGGCAGGTAGCCAAAGTAATCCTAATGTCTTGACAACTGTTTTGCCCACAACTAATGGCAATTGTGTTTCTCTTTCAGCAGGTTCAACTGCTTGCAATATCTCTTGACTATTTGAACACCATTTACGTAATTTAAAACCTCCATGTTGTAATAATTTGATTAATTCTTGCTGCAATTCTAGTGCCACATTCAAGTTATTGTTACCTGACATAACATCATCAACATAAAAATCTTCTAACACTACAGGCTTTGCTAATGGATACTCATCTCTGTGATCTAAAGCTACTTGTTGCAAGCACTTGGTTGCTAAATATGGTGCACATGCAGTGCCGTACGTTACTGTTTTTAATCTGTATATTTCTAACTCCTCCTCTGTGTTATCAGTGTTTTCCTTAACCCAAATTATCCGCTGCAGATCTGTTTGTGCAGGATCGATTTGTATTTGTCTGTACATTTTCTCTATATCTGCCGTAAATGCATATTTATACAGCCTAAATCGTAATACAATGTTTAGTAATTCTTGTTGTACAACAGGTCCAACTTTCAAAAAATCATTTAAAGATAACTGATTTACACTTTTCATGGATGCGTCAAAGACTACGCGTAACTTGGTCGTTGAACTTGCCTCTTTTATCACAGCGTGATGTGGAATGTAATATTTAGGTTTGTCCGGCGTATCTTTTTCAACTGCTTCCATATGATTGAGTTCAATGTATTCCTTCATAAATTGTCTGTATTGGTTATTCAGTTCCTCATTGTACTTCAATCTGCGTTCAAGTGACTTAAATCTTCTTAATGCATGTTCATAAGTGTCACCTAGTGTATTGATACCTTCTTTTAGGGGTAAACTTACGATGTATCTTCCTGACTCATCTCTTGTTGTAGTTGTCTCAAAATATTTTTCGCACTCCTGTTCTTCTTTTGTTCTAATTGGAACACTTGAAATTTCTTCTAGTTTCCAAAATTTTTCTAGATCGTTATGTAGATTTTGATGCGAGCCTACAAACAATGATGTTACATGCGAACTAGTTTGTTGTTTTAAATTGTGTTTATCTTGTATTAAATTGCCTGATATTACCCAACCAAACAATGTGTCTTGCATTGTTGGTAAATGCTTCCCAAATTTTATTTGATTTGGTTTTAAAATCTCAAAAAATATTTCTGCGCCTAACAATAAATCTATCGTGCTAGGAGTATTGAATGAAGGATCCGCAAGGATTACATCTTCAGGAATACGCCATGAATCATAATTGACAAAATTATGTGGAAGATAACATGTGATGTTATTCATAACTAAAAATTCTAATTTTCTTTGCTGATTGTTTGTTCTCGAGCAAATTGTTAAATTAGTTGATCGACTTACATCTCGGTGTATGTTATTAATACCTGATAATTGTATGTTAATTGGACATGTTGACAGATTGAGTTTTTTAACTAAATCAGATGTTACAAAATTGGATTGCGATCCGCTGTCCAAAAGTGCTCTAGCATTATGCCATCTACCGGTACTATCTTTAACTTTTAGCATGACTGTTCCCAATAAGATCTGTTTCTCGGTTTCCGATGCATTAAAACATGATATTTGTTTTTGTGCCGTATTTTCTGATTCATTTTCTTGTGAATCCTCTCCTGGTTGTTCTTGAGTAGCTTCAATATGTATTAGAGTATTGTGTTTTTTATCACAATTTTTACACCTTCGTGCCATACATTGTTTAGCTGTATGTGATGATTTTAAACAGTTAAAGCAAACTTTATGATCTTTAACAGCTTTTATTTTATCATTAATATTTAATTTTAAAAATTTATCAGAATGAAATAAATAGTGTGTTTTATTGCATAATTTACACGAAAAGTTACACTGATACGCGGGTGATTTATTTGAATTATTATTATCAAAATTGTTTACATTGTTGCT
The DNA here is from genome assembly GCA_963082715.1 of Harpalus rubripes. Classification (NCBI taxonomy): domain Eukaryota; kingdom Metazoa; phylum Arthropoda; class Insecta; order Coleoptera; family Carabidae; genus Harpalus; species Harpalus rubripes. The sequence continues at coordinate 67,023 of CAUJCB010000487.1, forward strand.
AGTTGAAACATAAGCTCTTTGTTTAACTTTACTATTGTTATTAATATTTGGTTTATGATAATTCATGTCTTGACTAAACGATTCTAATGAAATGCATCGATTTTCTAAATATTTATATAAATCTTTAAGCGATGTTACTTTAAGATCAGATTTATGTAGTTCCCAAGCTCGGCGTGTTGAAATGTCTAGTTTTTGCGTTATCATGTATATAATTAAATGATCCCAATGTTCCGTAGGTAATTTTAAAGTTTTTAACGAACGTAGATGCTGTTTTACTTCGGAAATAAGAGCTCGTAAACCGCTGATTGAATCTTTTGACACTGCAGGTAAATTAAACAAGGCTTTTATGTGTGCATTGATTATATACGCTTCATTATCATATCTATCAACAAATAATTGTAAAGCTAGTTCATAGTTTTCATTCGATGCTGATACGGACTCAATAATTTTGAGTGCTTCGCCTTTTAGAGAAGATCGTAAATAAAATAATTTCTCAATATCTGAAATATCTTTATTTTCATGCACTACTCTTGTAAATATATCATGAAAGCTTTTCCAATTCTCGTATTTGCCTTCAAAACACGGAATACTTAATTTAGGTAGTCTCACATTACCTGTTGTTGATGTGGATTGTCCTGCATCACTTGTACTTGTGTTTGCAGCTTCTTGAGGGTTATCTTTAAGTGCTCGTTCTTTCTGGTTCTTCTTGATTAATGCTTTTGTTGTCAGATACATATATTCTGCCTTTGCTCTTAACTCGTCATGTTTGTCTGGTTCCAGCGCCTCTAATTTCCCTTGTTCTTCATCGAATTCAGTCCACAAGTCTTGTAATTGCTCAAGTCTCACATTTAGTTGCTCAATATCTGTATTTTCATTAAATGTTTTAGTAACATAAGTATGTATTTGTGTTATTCGTTTCTTTAAATTCACTGCTTTTTTCTTTATTTCAGAAGCCATTTTCGGATGGGATATTTGGAGGATGGGAAAATATGATTAGATCCTCACTTACCTAATATTGTATTGTCACCTTGTCTGTTTTGTCAGTCGATGACCGTGCACTGGCTGGATCTTACACCCCTCGTTGTGTTGTACGTACTTTGGCTGGATCTCACACCCCTCTTTGTGTTATTTCTCGACCGAATCTTAGCTCCACTTGTTGTAAATGTTGTATGATATCTTCTTCCTCTTGTTTTACTCACACTGTCTTCTATCTGGCTCGTATGGACCAAAAATTATGTTTGTATTTGTTGCTCGGTGATTTCGCGGGTTTTTTACTTAACCCCACTTTTCATAAAAAGATATTAATGGACTGTATTTTTAATAATTTAATTGAAATGATTGTATACACAACTGAGCATAACTTAACTATAATTCATACACTGAATATACTTAATAACTAACAACATAACACAGAAAATATTGTTTTAGGTCATCAACTGTCTCTGTCACTTCTTGCATTTTTTTTACCACTGTCGCCACTTCATCTTCCTTAAAAGTCCCTAGTATTTCACACCAAATGAAAATATCCCTAACACTGATTATTAGGGAATACAAACTTTTGGAGGCACTCCGTGGTGCACTCGCCAGCGCAGCTAGAGTGCCGATTTGAACTATAGAAGTTACTGCAAAACACCCTAAAACACGTAATTTGCTTAGAAAACGCATTTTTAAGTGATTTAGAGACATGTTTTGAGATACAGTTTTTACATCATATTTGAGCGTTTCACGGTCTGAAACGACGATTTTGTATGTATACTTTGGAAACATATTCTACCTGTAGTTTCGATGGCATTTGGTTATTTAGGCTACAATAAGACAAAATACACTGATATTTAGTGAATACAAGCTTTTGGAGGTACTCCGTGGTGCACTCGCCAGCGCAGCTAGAGTGCCGATTTGAACTATAGAAGTTACTGCATAACACCCTAAAAACACGTAATTTGCTCAGAAAACGCATTTTCAAGTGATTTGGAGACATGTTTTGTGAAACAGTTTTTACATCATATTTGAGCGTTTCACGGTCTGAAACGACGATTTTGTATGTATACTTTGGAAACATATTCTACCTGTAGTTTCAATGGCACTTGGTTATTTAGGCTACAATAAGACAAAATACACTGATATTTAGTGAATACAAGCTTTTGGAAGCACTCCGTGGTGCACTCGCCAGACCAGCTAGAGTGCCGATTTGACTAATAGAAGTTACTGCAAAACACCCTAAAAACACGTAATTCGCTTAGAAAACGCATTTTCAAGTGATTTGGAGACATGTTTTGAGAAACAGTTTTTACATCATATTTGAGCGTTTCACGGTTTGAAACGACGATTTTGTATGTATACTTTGGAAACATATTCTACCTGTAGTTTTGATGGCACTTGGTTCTTTAGGCTACAATAAGACAAAATACACTGATATTTAGTGAATACAAGCTTTTGGAGGCACTCCGTGGTGCACTCGCCAGCGCAGCTAGAGTGCCGATGTGAACTATAGAAATTACTGCAAACACCTTAAAAACACGTAATTCGCTTAGAAAACGCATTTTCAAGTGATTTGGAGGCATGTTTTGAGAAACAGTTTTTACATCAGATTCGAACGTTTCACTGTCTGAAACGACGATTTTGTATGTATACTTTGGAAACATATTCTACCTGTAGTTTCGATAGCACTTGGTTATTTAGGCTACAATAAGACAAAATACAATGTTATTTAGTGACTACAAGCTTTTGGAGGCACGCCGTGGTGCACTCGCCAGCGCAGCTAGAGTGCCGATTTGAACTATAGAAGTTACTGCAATACACAATAAAAACACGAAATTCGCTTAGAAAACGCATTTTCAAGTGATTTGGAGACATGTTTTGAAAAACAGTGTTTACATCATATTTGAGCGTTTCACGGTCTGAAACGACGATTTTGTATGTAGACTTTGGAAACATATTCTACCTGTAGTTTCGATAGCACTTGGTTATTTAGGCTACAATAAAGCAAAATAAACTGATATTTAGTGAATACAAGCTTTTGGAGTCACTCCGTGGTGCACTCGCCAGCGCAGCTAGAGTGCCGATTTGAACTATAGAAGTTACTGCAAAACACAATAAAAACACGAAATTCGCTTAGAAAACGCATTTTCAAGTGATTTGGAGACATGTTTTGAAAAACAGTGTTTACATCATATTTGAGCGTTTCACGGTTTGAAACGACGATTTTGTATGTAGACTTTGGAAACATATTCTACCTGTAGTTTCGATGGCACTTGGTTATTTAGGCTACAATAAAACGAAATACACTGTTTTTAGTGAATACAAACTTTTGGAGGCACTCCGTGGTGCACTCGCCAGCGCAGCTAGAATGCCGATTTGAACTATAGAAGTTACTGCAAAACACCTTAAAAACACGTAATTCGCTTAGAAAACGCATTTTCAAGAGATTTGGAGAAATGTTTTGAGAAACAGTTTTTACATCATATTTGAGCGTATCACGGTCTGAAACGACGATTTTGTATATAGGCTTTGTAAACATATTCTACCTGTATTTTCGATAGCACTTGGTTATTTAGGGTACAATAAGACAAAATACACTGTTTTTTAGTGAATACAACCTTTTAATGGCACTCCGTGGTGCACTCGCCAGCGCAGCTAGAGTGCCGATTTGAACTATAGAAGTTAATGCAAAACACCTTAAAAACACATAATTTGCTTAGAAAACGCATTTTCAAGTGATTTGGAGACATGTTTTGAGAAACAGTTTTTACATCATATTTGAGCGTTTCACGGTCTGAAACGACAATTCTGTATGTAGGCTCTGTAAACATATTCTACCTGTATTTTCGATATCACTTGGTTATTTATGCTACAATAAGACAAAATACACTGATTTTTAGTGAATATAAGGTTTTGGAGGCACTCCGTGGTGCACTCGCCAGCGCAGCTAGAGTGCCGATTTCAACTATAGAAATTACTGCAAAACATTCTAAAAACATGTAATTCGCTTAGAAAAAGCATTTTCAAGTGATTTGGAGACATGTTTTGAGCAGCAGTTTTTACATCATATTTAAGCGTTTCACGGTCTGAAACGAACGATTTGTGTGTGGCATTTGGACACATATTCCACTGGTACTTTCGATGGAATTTTGTTGCTTAGGATACAATATGACAAAATACAGTGATTTTCTTTAAATACAACTTTTAGAGATACTCCGTAGTGCACTCGCCAGCGCAGCTATAGTGCCGATTTGAACTATAGAAGTTTCTGCAAAACATCTGAAAAACACGTAATTCGCTTAGAAAACGCATTTTCAAGTGATTTGGAGACATGTTTTGGGAAACAGTTTTTACATCATATTTGAGCGTTTCACGGTCTGAAACGACGATTTTGTATGTAGACTTTGTAAACATATTCTACCTGTAGTTTCGATGAAACTAGGTTATTTAGGGTACAATAAAACAAAATACACTGTTTTTTAGTGAATACAACCTTTTGGGGGCACTCCGTGGTGCACTCGCCAGCGCAGCCAGAGTGCCGATTTGAACTATAGAAGTTACTGCAAAACACCTTATAAACACGTAATTCGCTTAGAAAACGCATTTTCAAGTGATTTGGAGACATGTTTTGAAAAACAGTTTTTACATCATATTTGAGCGTTTCACGGTCTGAAACGACGATTTTGTATGTAGACTTTGGAAACATATTCTACCTGTAGTTTCGATAGCACTTGGTTATTTAGGCTACAATAAAACAAAATAAACTGATATTTAGTGAATACAAGCTTTTGGAGTCACTCCGTGGTGCACTCGCCAGCGCAGCTAGAGTGCCGAATTGAACTATAGAAGTTACTGGAAAACACCCTAAAAACACGAAATTCGATTAGAAAACGCATTTTCAAGTGATTTGGAGACATGCTTTGAGAAACAGTTTTTACATCAGATTTGAGCGTTGCACGGTCTGAAACGACGATTTTGAATGTATACTTTGGAAACATATTCTACCTGTAGTTTCGATGTCACTTGGTTATTTAGGCTACAATAAGATAAAATACACTGATTTTTAGTGATTACATACTTTTGGAGGCACTCCGTGGTGCACTCGCCAGCGCAGCTAAAGTGCCGATTTGAACTATAGAAGTTACTGCAAAACACCCTAAAAACACGTAATTCGCTTAGAAAACGCATTTTCAAGTGATTTGGAGACATGTTTTGTGAAACAGTTTTTACATCATATTTGAGCGTTTCACGGTCTGAAACGACGATTTTGTATGTATACTTTGGAAACATATTCTGCCTGTAGTTTCGATGGCACTTGGTTATTTAGGCTACAATAAGACAAAGTACACTGATATTTAGTGAATACAAGCTTTTGGAGGCACTCCGTGGTGCACTCGCCAGCGCAGCTAGAGTGCCGATTTGAACTATAGAAGTTTCTGCAAAACACCCTAAAAACACGTAATTTGCTTAGAAAACGCATTTTCAAGTGATTTGGAGACATGTTTTGAGAAACAGTTTTTAAATCAGATTTGAACGTTTCACGGTCTGAAACGACGACTTTGTATGTACACTTTGGAAACATATTCTACCTGTAGTTTCGATGGCACTTGGTTATTTAGGCTACAATAAAACGAATTACACTGTTTTTAGTGAATACAAACTTTTGGAGGCACTCCGTGGTGCACTCGCCAGCGCAGCTAGAATGCCGATTTGAACTATAGAAGTTACTGCAAAACACCTTAAAAACACGTAATTCGCTTAGAAAACGCATTTTCAAGAGATTTGGAGAAATGTTTTGAGAAACAGTTTTTACATCATATTTGAGCGTTTCACGGTCTGAAACGACGATTTTGTATATAGGCTTTGTAAACATATTTTACCTGTATTTTCGATAGCACTTGGTTATTTAGGGTACAATAAGACAAAATACACTGTTTTTTAGTGAATACAACCTTTTAATGGCACTCCGTGGTGCACTCGCCAGCGCAGCTCGAGTGCCGATTTGAACTATAGAAGTTAATGTAAAACACCTTAAAAACACGTAATTTGCTTAGAAAACGCATTTTCAAGTGATTTGGAGACATGTTTTGAGAAACAGTTTTTACATCATATTTGAGCGTTTCACGGTCTGAAACGACGATTCTGTATGTAGGCTCTGTAAAAATATTCAACCTGTATTTTCGATATCACTTGGTTATTTATGCTACAATAAGACAAAATACACTGATTTTTAGTGAATACAAGGTTTTGGAGGCACTCCGTGGTGCACTCGCCAGCGCAGCTAGAGTGCCGATTTCAACTATAGAAATTACTGCAAAACATTCTAAAAACATGTAATTCGCTTAGAAAAAGCATTTTCAAGTGATTTGGAGACATGTTTTGAGCAACAGTTTTTACATCATATTTAAGCGTTTCACGGTCTGAAACGAACGATTTGTGTGTGGCATTTGGACACATATTCCACTGGTACTTTCGATGGAATTTTGTTGCTTAGGATACAATATGACAAAATACAGTGATTTTCTTTAAATACAACTTTTAGAGATACTCCGTAGTGCACTCGCCAGCGCAGCTATAGTGCCGATTTGAACTATAGAAGTTTCTGCAAAACACCTGAAATACACGTAATTCGCTTAGAAAACGCATTTTCAAGTGATTTGGAGACATGTTTTGGGAAAAAGGTTTTACATCATATTTGAGCGTTTCACGGTCTGAAACGACGATTTTGTATGTAGACATTGTAAACATATTCTACCTGTAGTTTCGATGAAACTAGGTTATTTAGGGTACAATAAAACAAAATACACTGTTTTTTAGTGAATACAACCTTTTGGGGGCACTCCGTGGTGCACTCGCCAGCGCAGCCAGAGTGCCGATTTGAACTATAGAAGTTACTGCAAAACACCTTATAAACACGTAATTCGCTTAGAAAACGCATTTTCAAGTGATTTGGAGACATGTTTTGAAAAACAGTTTTTACATCATATTTGAGCGTTTCACGGTCTGAAACGACGATTTTGTATGTAGACTTTGGAAACATATTCTACCTGTAGTTTCGATAGCACTTGGTTATTTAGGCTACAATAAAACAAAATAAACTGATATTTAGTGAATACAAGCTTTTGGAGTCACTCCGTGGTGCACTCGCCAGCGCAGCTAGAGTGCCGAATTGAACTATAGAAGTTACTGGAAAACACCCTAAAAACACGAAATTCGATTAGAAAACGCATTTTCAAGTGATTTGGAGACATGTTTTGAGAAACAGTTTTTACATCAGATTTGAACGTTTCACGGTCTGAAACGACGATTTTGTATGTATACTTTGGAAACATATTCTACCTGTAGTTTCGATGGCACTTGGTTATTAAGGCTACAATAAGATAAAATACACTGATTTTTAGTGATTACATACTTTTGGAGGCACTCCGTGGTGCACTCGCCAGCGCAGCTAAAGTGCCGATTTGAACTATAGAAGTTACTGCAAAACACCCTAAAAACACGTAATTTGCTTAGAAAACGAATTTTCAAGTGATTTGGAGACATGTTTTGAAAAACAGTTTTTAAATCAGATTTGAACGTTTCACGGTCTGAAACGACGACTTTGTATGTACACTTTGGAACCATATTCTACCTGTAGTTTCGATGGCACTTGGTTATTTAGGCTACAATAAAACGAAATACACTGTTTTTAGTGAATACAAACTTTTGGAGGCACTCCGTGGTGCACTCGCCAGCGCAGCTAGAATGCCGATTTGAACTATAGAAGTTACTGCAAAACACCTTAAAAACACGTAATTCGCTTAGACAACGCATTTTCAAGAGATTTGGAGAAATGTTTGAGAAACAGTTTTTACATCATATTTGAGCGTTTCACGGTCTGAAACGACGATTTTGTATATAGGCTTTGTAAACATATTCTACCTGTATTTTCGATAGCACTTGGTTATTTATGCTACAATAAGACAAAATACACTGATTTTTAGTGAATACAAGGATTTGGAGGCACTCCATGGTGCACTCGCCAGCGCAGCTAGAGTGCCGATTTGAACTATACAAGTTACTGCAAAACACCCGAAAAACACGTAATTCGCTTAGAAAACGCATTTTCAAGTGATTTGGAGACATGTTTTGAGAAACAGTTTTTACATCATATTTGAGCATTTCACGGTCTGAAACGACGATTTTGTATGTATACTTTGGAAACATATTCTACCTGTAGTTTCGATGGCACTTGGTTATTTAGGCTACAATAAGACAAAGTACACTGATATTTAGTGAATACAAGCTTATGGAGGCACTCCGTGGTGCACTCGCCAGCGCAGCTAGAGTGCTGATTTGAAATATAGAAGTTACTGCAAAACACCCTAAAAACACGTAATTCGCTTAGAAAACGCATTTTCAAGTGATTTGGAGACATGTTTTGAGAAACAGTTTTTACATCAGATTTGAACGTTTCACGGTCTGAAACGACGATTTTGTATGTATACTTTGGAAACATATTCTACCTGTAGTTTCGATGGCACTTGGTTATTTAGGCAACAATAAGACAAAATACACTGATATTTAGTGAATACAAGCTTTGGAGGCACTCCGTGGTGCACTCGCCCGCGCAGCTAGAGTGCCGATTTGAACTATACAAGTTACTGCAAAACACCCGAAAAACACGTAATTCGCTTAGAAAACGCATTTTCAAGTGATTTGGAGACATGTTTTGAGAAACAGTTTTTACATCATATTTGAGCATTTCACGGTCTGAAACGACGATTTTGTATGTATACTTTGGAAACATATTCTACCTGTAGTTTCGATGGCACTTGGTTATTTACGCTACAATAAGACAAAATACACTGATATTTAGTGAATACAAGCTTTTAGAGGCACTCCGTGGTGCACTCGCCAGCGCAGCTAGAGTGCCGATTTGAACTATAGAAGTTACTGCAAAACACCCTAAAACCACGTAATTCGCTTAGAAAACGCAATTTCAATTGATTTGGAGACATGTTTTGAGAAACAGTTTTTAAATCAGGTTTGAACGTTTCACGGACTGAAACGACGACTTTGTATGTATACTTTGGAAACATTCTACCTGTAGTTTCGATGGCACTTGGTTATTTAGGCTACAATAAAACGAAATACACTGTTTTTAGTGAATACAAACTTTTGGAGGCACTCCGTGGTGCACTCGCCAGCGCAGCTAGAGTGCCGATTTGAACTATAGAAGTTACTGCAAAACACCCTAAAAACACGTAATTCGCTTAGAAAACGCATTTTCAAGTGATTTGGAGACATGTTTTGAGAAACAGTTTTTACATCATATTTGAGCGTTTCACGGTTTGAAACGACGATTTTGTATGTATACTTTGGAAACATATTCTACCTGTAGTTTCGATGGCACTTAATTATTTAGGCTACAATAAGACAAAATACACTGATATTTAGTGAATACAAGCATTTGGAGGCACTCCGTGGAGCACTCGCCAGCGCAGCTAGAGTGCCGATTTGAACTATAGAAGTTACTGCAAAACACCCTAAAAGCACGTAATTCGCTTAAAAAACGCATTTTCAAGTGATTTGGAAACATGTTTTGAGAAACAGTTTTTACATCATATTTGAGCGTTTCACGGTCTGAAACGACGATTTTGTATGTATATTTTGGAAACATATTCTACCTGTAGTTTCGATGGAACTAGGTTATTTAGGGTACAATAAGACAAAATACACTGTTTTTTAGTGAATACAACCTTTTAGAGGCACTCCGTGGTGCACTCGCCAGCGCAGCTAGAGTGCCAATTTGAACTATAGAAGTTACTGCAAAACACCTTAAAAACACGTAATTTGCTTAGAAAACGCATTTTCAAGTGATTTGGAGACATGTTTTGAAAAACAGTTTTTACATCATATTTGAGCGTTTCACGGTCTGACACGAACGATTTGTGTGTAGCATTTGGACACATATTTTACTGGTACTTTCGAAGGAATTTTGTTGTTTAGGATACAATATGACAAAATACACTGTTTCTTAGTGAATACAACCTTTTGGACGCACTCCGTGATTTGAACGTTTCACGGTCTGAAACGACGATTTTGTATGTATACTTTGGAAACATATTCTACCTGTAGTTTCGATGGCACTTGGTTATTTAGGCAACAATAAGACAAAATACACTGATATTTAGTGAATACAAGCTTTGGAGGCACTCCGTGGTGCACTCGCCCGCGCAGCTAGAGTGCCGATTTGAACTATACAAGTTACTGCAAAACACCCGAAAAACACGTAATTCGCTTAGAAAACGCATTTTCAAGTGATTTGGAGACATGTTTTGAGAAACAGTTTTTACATCATATTTGAGCATTTCACGGTCTGAAACGACGATTTTGTATGTATACTTTGGAAACATATTCTACCTGTAGTTTCGATGGCACTTGGTTATTTACGCTACAATAAGACAAAATACACTGATATTTAGTGAATACAAGCTTTTAGAGGCACTCCGTGGTGCACTCGCCAGCGCAGCTAGAGTGCCGATTTGAACTATAGAAGTTACTGCAAAACACCCTAAAACCACGTAATTCGCTTAGAAAACGCAATTTCAATTGATTTGGAGACATGTTTTGAGAAACAGTTTTTAAATCAGGTTTGAACGTTTCACGGACTGAAACGACGACTTTGTATGTATACTTTGGAAACATTCTACCTGTAGTTTCGATGGCACTTGGTTATTTAGGCTACAATAAAACGAAATACACTGTTTTTAGTGAATACAAACTTTTGGAGGCACTCCGTGGTGCACTCGCCAGCGCAGCTAGAGTGCCGATTTGAACTATAGAAGTTACTGCAAAACACCCTAAAAACACGTAATTCGCTTAGAAAACGCATTTTCAAGTGATTTGGAGACATGTTTTGAGAAACAGTTTTTACATCATATTTGAGCGTTTCACGGTTTGAAACGACGATTTTGTATGTATAATTTGGAAACATATTCTACCTGTAGTTTCGATGGCACTTAATTATTTAGGCTACAATAAGACAAAATACACTGATATTTAGTGAATACAAGCATTTGGAGGCACTCCGTGGAGCACTCGCCAGCGCAGCTAGAGTGCCGATTTGAACTATAGAAGTTACTGCAAAACACCCTAAAAGCACGTAATTCGCTTAAAAAACGCATTTTCAAGTGATTTGGAAACATGTTTTGAGAAACAGTTTTTACATCATATTTGAGCGTTTCACGGTCTGAAACGACGATTTTGTATGTATATTTTGGAAACATATTCTACCTGTAGTTTCGATGGAACTAGGTTATTTAGGGTACAATAAGACAAAATACACTGTTTTTTAGTGAATACAACCTTTTAGAGGCACTCCGTGGTGCACTCGCCAGCGCAGCTAGAGTGCCAATTTGAACTATAGAAGTTACTGCAAAACACCTTAAAAACACGTAATTTGCTTAGAAAACGCATTTTCAAGTGATTTGGAGACATGTTTTGAGAAACAGTTTTTACATCATATTTGAGCGTTTCACGGTCTGAAACGACGATTCTGTATGTAGGCTCTGTAAACATATTCTACCTGTATTTTCGATATCACTTAGTTATTTATGTTACAATAAGACAAAATACACTGATTTTTAGTGAATACAAGGTTTTGGAGTCACTCCGTGGTGCACTCGCCAGCGCAGCTAGAGTGCCGATTTCAGCTATAGAAATTACTGCAAAACATTCTAAAAACATGTAATTCGCTTAGAAAAAGCATTTTCAAGTGATTTGGAGACATGTTTTGAGCAACAGTTTTTACATCATATTTAAGCGTTTCACGGTCTGAAACGAACGATTTGTGTGTGGCATTTGGACACATATTCCACTGGTACTTTTATTGGAATTTTGTTGCTTAGGATACAATATGACAAAATACAGTGATTTTCTTTAAATACAACTTTTAGAGATACTCCGTAGTGCACTCGCCAGCGCAGCTATAGTGCCGATTTGAACTATAGAAGTTTCTGCAAAACACCTGAAAAACACGTAATTGGCTTAGAAAACGCATTTTCAAGTGATTTGGAGACATGTTTTGGGAAACAGGTTTTACATCATATTTCAGCGTTTCACGGTCTGAAACGACGATTTTGTATGTAGACTTTGTAAACATATTCTACCTGTAGTTTCGATGACACTAGGTTATTTAGGGTACAATAAAACAAAATACACTGTTTTTTAGTGAATACAACCTTTTGGGGGCACTCCGTGGTGCACTCGCCAGCGCAGCCAGAGTGCCGATTTGAACTATAGAAGTTACTGCAAAACACCTTAAAAACACGTAATTTGCTTAGAAAACGCATTTTCAAGTGATTTGGAGACATGTTTTGAAAAACAGTTTTTACATCATATTTGAGCGTTTCACGGTCTGAGACGACGATTTTGTATGAAGACTTTGGAAACATATTCTACCTGTAGTTTCGATGGCACTTGGTTATTTAGGCTACAATAAAACAAAATAAACTGATATTTAGTGAATACAAGCTTTTGGAGTCACTCCGTGGTGCACTCGCCAGCGCAGCTAGAGTGCCGAATTGAACTATAGAAGTTACTACACTACTACACTACTACTAACACCCTAAAAATACGTAATTCGCTTAGAAAACGCATTTTCAAGTGATTTGGAGACATGTTTTGAAAAACAGTTTTTACATCATATTTGAACGTTTCACTGTCTGAAACGACGATTTTGTATGTATACTTTGGAAACATATTCTACCTGTAGTTTCGATAGCACTTGGTTATTTAGGCTACAATAAGACGAAATACACTGATTTTTAGTAGATACAAGCTTTTGGAGGCACTCCGTGGTGCACTCGCCAGCGCACCTAGAGTGCCGATTTGAACTATAGAAGTTACTGCAAAACACCCTAAAATCACGAAATTCGCTTAGAAAACGCATTTTCAAGTGATTTGGAGACATGTTTTGAGAAACAGTTATTACATCAGATTTGAACGTTTCACGGTCTGAAACGACGATTTTGTATGTACCTATACTTTGGAAACATATTCTACCTGTAGTTTCGATAGCACTTGTTTATTCAGGCTACAATAAGACGAAATACACTGATTTTTAGGGAATACAAACTTTTGGGGGCACTCCGTGGTGCACTCGCCAGCGCAGCCAGAGTGCCGATTTGAACTATAGAAGTTACTGCAAAACACCTTAAAAACACGTAATTCGCTTAGAAAACGCATTTTCAAGTGATTTGGAGACATGTTTTGAAAAACAGTTTTTACATCATATTTGAGCGTTTCACGGTCTGAAACGACGATTTTGTATGTAGACTTTGGAAACATATTCTACCTGTAGTTTCGATGGCACTTGGTTATTTAGGCTACAATAAAACAAAATAAACTGATATTTAGTGAATTCAAGCTTTTGGAGTCACTCCGTGGTGCACTTGCCAGCGCAGCTAGAGTGCCGATTTGAACTATAGAAGTTACTGCAAAACACCCTAAAAACACGATATTCGCTTAGAAAACGCATTTTCAACTGATTTGGAGACATGTTTTGAGAAACAGTTTTTACATCAGATTTGAACGTTTCACGGTCTGAAACGACGATTTTGTATGTACCTATACTTTGGAAACATATTCTACCTGTAGTTTCGATGGCACTTGTTTATTCAGGCTACAATAAGACGAAATACACTGATTTTTAGGGAATACAAACTTTTGGAGGCACTCCGTGGTGCACTCGCCAGCGCAGCTAGAGTGCCGATTTGAACTATAGAAGTTACTGCAAAACACCCTAAAACACGTAATTTGCTTAGAAAACGCATTTTCAAGTGATTTAGAGACATGTTTTGAGATACAGTTTTTACATCATATTTGAGCGTTTCACGGTCTGAAACGACGATTTTGTATGTATACTTTGGAAACATATTCTACCTGTAGTTTCGATGGCACTTGGTTATTTAGGCTACAATAAGATAAAATACACTGATTTTTAGTGATTACATACTTTTGGAGGCACTCCGTGGTGCACTCGCCAGCGCAGCTAAAGTGCCGATTTGAACTATAGAATTTACTGCAAAACACCCTAAAAACACGTAATTCGCTTAGAAAACGCATTTTCAAGTGATTTGGAGACATGTTTTGTGAAACAGTTTTTACATCATATTTGAGCGTTTCACGGTCTGAAACGACGATTTTGTATGTATACTTTGGAAACATATTCTACCTGTAGTTTCGATGGCACTTGGTTATTTAGGATACAATAAGACAAAATACACTGATATTTAGTGAATACAAGCTTTTGGAGGCACTCCGTATTGTACTCGCCAGCGCAGCTAGAGTGCCGATTTGAACTGTAGAAGTTACTTCAAAACACCCTAAAAAAACGTAATTCGCTTAGAAAACGCATTTTCAAGTGATTTGGAGACATGTTTTGAGAAACAGTTTTTACATCAGATTTGAACGTTTCACAGTCTGAAACGACGATTTTGTATGTATACTTTGGAAATATATTCTACCTGTAGTTTCGATGGCACTTGGTTATTTAGGCTACAATAAGACGAAATACACTGATTTTTAGTGAATACAAACTTTTGGAGGCACTCTGTGGTGCACTCGCCAGCGCAGCTACAGTGCCGATTTGAACTATAGAAGTTACTGCAAAACACCCTAAAAACACGTAATTCGCTTAGAAAACGCATTTTCAAGTGATTTGGATACATGATTTGAGAAATAGTTTTTACATCATATTTGAGCGTTTCACGGTCTGAAACGACGATTTTGTATGTATACTTTGGAAACATATTTTACCTGTAGTTTCTATGGCATTTGTTTATTTAGGCTACAATAAAACAAAATACAATGTTATTTAGTGAATACAAGCTTTTGGAGGCACGCCGTGGTGCACTCGCCAGCGCAGCTAGAGTGCCGATTTGAACTATAGAAGTTACTGCAAAACACCCTAAAAACACGAAATTCGCTTAGAAAACGCATTTTCAAGTGATTTGGAGACATGTTTTGAGAAACAGTTTTTACATCAGATTTAAACGTTTCACGGTCTGAAACGACGATTTTGTATGTATACTTTGGAAACATATTCTACCTGTAGTTTCGATGGCACTTGGTTATTTAGGCAACAATAAGACGAAATACACTGATTTTTAGTGAATACAAACTTTTGAAAGCACTCCGTGGTGCACTCGCCAGCGCAGCTAGAGTGCCGATTTGAACTATAGAAGTTACTTCAAAACACCCTAAAAACACGTAATTCGCTTTGAAACCGCATTTTCAAGTGATTTGGAGACATGTTTTGTGAAACAGTTTTTACATCATATTTGAGCGTTCCACGGTCTGAAACGACGATTTTGTATGTATACTTTGGAAACATATTCTACCTGTAGTTTCGATGGCACTTGGTTATTTAGGCTACAATAAGACGAAATACACTGAGTTTTAGTGAATACAAACTTTTGGAGGCACTCCGTGGTGCACTCGCCAGCGCAGCTAGAGTGCCGATTTGAACTATAGAAGTTACTGCAAAACACCCTAAAAACACGTAATTCGCTTAGAAAACGCATTTTCAAGTGATTTGGAGACATGTTTTGAGAAACAGTTTTTACATCATATTTGAGCGTTTCACGGTCTGAAACGACGATTTTGTATGTATACTTTGGAAACATATTCTACCTGTAGTTTCGATGGCACTTGGTTATTTAGGCTACAATAAGACAAAGTACACTGATATTTAGTGAATACAAGCTTTTGGAGGCACTCCGTGGTGCACTCGCCAGCGCAGCTAGAGTGCCGATTTGAACTATAGAAGTTACTGCAAAACACCCTAAAAACACGTAATTCGCTTAGAAAACGCATTTTCAAGTGAGTTGGAGACATGTTTTGAGAAACAGTTTTTACATCAGATTTGAACGTTTCACGGTCTGAAACGACGATTTTGTATGTATACTTTGGAAACATATTCTACCCGTAGTTTCGATGGCACTTGGTTATTTAGGCTACAATAAGACAATATACACTGATATTTAGTGAATACAAGCTTTTGGAGGCACTCCGTGGTGCACTCGCCAGCGCAGCTAGAGTGCCGATTTGAACTATAGAAGTTACTGCAAAACACTCTAAAAACACGTAATTCGCTTAGAAAACGCATTTTCAAGTGATTTGGAGACATGTTTTAAGAAACAGTTTTTACATCAGATTTGAACGTTTCACGGTCTGAAACGACGATTTTGTATGTATACTTTGGAAACATATTCTACCTGTAGTTTCGATGGCACTTGGTTATTTAGGCTACAATAAAACGAAATACACTGTTTTTAGTGAATACAAATTTTTGGAGGCACTCCGTGGTGCACTCGCCAGCGCAGCTAGAATGCCGATTTGAACTATAGAAGTTACTGCAAAACACCTTAAAAACACGTAATTCGCTTAGAAAACGCATTTTCAAGTGATTTGGAGACATGTTTTGAAAAATAGTTTTTACATCATATTTGAGCGTTTCACGGTCTGAAACGACGATTTTGTATGTATACTTTGGAAACATATTCTACCTGTAGTTTCGATGGCACTTGGTTATTTAGGCTACAATAAGACAAAATACAATATTATTTAGTGACTACAAGCTTTTGGAGGCACGCCGTGGTGCACTCGCCAGCGCAGCTAGAGTGCCGGTTTGAACTATAGAAGTTACTGCAAAACACACTAAAAACACGAAATTCGCTTAGAAAACGCATTTTCAAGTGATATAGAGACATGTTTTGAGAAACAGTTTTTACATCAGATTTGAACGTTTCACGGTCTGAAACGACGATTATGTATGTATACTTTGGAAACATATTCTACCTGTAGTTTCGACGGCACTTGGTTATTTAGGCTACAATAAGACGAAATACACTGAGTTTTAGTGAATACAAACTTTTGGAGGCACTTCGTGGTGCACTCGCCAGCGCAGCTAGAGTGCCGATTTGAACTATAGAAGTTACTGCAAAACACCCTACAAACACGTAATTTGTTTAGAAAACGCATTTTCAAGTGATTTGGAGACTTGTTTTGAGAAACAGTTTTTACATCATATTTGAGCGTTTCACGGTCTGAAACGACGATTTTGTATGTATACTTTGGAAACATATTCTACCTGTAGTTTCGATGGCACTTGGTTATTTAGGCTACAATAAGACGAAATACACTGATTTTTAGTGAATACAAACTTTTGGAGGCACTCTGTGGTGCACTCGCCAGCGCAGCTAGAGTGCCGATTTGAACTATAAAAGTTACTGCAAAACACCCTAAAAACACGTAATTCGCTTAGAAAACGCATTTTCAAGTGATTTGGAGACATAATTTGAGAAAAAGTTTTTTCATCATATTTGAGCGTTTCACGGTCTGAAACGACGATTTTGTATGTATACTTTGGAAACATATTCTACCTGTAGTTTCGATGGCACTTGGTTATTTAGGCTACAATAAGACAAAATACACTGATATTTAGTGAATACAAGCTTTAGGAGGCACTCCGTGGTGCACTAGCCTGCGGAGCTAGAGTGCCGATTTGAACTATAGAAGTTACTGCAAAACACCCTAAAAACACTTAATTCGCTTAGAAAACGCATTTTCAAGTGTTTTGGAGACATGTTTTGAAAAACAGTTTTTACATCATATTTGAGCGTTTCATGGTTTGAAACGACGATTTTGTATGTATACTTTGGAAACATATTCTACCCGTAGTTTCGATGGCACTTGGTTATTTAGGCTACAATAAGACAATATACACTGATATTTAGTGAATACAAGCTTTTGGAGGCACGCCGTGGTGCACTCGCCAGCGCAGCTAGAGTGCCGATTTGAACTATAGAAGTTACTGCAAAACACCCTAAAAACACGAAATTCGCTTAGAAAACGCATTTTCAAGTGATTTGGAGACATGTTTTGAGAAACAGTTTTTACATCAGATTTAAACGTTTCACGGTCTGAAACGACGATTTTGTATGTATACTTTGGAAACATATTCTACCTGTAGTTTCGATGGCACTTGGTTATTTAGGCAACAATAAGACGAAATACACTGATTTTTAGTGAATACAAACTTTTGGAGGCACTCCGTGGTGCACTCGCCAGCGCAGCTAGAGTGCCGATTTGAACTATAAAAGTTACTTCAAAACACCCTAAAAACACGTAATTCGCTTTGAAACCGCATTTTCAAGTGATTTGGAGACATGTTTTGTGAAACAGTTTTTACATCATATTTGAGCGTTCCACGGTCTGAAACGACGATTTTGTATGTATACTTTGGAAACATATTCTACCTGTAGTTTCGATGGCACTTGGTTATTTAGGCTACAATAAGACGAAATACACTGATATTTAGTGAATACAAGCTTTTGGAGGCACTCCGTGGTGCACTCGCCAGCGCAGCTAGAGTGCCGATTTGAACTATAGAAGTTACTGCAAAACACCCTAAAAACGCGTAATTCGCTTAGAAAACGCATTTTCAAGTGATTTGGAGACATGTTTTGAGAAACAGTTTTTACATCAGATTTGAACGTTTCTCGGTTTGAAACGACGATTTTGTATGTAGACTTTGGAAACATATTCTACCTGTAGTTTCGATGGCACTTGGTTATTTAGGCTACAATAAAACGAAATACACTGTTTTTAGTGAATACAAACTTTTGGAGGCACTCCGTGGTGCACTCGCCTGCGCAGCTAGAGTGCCGATTTAAACTATAGAAGTTACTGCAAATCACCCTAAAAACACGTAATTCGCTTAGAAAACGCATTTTTAAGTGTTTTGGAGACATGTTTTGAGAAACAGTTTTTACATCATTTTTGAGCGTTTCATGGTTTGAAACGACGATTTTGTATGTATACTTTGGAAACATATTCTACCCGTAGTTTCGATGGCACTTAATTATTTAGGCTACAAGAAGACAATATACACTGATATTTAGTGAATACAAGCTTTTGGAGGCACTCCGTGGTGCACTCGAAAGCGCAGCTAGAGTGCCGATTTGAACTATAGAAGTTACTGCAAAACACCCTAAAACCACGTAATTCGCTTAGAAAACGCAATTTCAATTGATTTGGAGACATGTTTTGAGAAACAGTTTTTAAATCAGATTTGAACGTTTCACGGTCTGAAACGACGACTTTGTATGTATACTTTGGAAACATTCTACCTGTAGTTTCGATGGCACTTGGTTATTTAGGCTACAATAAAACGAAATACACTGTTTTTAGTGAATACAAACTTTTGGAGGCACTCCGTGGTGCACTCGCCAGCGCAGCTAGAGTGCCGATTTGAACTATAGAAGTTACTGCAAAACACCCTAAAAACACGTAATTCGCTTAGAAAACGCATTTTCAAGTGATTTGGAGACATGTTTTGAGAAACAGTTTTTACATCATATTTGAGCGTTTCACGGTTTGAAACGACGATTTTGTATGTATACTTTGGAAACATATTCTACCTGTAGTTTCGATGGCACTTAATTATTTAGGCTACAATAAGACAAAATACACTGATATTTAGTGAATACAAGCTTTTGGAGGCACTCCGTAGTGCACTCGCCAGCACAGCTAGAGTGCCGATTTGAACTATAGAAGTTACTGAAAAACACCCTAAAAACAAGTAATTCGCTTAGAAAACGCATTTTCAAGTGATTTGGAGACATGTTTTGAGAAACAGTTTTTACATCATATTTGAGCGTTTCACGGTCTGAAACGACGATTTTGTATGTGTACTTTGGAAACATATTCTACCTGTAGTTTCGATGGCACTTGGTTATTTAGGCTACAATAAGACAAAATACACTGATATTTAGTGAATACAAGCATTTGGAGGCACTCCGTGGTGCACTCGCCAGCGCAGCTAGAGTGCCGATTTGAACTATAGAAGTTACTGCAAAACACCCTAGAAACACGTAATTCGCTTAGAAAACGAATTTTCCAGTGATTTAGGGACATGTTTTGAGAAACAGTTTTTACATTAGATTTGAACGTTTCACGGTCTGAAACGACGATTTTGTATGTATACTTTGGAAACATATTCTACCTGTAGTTTCGATGGCACTTGGTTATTTACGCTACAATAAGACAAAATACACTGATATTTAGTGAATACAAGCTTTGGAGGCACTCCGTGGTGCACTCGCCCGCGCAGCTAGAGTGCCGATTTGAACTATACAAGTTACTGCAAAACACCCGAAAAACACGTAATTCGCTTAGAAAACGCATTTTCAAGTGATTTGGAGACATGTTTTGAGAAACAGTTTTTACATCATATTTGAGCATTTCACGGTCTGAAACGACGATTTTGTACGTATACTTTGGAAACATATTCTACCTGTAGTTTCGATGGCACTTGGTTATTTACGCTACAATAAGACAAAATACACTGATATTTAGTGAATACAAGCTTTTGGAGGCACTCCGTGGTGCACTCGCCAGCGCAGCTAGAGTGCCGATTTAAACTATAGAAGTTACTGCAAAACACCCTAAAAACACGTAATTCGCTTAGAAAACGCATTTTCAAGTGATTTGGAGACATGTTTTGAGAAACAGTTTTTACATCATATTTGAGCGTTTCACGGTCTGAAACGACGATTTTGTATGTATACTTTGGAAACATATTCTACCTGTAGTTTCGATGGCACTTGGTTATTTAGGCTATAATAAGACGAAATACACTGATTTTTAGTGAATACAAGCTTTTGGGAGCACTCCGTGGTGCACTCGCCAGCGCAGCTAGAGTGCCGATTTGAACTATAGAAGTTATAGAAGTTACTGCAAAACACCTTAAAAACACGTAATTCGCTTAGAAAACGCATTTTCAAGTGATTTGGAGACATGTTTTGAGAAACAGTTTTTACATCATATTTGAGCATTTCACGGTCTAAAACGACGATTTTGCATGTATCTTTCGAAACATATTCTACCTGTAGTTTCGATGGAACTAGGTTATTTAGGGTACAATAAGACAAAGTACACTGTTTTTTAGTGAATACAACCTTTTGGAGGCACTCCGTGTTCACTCGCCAGCGCAGCTAGAGTGCCGATTTGAACTATAGAAGTTACTGCAAAACACCTTAAAAACACGTAATTCGCTTAGAAAACGCATTTTCAAGTGATTTGGAAACATGTTTTGAAAAACAGTTTTTACATCATATTTGAGCGTTTCACGGTCTGACACGAACGATTTGTGTGTAGCATTTGGACACATATTTTACTGGTACTTTCGATGGAATTTTGTTGTTTAGGATACAATATGACAAAATACACTGTTTTTTAGTGAATACAACCTTTTGTACGCACTCCGTGGTGCACTCGCCAGCGCAGCTAGAGTGCCGATTTGAACTATAGAAGTTACTGCAAAACACCTTAAAAACACGTAATTCGCTTAGAAAACGCATTTTCAAGTGATTTGGAGACATGTTTTGTAAAACAGTTTTTACATCATATTTGAGCGTTTCACGGTCTGAAACGACGATTTTGCATGTATCTTTCGAAACATAATCTACCTGTAGTTTCGATGGAACTGGGTTATTTATGCTACAATATGACAAAATACACTGTTTTTTAGTGAATACAACCTTTTGGAGGCACTCCGTGGTGCACTCGCCAGCGCAGCTAGAGTGCTGATTTGAACTATAGAAGTTACTGCAAAACACCTTAAAAACACGTAATTCGCTTAGAAAACGCATTTTCAAGTGATTTGGAGACATGTTTTGAAAAACAGTTTTTACATCATATTTGAGCGTTTCACGATCTGAAACGACGATTTTGCATGTATCTTTCGAAACATATTCTACCTGTAGTTTCGATGGAACTAGGTTATATAGGGTACAACAAGACAAAGTACACTGTTTTTTAGTGATTACAACCTTTTGGAGGCACTCCGTGTTCACTCGCCAGCGCAGCTAGAGTGCCGATTTGAACTATAGAAGTTACTGCAAAACACCTTAAAAACACGTAATTTGCTTAGAAAACGCATTTTCAAGTGATTTGGAGACATGTTTTGAAAAACAGTTTTTAAATCATATTTGAGCGTTTCACGGTCTGAAACGAACGATTTGTGTGTAGCATTTGGACAAATATTTTACTGGTACTTTCGATTGAATTTTGTTATTTAGGATACAATAAGACAAAATACACTGATATTTAGTGAATACAAGCTTTTGGAGGCACTCCGTGGTGCACTCGCCAGCGCAGCTAGAGTGCCGATTTGAACTATAGAAGTTACTGCAAAACACCCTAAAAACACGTAATTCGCTTAGAAAACGCATTTTCAAGTGATTTGGAGACATGTTTTGAGAAACAGTTTTTACATCATATTTGAGCGTTTCACGGTCTGAAACGACGATTTTGTATGTATACTTTGGAAACATATTCTACCTGTAGTTTCGATGGCACTTGGTTATTTAGGCTATAATAAGACGAAATACACTGATTTTTAGTGAATACAAGCTTTTGGGAGCACTCCGTGGTGCACTCGCCAGCGCATCTAGAGTGCCGATTTGTCCTATAGAAGTTACTGCAAAACACCCTAAAAACACGTAATTCGCTTAGAAAACGCATTTTCAAGTGATTTGGAGACATGTTTTGAGAAACAGTTTTTACATCATATTTGAGCGTTTCACGGTCTGAAACGACGATTTTGCATGTATACTTTGGAAATATATTCTACCTGTAGTTTCGATGGCACTTGGTTATTTAGGCTACAATAAGACAAAATACACTGATATTTAGTGAATACAAGCTTTTGGAGGCACTCCGTGGTGCACTCGCCAGCGCAGCTAGAGTGCCGATTTGAACTATAGAAGTTATAGAAGTTACTGCAAAACACCTTAAAAACACGTAATTCGCTTAGAAAACGCATTTTCAAGTGATTAGGAGACATGTTTTGAGTAACAGTTTTTACATCATATTTGAGCGTTTCACGGTCTAAAACGACGATTTTGCATGTATCTTTCGGAACATACTCTACCTGTAGTTTCGATGGAACTAGGTTATTTAGGGTACAATAAGACAAAGTACACTGTTTTTTAGTGAATACAACCTTTTGGAGGCACTCCGTGTTCACTCGCCAGCGCAGCTAGAGTGCCGATTTGAACTATAGAAGTTACTGCAAAACACCTTAAAAACACGTAATTCGCTTAGAAAACGCATTTTCAAGTGATTTGGAGACATGTTTTGAAAAACAGTTTTTACATCATATTTGAGCGTTTCACGGTCTGACACGAACGATTTGTGTGTAGCATTTGGACACATATTTTACTGGTACTTTCGATGGAATTTTGTTGTTTAGGATACAATATGACAAAATACACTGTTTTTTAGTGAATACAACCTTTTGGACGCACTCCGTGGTGCACTCGCCAGCGCAGCTAGAGTGCCGATTTGAACTATAGAAGTTACTGCAAAACACCTTAAAAACACGTAATTCGCTTAGAAAACGCATTTTCAAGTGATTTGGAGACATGTTTTGTAAAACAGTTTTTACATCATATTTGAGCGTTTCACGGTCTGAAACGACGATTTTGCATGTATCTTTCGAAACATAATCTACCTGTAGTTTCGATGGAACTGGGTTATTTATGCTACAATATGACAAAATACACTGTTTTTTAGTGAATACAACCTTTTGGAGGCACTCCGTGGTGCACTCGCCAGCGCAGCTAGAGTGCTGATTTGAACTATAGAAGTTACTGCAAAACACCTTAAAAACACGTAATTCGCTTAGAAAACGCATTTTCAAGTGATTTGGAGACATGTTTTGAAAAACAGTTTTTACATCATATTTGAGCGTTTCACGATCTGAAACGACGATTTTGCATGTATCTTTCGAAACATATTCTACCTGTAGTTTCGATGGAACTAGGTTATATAGGGTACAACAAGACAAAGTACACTGTTTTTTAGTGATTACAACCTTTTGGAGGCACTCCGTGTTCACTCGCCAGCGCAGCTAGAGTGCCGATTTGAACTATAGAAGTTACTGCAAAACACCTTAAAAACACGTAATTTGCTTAGAAAACGCATTTTCAAGTGATTTGGAGACATGTTTTGAAAAACAGTTTTTAAATCATATTTGAGCGTTTCACGGTCTGAAACGAACGATTTGTGTGTAGCATTTGGACAAATATTTTACTGGTACTTTCGATTGAATTTTGTTATTTAGGATACAATAAGACAAAATACACTGATATTTAGTGAATACAAGCTTTTGGAGGCACTCCGTGGTGCACTCGCCAGCGCAGCTAGAGTGCCGATTTGAACTATAGAAGTTACTGCAAAACACCCTAAAAACACGTAATTCGCTTAGAAAACGCATTTTCAAGTGATTTGGAGACATGTTTTGAGAAACAGTTTTTACATCATATTTGAGCGTTTCACGGTCTGAAACGACGATTTTGTATGTATACTTTGGAAACATATTCTACCTGTAGTTTCGATGGCACTTGGTTATTTAGGCTATAATAAGACGAAATACACTGATTTTTAGTGAATACAAGCTTTTGGGAGCACTCCGTGGTGCACTCGCCAGCGCATCTAGAGTGCCGATTTGTCCTATAGAAGTTACTGCAAAACACCCTAAAAACACGTAATTCGCTTAGAAAACGCATTTTCAAGTGATTTGGAGACATGTTTTGAGAAACAGTTTTTACATCATATTTGAGCGTTTCACGGTCTGAAACGACGATTTTGCATGTATACTTTGGAAATATATTCTACCTGTAGTTTCGATGGCACTTGGTTATTTAGGCTACAATAAGACAAAATACACTGATATTTAGTGAATACAAGCTTTTGGAGGCACTCCGTGGTGCACTCGCCAGCGCAGCTAGAGTGCCGATTTGAACTATAGAAGTTATAGAAGTTACTGCAAAACACCTTAAAAACACGTAATTCGCTTAGAAAACGCATTTTCAAGTGATTAGGAGACATGTTTTGAGTAACAGTTTTTACATCATATTTGAGCGTTTCACGGTCTAAAACGACGATTTTGCATGTATCTTTCGGAACATATTCTACCTGTAGTTTCGATGGAACTAGGTTATTTAGGGTACAATAAGACAAAGTACACTGTTTTTTAGTGAATACAACCTTTTGGAGGCACTCCGTGTTCACTCGCCAGCGCAGCTAGAGTGCCGATTTGAACTATAGAAGTTACTGCAAAACACCTTAAAAACACGTAATTCGCTTAGAAAACGCATTTTCAAGTGATTTGGAGACATGTTTTGAAAAACAGTTTTTACATCATATTTGAGCGTTTCACGGTCTGACACGAACGATTTGTGTGTAGCATTTGGACACATATTTTACTGGTACTTTCGATGGAATTTTGTTGTTTAGGATACAATATGACAAAATACACTGTTTTTTAGTGAATACAACCTTTTGGACGCACTCCGTGGTGCACTCGCCAGCGCAGCTAGAGTGCCGATTTGAACTATAGAAGTTACTGCAAAACACCTTAAAAACACGTAATTCGCTTAGAAAACGCATTTTCAAGTGATTTGGAGACATGTTTTGTAAAACAGTTTTTACATCATATTTGAGCGTTTCACGGTCTGAAACGACGATTTTGCATGTATCTTTCGAAACATAATCTACCTGTAGTTTCGATGGAACTGGGTTATTTATGCTACAATATGACAAAATACACTGTTTTTTAGTGAATACAACCTTTTGGAGGCACTCCGTGGTGCACTCGCCAGCGCAGCTAGAGTGCTGATTTGAACTATAGAAGTTACTGCAAAACACCTTAAAAACACGTAATTCGCTTAGAAAACGCATTTTCAAGTGATTTGGAGACATGTTTTGAAAAACAGTTTTTACATTATATTTGAGCGTTTCACGAGCTGAAACGACGATTTTGCATGTATCTTTCGAAACATATTCTACCTGTAGTTTCGATGGAACTAGGTTATTTAGGGTACAACAAGACAAAGTACACTGTTTTTTAGTGATTACAACCTTTTGGAGGCACTCAGTGTTCACTCGCCAGCGCAGCTAGAGTGCCGATTTGAACTATAGAAGTTACTGCAAAACACCTTAAAAACACGTAATTTGCTTAGAAAACGCATTTTCAAGTGAAATGGAGACATGTTTTGAAAAACAGTTTTTACATCATATTTGAGCGTTTCACGGTCTGAAACGAACGATTTGTTTGTAGCATTTGGACAAATATTTTACTGGTACTTTCGATGGAATTTTGTTATTTAGGATACAATAAGACAAAATACACTGATATTTAGTGAATACAAGCTTTTGGAGGCACTCCGTGGTGCACTCGCCAGCGCAGCTAGAGTGCCGATTTGAACTATAGAAGTTACTGCAAAACACCCTAAAAACACGTAATTCGCTTAGAAAACGCATTTTCAAGTGATTTGGAGACATGTTTTGAGAAACAGTTTTTACATCATATTTGAGCGTTTCACGGTCTGAAACGACGATTTTGTATGTATACTTTGGAAACATATTCTACCTGTAGTTTCGATGGCACTTGGTTATTTAGGCTATAATAAGACGAAATACACTGATTTTTAGTGAATACAAGCTTTTGGGAGCACTCCGTGGTGCACTCGCCAGCGCATCTAGAGTGCCGATTTGACCTATAGAAGTTACTGCAAAACACCCTAAAAACACGTAATTCGCTTAGAAAACGCATTTTCAAGTGATTTGGAGACATGTTTTGAGAAACAGTTTTTACATCATATTTGAGCGTTTCACGGTCTGAAACGACGATTTTGCATGTATACTTTGGAAATATATTCTACCTGTAGTTTCGATGGCACTTGGTTATTTAGGCTACAATAAGACAAAATACACTGATATTTAGTGAATACAAGCTTTTGGAGGCACTCCGTGGTGCACTCGCCAGCGCAGCTAGAGTGCCGATTTGAACTATAGAAGTTATAGAAGTTACTGCAAAACACCTTAAAAACACGTAATTCGCTTAGAAAACGCATTTTCAAGTGATTAGGAGACATGTTTTGAGAAACAGTTTTTACATCATATTTGAGCGTTTCACGGTCTAAAACGACGATTTTGCATGTATCTTTCGGAACATATTCTACCTGTAGTTTCGATGGAACTAGGTTATTTAGGGTACAATAAGACAAAGTACACTGTTTTTTAGTGAATACAACCTTTTGGAGGCACTCCGTGTTCACTCGCCAGCGCAGCTAGAGTGCCGATTTGAACTATAGAAGTTACTGCAAAACACCTTAAAAACACGTAATTCGCTTAGAAAACGCATTTTCAAGTGATTTGGAGACATGTTTTGAAAAACAGTTTTTACATCATATTTGAGCGTTTCACGGTCTGACACGAACGATTTGTGTGTAGCATTTGGACACATATTTTACTGGTACTTTCGATGGAATTTTGTTGTTTAGGATACAATATGACAAAATACACTGTTTTTTAGTGAATACAACCTTTTGGACGCACTCCGTGGTGCACTCGCCAGCGCAGCTAGAGTGCCGATTTGAACTATAGAAGTTACTGCAAAACACCTTAAAAACACGTAATTCGCTTAGAAAACGCATTTTCAAGTGATTTGGAGACATGTTTTGTAAAACAGTTTTTACATCATATTTGAGCGTTTCACGGTCTGAAACGACGATTTTGCATGTATCTTTTGAAACATAATCTACCTGTAGTTTCGATGGAACTGGGTTATTTATGCTACAATATGACAAAATACACTGTTTTTTAGTGAATACAACCTTTTGGAGGCACTCCGTGGTGCACTCGCCAGCGCAGCTAGAGTGCTGATTTGAACTATAGAAGTTACTGCAAAACACCTTAAAAACACGTAATTCGCTTAGAAAACGCATTTTCAAGTGATTTGGAGACATGTTTTGAAAAACAGTTTTTACATCATATTTGAGCGTTTCACGAGCTGAAACGACGATTTTGCATGTATCTTTCGAAACATATTCTACCTGTAGTTTCGATGGAACTAGGTTATTTAGGGTACAACAAGACAAAGTACACTGTTTTTTAGTGATTACAACCTTTTGGAGGCACTCAGTGTTCACTCGCCAGCGCAGCTAGAGTGCCGATTTGAACTATAGAAGTTACTGCAAAACACCTTAAAAACACGTAATTTGCTTAGAAAACGCATTTTCAAGTGATATGGAGACATGTTTTGAAAAACAGTTTTTACATCATATTTGAGCGTTTCACGGTCTGAAACGAACGATTTGTTTGTAGCATTTGGACAAATATTTTACTGGTACTTTCGATGGAATTTTGTTATTTAGGATACAATAAGACAAAATACACTGATATTTAGTGAATACAAGCTTTTGGAGGCACTTCGTGGTGCACTCGCCAGCGCAGCTAGAGTGCCGATTTGAACTATAGAAGTTACTGCAAAACACCCTAAAAACACGTAATTCGCTTAGAAAACGCATTTTCAAGTGATTTGGAGACATGTTTTGAGAAACAGTTTTTACATCATATTTGAGCGTTTCACGGTCTGAAACGACGATTTTGTATGTATACTTTGGAAACATATTCTACCTGTAGTTTCGATGGCACTTGGTTATTTAGGCTATAATAAGACGAAATACACTGATTTTTAGTGAATACAAGCTTTTGGGAGCACTCCGTGGTGCACTCGCCAGCGCATCTAGAGTGCCGATTTGACCTATAGAAGTTACTGCAAAACACCCTAAAAACACGTAATTCGCTTAGAAAACGCATTTTCAAGTGATTTGGAGACATGTTTTGAGAAACAGTTTTTACATCATATTTGAGCGTTTCACGGTCTGAAACGACGATTTTGCATGTATACTTTGGAAATATATTCTACCTGTAGTTTCGATGGCACTTGGTTATTTAGGCTACAATAAGACAAAATACACTGATATTTAGTGAATACAAGCTTTTGGAGGCACTCCGTGGTGCACTCGCCAGCGCAGCTATAGTGCCGATTTGAACCATAGAAGTTATAGAAGTTACTGCAAAACACCTTAAAACACGTAATTCGCTTAGAAAACGCATTTTCAAGTGATTAGGAGACATGTTTTGAAAAACAGTTTTTACATCATATTTGAGCGTTTCACGGTCTAAAACGACGATTTTGCATGTATCTTTCGGAACATATTCTACCTGTAGTTTCGATGGAACTAGGTTATTTAGGGTACAATAAGACAAAGTACACTGTTTTTTAGTGAATACAACCTTTTGGAGGCACTCCGTGTTCACTCGCCAGCGCAGCTAGAGTGCCGATTTGAACTATAGAAGTTACTGCAAAACACCTTAAAAACACGTAATTCGCTTAGAAAACGCATTTTCAAGTGATTTGGAGACATGTTTTGAAAAACAGTTTTTACATCATATTTGAGCGTTTCACGGTCTGACACGAACGATTTGTGTGTAGCATTTGGACACATATTTTACTGGTACTTTCGATGGAATTTTGTTGTTTAGGATACAATATGACAAAATACACTGTTTTTTAGTGAATACAACCTTTTGGACGCACTCCGTGGTGCACTCGCCAGCGCAGCTAGAGTGCCGATTTGAACTATAGAAGTTACTGCAAAACACCTTAAAAACACGTAATTCGCTTAGAAAACGCATTTTCAAGTGATTTGGAGACATGTTTTGTAAAACAGTTTTTACATCATATTTGAGCGTTTCACGGTCTGAAACGACGATTTTGCATGTATCTTTCGAAACATAATCTACCTGTAGTTTCGATGGAACTGGGTTATTTATGCTACAATATGACAAAATACACTGTTTTTTAGTGAATACAACCTTTTGGAGGCACTCCGTGGTGCACTCGCCAGCGCAGCTAGAGTGCTGATTTGAACTATAGAAGTTACTGCAAAACACCTTAAAAACACGTAATTCGCTTAGAAAACGCATTTTCAAGTGATTTGGAGACATGTTTTGAAAAACAGTTTTTACATCATATTTGAGCGTTTCACGAGCTGAAACGACGATTTTGCATGTATCTTTCGAAACATATTCTACCTGTAGTTTCGATGGAACTAGGTTATTTAGGGTACAATAAGACAAAGTACACTGTTTTTTTAGTGAATACAACCTTTTGGAGGCACTCCGTGTTCACTCGCCAGCGCAGCTAGAGTGCCGATTTGAACTATAGAAGTTACTGCAAAACACCTTAAAAACACGTAATTTGCTTAGAAAATGCATTTTCAAGTGATTTGGAGACATGTTTTGAAAAACAGTTTTTACATCATATTTGAGCGTTTCACGGTCTGAAACGAACGATTTGTGTGTAGCATTAGGACAAATATTTTACTGGTACTTTCGCTGGAATTTTGTTATTTAGGATACAATATGACAAAATACAGTGATTTTCTTTAAGTACAACTTTTAGAGTTAATCTGTGGTGCACTCGCCAGCGCAGCTAGAGTGCCGATTTGAACTATAGAAGTTACTGCAAAACACCTTAAAAACACGTAATTCGCTTAGAAATCGCATTTTCAATTGATTTGGAGAAATGTTTTGAAAAACAGTTTTTACATCATATTTGAGCGTTTCACGGTCTGACACGAACGATTTGTGTGTAGCATTTGGACACATATTTTACTGGTACTTTCGATGGAATTTTGTTGTTTAGGATACAATATGACAAAATACACTGTTTTTTAGTGAATACAACCTTTTGGACGCACTCCGTGATGCACTCGCCAGCGCAGCTAGAGTGCCGAATTGAACTATAGAAGTTACTGCAAAACACCTTAAAAACACGTAATTCGCTTAGAAAACGCATTTTCAAGTGATTTGGAGACATGTTTTGAAAAACAGTTTTTACATCATATTTGAGCGTTTCACGGTCTGACACGAATGATTTGTGTGTAGCATTTGGACACATATTTTACTGGTACTTTCGATGGAATTTTGTTGTTTAGGATACAATATGACAAAATACACTGTTTTTTAGTGAATACAACCTTTTGGACGCACTCCGTGATGCACTCGCCAGCGCAGCTAGAGTGCCGATTTGAACTATAGAAGTTACTGCAAAACACCTTAAAAACACGTAATTCGCTTAGAAAACGCATTTTCAAGTGATTTGGAGACATGTTTTGAAAAACAGTTTTTACATCATATTTGAGCGTTTCACGGTCCGAAACGACGATTTTGCATGTATCTTTCGAAACATAATCTACCTGTAGTTTCGATGGAACTGGGTTATTTATGCTACAATATGACAAAATACAGTGTTTTTTAGTGAATACAACCTTTTAGATTCACTCCGTGGTGCACTCGCTAGCGCAGCTAGAGTGCCGATTTGAACTATAGAAGTTACTGCAAAACACCTTAAAAACACGTAATTCGCTTAGAAATCGCATTTTCAATTGATTTGGAGACATGTTTTGAAAAACAGATTTTACATCATATTTGAGCGTTTCACGGTCTGACACGAACGATTTGTGTGTAGCATTTGGACACATATTTTACTGGTACTTTCGATGGAATTTTGTTGTTTAGGATACAATATGACAAAATACACTGTTTTTTAGTGAATACAACCTTTTGGACGCACTCCGTGATGCACTCACCAGCGCAGCTAGAGTGCCGAATTGAACTATAGAAGTTACTGCAAAACACCTTAAAAACACGTAATTCGCTTAGAAAACGCATTTTCAAGTGATTTGGAGACATGTTTTGAAAAACAGTTTTTACATCATATTTGAGCGTTTCACGGTCTGACACGAATGATTTGTGTGTAGCATTTGGACACATATTTTACTGGTACTTTCGATGGAATTTTGTTGTTTAGGATACAATATGACAAAATACACTGTTTTTTAGTGAATACAACCTTTTGGACGCACTCCGTGATGCACTCGCCAGCGCAGCTAGAGTGCCGATTTGAACTATAGAAGTTACTGCAAAACACCTTAAAAACACGTAATTCGCTTAGAAAACGCATTTTCAAGTGATTTGGAGACATGTTTTGAAAAACAGTTTTTACATCATATTTGAGCGTTTCACGGTCCGAAACGACGATTTTGCATGTATCTTTCGAAACATAATCTACCTGTAGTTTCGATGGAACTGGGTTATTTATGCTACAATATGACAAAATACACTGTTTTTTAGTGAATACAACCTTTTGGAGGCACTCCGTGGTGCACTCGCCAGCGCAGCTAGAGTGCTGATTTGAACTATAGAAGTTACTGCAAAACACCTTAAAAACACGTAATTCGCTTAGAAAACGCATTTTCAAGTGATTTGGAGACATGTTTTGAAAAACAGTTTTTACATCATATTTGAGCGTTTCACGAGCTGAAACGACGATTTTGCATGTATCTTTCGAAACATATTCTACCTGTAGTTTCGATGGAACTAGGTTATTTAGGGTACAATAAGACAAAGTACACTGTTTTTTAGTGAATACAACCTTTTGGAGGCACTCCGTGTTCACTCGCCAGCGCAGCTAGAGTGCCGATTTGAACTATAGAAGTTACTGCAAAACACCTTAAAAACACGTAATTTGCTTAGAAAATGCATTTTCAAGTGATTTGGAGACATGTTTTGAAAAACAGTTTTTACATCATATTTGAGCGTTTCACGGTCTGAAACGAACGATTTGTGTGTAGCATTTGGACACATATTTTACTGGTACTTTCGATGGAATTTTGTTGTTTAGGATACAATATGACAAAATACACTGTTTTTTAGTGAATACAACCTTTTGGACGCACTCCGTGATGCACTCGCCAGCGCAGCTAGAGTGCCGATTTGAACTATAGAAGTTACTGCAAAACACCTTAAAAACACGTAATTCGCTTAGAAAACGCATTTTCAAGTGATTTGGAGACATGTTTTGAAAAACAGTTTTTACATCATATTTGAGCGTTTCACGGTCCGAAACGACGATTTTGCATGTATCTTTCGAAACATAATCTACCTGTAGTTTCGATGGAACTGGGTTATTTATGCTACAATATGACAAAATACACTGTTTTTTAGTGAATACAACCTTTTGGAGGCACTCCGTGGTGCACTCGCCAGCGCAGCTAGAGTGCTGATTTGAACTATAGAAGTTACTGCAAAACACCTTAAAAACACGTAATTCGCTTAGAAAACGCATTTTCAAGTGATTTGGAGACATGTTTTGAAAAACAGTTTTTACATCATATTTGAGCGTTTCACGAGCTGAAACGACGATTTTGCATGTATCTTTCGAAACATATTCTACCTGTAGTTTCGATGGAACTAGGTTATTTAGGGTACAATAAGACAAAGTACACTGTTTTTTAGTGAATACAACCTTTTGGAGGCACTCCGTGTTCACTCGCCAGCGCAGCTAGAGTGCCGATTTGAACTATAGAAGTTACTGCAAAACACCTTAAAAACACGTAATTTGCTTAGAAAATGCATTTTCAAGTGATTTGGAGACATGTTTTGAAAAACAGTTTTTACATCATATTTGAGCGTTTCACGGTCTGAAACGAACGATTTGTGTGTAGCATTAGGACAAATATTTTACTGGTACTTTCGATGGAATTTTGTTATTTAGGATACAATATGACAAAATACAGTGATTTTCTTTAAGTACAACTTTTAGAGTTAATCTGTGGTGCACTCGCCAGCGCAGCTAGAGTGCCGATTTGAACTATAGAAGTTACTGCAAAACACCTTAAAAACACGTAATTCGCTTAGAAGTCGCATTTTCAATTGATTTGGAGAAATGTTTTGAAAAACAGATTTTACATCATATTTGAGCGTTTCACGGTCTGACACGAACGATTTGTGTGTAGCATTTGGACACATATTTTACTGGTACTTTCGATGGAATTTTGTTGTTTAGGATACAATATGACAAAATACACTGTTTTTTAGTGAATACAACCTTTTGGACGCACTCCGTGATGCACTCACCAGCGCAGCTAGAGTGCCGATTTGAACTATAGAAGTTACTGCAAAACACCTTAAAAACACGTAATTCGCTTAGAAAACGCATTTTCAAGTGATTTGGAGACATGTTTTGAAAAACAGTTTTTACATCATATTTGAGCGTTTCACGGTCTGACACGAATGATTTGTGTGTAGCATTTGGACACATATTTTACTGGTACTTTCGATGGAATTTTGTTGTTTAGGATACAATATGACAAAATACACTGTTTTTTAGTGAATACAACCTTTTGGACGCACTCCGTGATGCACTCGCCAGCGCAGCTAGAGTGCCGATTTGAACTATAGAAGTTACTGCAAAACACCTTAAAAACACGTAATTCGCTTAGAAAACGCATTTTCAAGTGATTTGGAGACATGTTTTGAAAAACAGTTTTTACATCATATTTGAGCGTTTCACGGTCTGACACGAATGATTTGTGTGTAGCATTTGGACACATATTTTACTGGTACTTTCGATGGAATTTTGTTGTTTAGGATACAATATGACAAAATACACTGTTTTTTAGTAAATACAACCTTTTGGACTCACTCCGTGATGCACTCGCCAGCGCAGCTAGAGTGCCGATTTGAACTATAGAAGTTACTGCAAAACACCTTAAAAACACGTAATTCGCTTAGAAAACGCATTTTCAAGTGATTTGGAGACATGTTTTGAAAAACAGTTTTTACATCATATTTGAGCGTTTCACGGTCCGAAACGACGATTTTGCATGTATCTTTCGAAACATAATCTACCTGTAGTTTCGATGGAACTGGTTTATTTATGCTACAATATGACAAAATACACTGTTTTTTAGTGAATACAACCTTTTGGAGGCACTCCGTGGTGCACTCGCCAGCGCAGCTAGAGTGCTGATTTGAACTATAGAAGTTACTGCAAAACACCTTAAAAACACGTAATTCGCTTAGAAAACGCATTTTCAAGTGATTTGGAGACATGTTTTGAAAAACAGTTTTTACATCATATTTGAGCGTTTCACGGTCTGAAACGACGATTTTGCATGTATCTTTCGAAACATAATCTACCTGTAGTTTCGATGGAACTGGGTTATTTATGCTACAATATGACAAAATACAGTGATTTTAGTGAATACAACCTTTTAGATTCACTCCGTGGTGCACTCGCCAGCGCAGCTAGAGTGCCGATTTGAACTATAGAAGTTACTGCAAAACACCTTAAAAACACGTAATTCGCTTAGAAATCGCATTTTCAATTGATTTGGAGACATGTTTTGAAAAACAGATTTTACATCATATTTGAGCGTTTCACGGTCTGACACGAACGATTTGTGTGTAGCATTTGGACACATATTTTACTGGTACTTTCGATGGAATTTTGTTGTTTAGGATACAATATGACAAAATACACTGTTTTTTAGTGAATACAACCTTTTGGACGCACTCCGTGATGCACTCACCAGCGCAGCTAGAGTGCCGATTTGAACTATAGAAGTTACTGCAAAACACCTTAAAAACACGTAATTCGCTTAGAAAACGCATTTTCAAGTGATTTGGAGACATGTTTTGAAAAACAGTTTTTACATCATATTTGAGCGTTTCACGGTCTGACACGAATGATTTGTGTGTAGCATTTGGACACATATTTTACTGGTACTTTCGATGGAATTTTGTTGTTTAGGATACAATATGACAAAATACACTGTTTTTTAGTGAATACAACCTTTTGGACGCACTCCGTGATGCACTCGCCAGCGCAGCTAGAGTGCCGATTTGAACTATAGAAGTTACTGCAAAACACCTTAAAAACACGTAATTCGCTTAGAAAACGCATTTTCAAGTGATTTGGAGACATGTTTTGAAAAACAGTTTTTACATCATATTTGAGCGTTTCACGGTCCGAAACGACGATTTTGCATGTATCTTTCGAAACATAATCTACCTGTAGTTTCGATGGAACTGGTTTATTTATGCTACAATATGACAAAATACACTGTTTTTTAGTGAATACAACCTTTTGGAGGCACTCCGTGGTGCACTCGCCAGCGCAGCTAGAGTGCTGATTTGAACTATAGAAGTTACTGCAAAACACCTTAAAAACACGTAATTCGCTTAGAAAACGCATTTTCAAGTGATTTGGAGACATGTTTTGAAAAACAGTTTTTACATCATATTTGAGCGTTTCACGATCTGAAACGACGGTTTTGCATGTATCTTTCGAAACATATTCTACCTGTAGTTTCGATGGAACTAGGTTAATTAGGGTACAATAAGACAAAGTACACTGTTTTTTAGTGAATACAACCTTTTGGAGGCACTCCGTGTTCACTCGCCAGCGCAGCTAGAGTGCCGATTTGAACTATAGAAGTTACTGCAAAACACCTTAAAAACACGTAATTTGCTTAGAAAACGCATTTTCAAGTGATTTGGAGACATGTTTTGAAAAACAGTTTTTACATCATATTTGAGCGTTTCACGGTATGAAACGAACGATTTGTGTGTAGCATTTGGTCACATATTTTACTGGTACTTTCGATGGAAGTTTGTTATTTAGGATACAATATGACAAAATCCAGTGATTTTCTTTAAGTACAACTCTTAGAGTTACTCTGTGGTGCACTCGCCAGCGCAGCTAGAGTGCCGATTTGAACTATAGAAGTTACTGGAAAACACCTTAAAAACACGTAATTCGCTTAGAAAACGCATTTTCAAGTGATTTGGAGACATGTTTTGAAAAACAGTTTTTACATCATATTTGAGCGTTTCACGGTCTGAAACGACGATTTTGCATGTATATTTCGAAACATAATCTACCTGTAGTTTCGATGGAACTGGGTTATTTATGCTACAATATGACAAAATACACTGTTTTTTAGTGAATACAACCTTTTGGAGGCACTCCGTGGTGCACTCGCCAGCGCAGCTAGAGTGCCGATTTGAACTATAGAAGTTACTGCAAAACACCTTAAAAACACGTAATTCGCTTAGAAATCGCATTTTCAATTGATTTGGAGACATGTTTTGAAAAACAGATTTTACATCATATTTGAGCGTTTCACGGTCTGACACGAACGATTTGGGTGTAGCATTTGGACACATATTTTACTGGTACTTTCGATGGAATTTTGTTGTTTAGGATACAATATGACAAAATACACTGTTTTTTAGTGAATACAACCTTTTGGACGCACTCCGTGATGCACTCACCAGCGCAGCTAGAGTGCCGATTTGAACTATAGAAGTTACTGCAAAACACCTTAAAAACACGTAATTCGCTTAGAAAACGCATTTTCAAGTGATTGGGAGACATGTTTTGAAAAACAGTTTTTATATCATATTTGAGCGTTTCACGGTCTGACACGAATGATTTGTGTGTAGCATTTGGACACATATTTTACTGGTACTTTCGATGGAATTTTGTTGTTTAGGATACAATATGACAAAATACACTGTTTTTTAGTGAATACAACCTTTTGGACGCACTCCGTGATGCACTCGCCAGCGCAGCTAGAGTGCCGATTTGAACTATAGAAGTTACTGCAAAACACCTTAAAAACACGTAATTCGCTTAGAAAACGCATTTTCAAGTGATTTGGAGACATGTTTTGAAAAACAGTTTTTACATCATATTTGAGCGTTTCACGGTCCGAAACTACGATTTTGCATGTATCTTTCGAAACATAATCTACCTGTAGTTTCGATGGAACTGGTTTATTTATGCTACAATATGACAAAATACACTGTTTTTTAGTGAATACAACCTTTTGGAGGCACTCCGTGGTGCACTCGCCAGCGCAGCTAGAGTGCTGATTTGAACTATAGAAGTTACTGCAAAACACCTTAAAAACACGTAATTCGCTTAGAAAACGCATTTTCAAGT
Organism: Harpalus rubripes; assembly: GCA_963082715.1. Classification (NCBI taxonomy): domain Eukaryota; kingdom Metazoa; phylum Arthropoda; class Insecta; order Coleoptera; family Carabidae; genus Harpalus; species Harpalus rubripes. The sequence continues at coordinate 104,767 of CAUJCB010000487.1, forward strand.
GATTTGGAGACATGTTTTGAAAAACAGTTTTTACATCATATTTGAGCGTTTCACGATCTGAAACGACGGTTTTGCATGTATCTTTCGAAACATATTCTACCTGTAGTTTCGATGGAACTAGGTTAATTAGGGTACAATAAGACAAAGTACACTGTTTTTTAGTGAATACAACCTTTTGGACGCACTCCGTGATGCACTCACCAGCGCAGCTAGAGTGCCGATTTGAACTATAGAAGTTACTGCAAAACACCTTAAAAACACGTAATTCGCTTAGAAAACGCATTTTCAAGTGATTTGGAGACATGTTTTGAAAAACAGTTTTTACATCATATTTGAGCGTTTCACGATCTGAAACGACGGTTTTGCATGTATCTTTCGAAACATATTCTACCTGTAGTTTCGATGGAACTAGGTTAATTAGGGTACAATAAGACAAAGTACACTGTTTTTTAGTGAATACAACCTTTTGGAGGCACTCCGTGTTCACTCGCCAGCGCAGCTAGAGTGCCGATTTGAACTATAGAAGTTACTGCAAAACACCTTAAAAACACGTAATTTGCTTAGAAAACGCATTTTCAAGTGATTTGGAGACATGTTTTGAAAAACAGTTTTTACATCATATTTGAGCGTTTCACGGTATGAAACGAACGATTTGTGTGTAGCATTTGGTCACATATTTTACTGGTACTTTCGATGGAATTTTGTTATTTAGGATACAATATGACAAAATCCAGTGATTTTCTTTAAGTACAACTCTTAGAGTTACTCTGTGGTGCACTCGCCAGCGCAGCTAGAGTGCCGATTTGAACTATAGAAGTTACTGCAAAACACCTTAAAAACACGTAATTCGCTTAGAAAACGCATTTTCAAGTGATTTGGAGACATGTTTTGAAAAACAGTTTTTACATCATATTTGAGCGTTTCACGGTCTGAAACGACGATTTTGCATGTATCTTTCGAAACATAATCTACCTGTAGTTTCGATGGAACTGGGTTATTTATGCTACAATATGACAAAATACACTGTTTTTTAGTGAATACAACCTTTTGGAAGCACTCCGTGGTGCACTCGCCAGCGCAGCTAGAGTGCCGATTTGAACTATAGAAGTTACTGCAAAACACCTTAAAAACACGTAATTCGCTTAGAAATCGCATTTTCAATTGATTTGGAGACATGTTTTGAAAAACAGATTTTACATCATATTTGAGCGTTTCACGGTCTGACACGAACGATTTGGGTGTAGCATTTGGACACATATTTTACTGGTACTTTCGATGGAATTTTGTTGTTTAGGTTACAATATGACAAAATACACTGTTTTTTAGTGAATACAACCTTTTGGACGCACTCCGTGATGCACTCACCAGCGCAGCTAGAGTGCCGATTTGAACTATAGAAGTTACTGCAAAACACCTTAAAAACACGTAATTCGCTTAGAAAACGCATTTTCAAGTGATTTGGAGACATGTTTTGAAAAACTGTTTTTACATCATATTTGAGCGTTTCACGATCTGAAACGACGATTTTGCATGTATCTTTCGAAACATATTCTACCTGTAGTTTCGATGGAACTAGGTTATTTAGGGTACAACAAGACAAAGTACACTGTTTTTTAGTGATTACAACCTTTTGGAGGCACTCCGTGTTCACTCGCCAGCGCAGCTAGAGTGCCGATTTGAACTATAGAAGTTACTGCAAAACACCTTAAAAACACGTAATTTGCTTAGAAAACGCATTTTCAAGTGATTTGGAGACATGTTTTGAAAAACAGTTTTTACATCATATTTGAGCGTTTCACGGTCTGAAACGAACGATTTGTGTGTAGCATTTGGACAAATATTTTACTGGTACTTTCGATGGAATTTTGTTATTTAGGATACAATAAGACAAAATACACTGATATTTAGTGAATACAAGCTTTTGGAGGCACTCCGTGGTGCACTCGCCAGCGCAGCTAGAGTGCCGATTTGAACTATAGAAGTTACTGCAAAACACCCTAAAAACACGTAATTCGCTTAGAAAACGCATTTTCAAGTGATTTGGAGACATGTTTTGAAAAACAGTTTTTACATCATATTTGAGCGTTTCACGGTATGAAACGAACGATTTGTGTGTAGCATTTGGACACATATTTTACTGGTACTTTCGATGGAATTTTGTTATTTAGGATACAATATGACAAAATACAGTGATTTTTAGTGAATACAACCTTTTGGACGCACTCCGTGATGCACTCGCCAGCGCAGCTAGAGTGCCGATTTGAACTATAGAAGTTACTGCAAAACACCTTAAAAACACGTAATTCGCTTAGAAAACGCATTTTCAAGTGATTTGGAGACATGTTTTGAAAAACAGTTTTTACATCATATTTGAGCGTTTCACGGTCCGAAACGACGATTTTGCATGTATCTTTCGAAACATAATCTACCTGTAGTTTCGATGGACCTGGGTTATTTATGCTACAATATGACAAAATACACTGTTTTTTAGTGAATACAACCTTTTGGAGGCACTCCGTGGTGCACTCGCCAGCGCAGCTAGAGTGCTGATTTGAACTATAGAAGTTACTGCAAAACACCTTAAAAACACGTAATTCGCTTAGAAAACGCATTTTCAAGTGATTTGGAGACATGTTTTGAAAAACAGTTTTTACATCATATTTGAGCGTTTCACGATCTGAAACGACGGTTTTGCATGTTTCTTTCGAAACATATTCTACCTGTAGTTTCGATGGAACTAGGTTAATTAGGGTACAATAAGACAAAGTACACTGTTTTTTAGTGAATAAAACCTTTTGGAGGCACTCCGTGTTCACTCGCCAGCGCAGCTAGAGTGCCGATTTGAACTATAGAAGTTACTGCAAAACACCTTAAAAACACGTAATTTGCTTAGAAAACGCATTTTCAAGTGATTTGGAGACATGTTTTGAAAAACAGTTTTTACATCATATTTGAGCGTTTCACGGTCTGAAACGAACGATTTGTGTGTAGCATTTGGTCACATATTTTACTGGTACTTTCGATGGAATTTTGTTATTTAGGATACAATATGACAAAATCCAGTGATTTTCTTTAAGTACAACTCTTAGAGTTACTCTGTGGTGCACTCGCCAGCGCAGCTAGAGTGCCGATTTGAACTATAGAAGTTACTGCAAAACACCTTAAAAACACGTAATTCGCTTAGAAATCGCATTTTCAATTGATTTGGAGACATGTTATGAAAAACAGATTTTACATCATATTTGAGCGTTTCACGGTCTGACACGAACGATTTGTGTGTAGCATTTGGACACATATTTTACTGGTACTTTCGATGGAATTTTGTTGTTTAGGATACAATATGACAAAATACACAGTTTTTTAGTGAATACAACCTTTTGGACGCACTCCGTGATGCACTCGCCAGCGCAGCTAGAGTGCCGATTTTAACTATAGAAGTTACTGCAAAACACCTTAAAAACACGTAATTCGCTTAGAAAACGCATTTTCAAGTGATTTGGAGACATGTTTTGAAAAACAGTTTTTACATCATATTTGAGCGTTTCACGGTCTGACACGAACGATTTGTGTGTAGCATTTGGACACATATTTTACTGGTACTTTCGATGGAATTTTGTTGTTTAGGATACAATATGACAAAATACACTGTTTTTTAGTGAATACAACCTTTTGGACGCACTCAGTGATGCACTCGCCAGCGCAGCTAGAGTGCCGATTTGAACTATAGAAGTTACTGCAAAACACCTTAAAAACACGTAATTCGCTTAGAAAACGCATTTTCAAGTGATTTGAAGACATGTTTTGAAAAACAGTTTTTACATCATATTTGAGCGTTTCACGATCTGAAACGACGATTTTGCATGTATCTTTCGAAACATAATCTACCTGTAGTTTCGATGGAACTGGGTTATTTATGCTACAATATGACAAAATACACTGTTTTTTAGTGAATACAACCTTTTGGAGGCACTCCGTGGTGCACTCGCCAGCGCAGCTAGAGTGCTGATTTGAACTATAGAAGTTACTGCAAAACACCTTAAAAACACGTAATTCGCTTAGAAAACGCATTTTCAAGTGATTTGGAGACATGTTTTGAAAAACAGTTTTTACATCATATTTGAGCGTTTCACGGTCTGAAACGAACGATTTGTGTGTAGCATTTGGACACATATTTTACTGTTACTTTCGATGGAATTTTGTTATTTAGGATACAATATGACAAAATACAGTGATTTTCTTTAAATACAACTTTTAGAGATACTCCGTAGTGCACTCGCCAGCGCAGCTATAGTGCCGATTTGAACTATAGAAGTTTCTGCAAAACACCTGAAAAACACGTAATGTGCTTAGAAAACGCATTTTCAAGTGATTTGGAGACATGTTTTGGGAAACAGGTTTTACATCATATTTGAGCGTTTCACGGTCTGAAACGACGATTTTGTATGTAGACTTTGTAAACATATTCTACCTGTAGTTTCGATGAAACTAGGTTATTTAGGGTACAATAAGACAAAATACACTGTTTTTTAGTGAATACAACCTTTTGGGGGCACTCCTTGGTGCACTCGCCAGCGCAGCCAGAGTGCCGATTTGAACTATAGAAGTTACTGCAAAACACCTTAAAAACACGTAATTCGCTTAGAAAACGCATTTTCAAGTGATTTGGAGACATGTTTTGAAAAACAGTTTTTACATCATATTTGAGCGTTCCACGGTCTGAAACGACGATTTTGTATGTAGACTTTGGAAACATATTCTACCTGTAGTTTCGATGGCACTTGGTTATTTAGGCTACAATAAAACAAAATAAACTGATATTTAGTGAATACAAGCTTTTGGAGGCACTCCGTGGTGCACTCGCCAGCGCAGCTAGAGTGCCGAATTGAACTATAGAAGTTACTGCAAAACACCCTAAAAACACGTAATTCGCATAGAAAACGCATTTTCAAGTGTTTTGGAGACATGTTTTGAGAAACAGTTTTTACATCATATTTGAACGTTTCACTGTCTGAAACGACGATTTTGTATGTATACTTTGGAAACATATTCTAACTGTAGTTTCGATGGCACTTGGTTATTTAGGCTACAATAAGACGAAATACACTGATTTTTAGTAGATACAAGCTTTTGGAGGCACTCCGTGGTGCACTCGCCAGCGCAGCTAGAGTGCCGATTTGAACTATAGAAGTTACTGCAAAACACCCTAATAACACGAAATTTGCTTAGAAAACGCATTTTCAAGTGATTAGGAGACATGTTTTGAGAAACAGTTTTTACATCAGATTTGAACGTTTCACGGTCTGAAACGACGATTTTGTATGTACCTATACTTTGGAAACATATTCTACCTGTAGTTTCGATGGCACTTGTTTATTCAGGCTACAATAAGACGAAATACACTGATTTTTAGTAGATACAAGCTTTTGGAGGCACTCCGTGGTGCACTCGCCAGCGCAGCTAGAGTGCCGATTTGAACTATAGAAGTTACTGCAAAACACCCTAATAACACGAAATTCGCTTAGAAAACGCATTTTCAAGTGATTTAGAGACATGTTTTGAGAAACAGTTTTTACATCATATTTCAGCGTTTCACGGTCTAAACGACGATTTTGTATGTATACTTTGGAAACATATTCTACCTGTAGTTTCGATAGCACTTGGTTATTTAGGCTACAATAAGACAAAATACACTGATATTTAGTGAATACAAGTTTTTGGAGGCACTCCGTGGTGCACTCGCCAGCGCAGCTAGAGTGCTGATTTGAACTATAGAAGATACTGCAAAACACCCCGAAAACACGTAATTCGCTTAGAAAACGCATTTTCAAGTAATTTGGAGACATGTTTTGAGAAACAGTTTTTACATCAGATGTGAACGTGTCACGGTCTGAAACGACGATTTTGTATGTATACTTTGGAAACATATTCTACCTGTAGTTTTGATGGAACTTGATTATTCAGGCTACAATAAGACGAAATACACTGATTTTTAGTGAATACAAACTTTTGGAGGCACTCCGTGGTCTACCCGCCAGCGCAGCTAGAGTGCCGATTTGAACTATAGAAGTTACTGCAAAACACACTAAAAACACGTAATTCGCTTAGAAAACGCATTTTCAAGTGATTTGGAGACATGTTTTGAGAAACAGTTTTTACATCATATTTGAGCGTTTCACGGTCTGAAACGACGATTTTGTATGTATACTTTGGAAACATATTCTACCTGTAATTTTGATGGCACTTGGTTATCTAGGCTACAATAAGACGAAATACAATGATTTTTAGTGAATACAAACTTTTGGAGGCACTGCGTGGTGCACTCGCCAGCGCAGCTAGAGTGCCGATTTGAACTATAGAAGTTACTGCTAAACACCCTAATAACACGTAATTCGCTTAGAAAACGCATTTTCAAGTGATTTGGAGACATGTTTTGAGAAACAGTTTTTATATCAGATTTGAACATTTCACGGTCTGAAACGACGATTTTGTATGTATACTTTGGAAACATATTCTACCTGTAGTTTCGATGGCACTTGGTTATTTAGGCTACAATAAGACAAAATACACTGATATTTAGTGAATACAAGCTTTTGGAGGTACTCCGTGGTGCACTCGCCAGCGCAGCTAGAGTGCCGATTTGAACTATAGAAGTTACTGCAAAGCACCCTAAAAACACGTAATTCGCTTAGAAAACGCATTTTCAAGTGATTTGGAGACATGTTTTGTGAAACAGTTTTTACATCATATTTGAGCGTTTCACGTCTGAAACGACGATTTTGTATGTATACTTTGGAAACATATTCTACCTGTAGTTTCGATGGCACTTGGTTATTTAGGCTACAATAAGACAAAATACACTGATATTTAGTGAATACAAGCTTTTGGAGGCACTCCGTGGTGCACTCGCCAGCGCAGCTAGAGTGCCGATTTGACTAATAGACGTTACTGCAAAACACCCTAAAAACACGTAATTCGCTTAGAAATCGCATTTTCAAGTGATTTGGAGACATGTTTTGAGAAACAGTTTTTACATCATATTTGAGCGTTTCACGGTTTGAAACGACGATTTTGTATGTATACTTTGGAAACATATTCTACCTGTAGTTTCGATGGCACTTGGTTATTTAGGCTACAATAAGACAAAATACACTGATATTTAGTGAATACAAGCTTTTGGAGGTACTCCGTGGTGCACTCGCCAGCGCAGCTAGAGTGCCGATGTGAACTATAGAAATTACTGCAAAACACCTAAAAAACACGTAATTCGCTTAGAAAACGCATTTTCAAGTGATTTGGAGGCATGTTTTGAGAAACAGTTTTTACATCAAATTTAAACGTTTCACGGTCTGAAACGACGATTTTGTATGTATACTTTGGAAACATATTCTACCTGTAGTTTCGATGGCACTTGGTTATTTACGCTACAATAAGACAAAATACACTGATATTTAGTGAATACAAGCTTTTGGAGGCACTCCGTGGTGCACTCGCCAGCGCAGCTAGAGTGCCGATTTGAACTATAGAAGTTACTGCAAAACACCCTAAAAACACGTAATTCGCTTAGAAAACGCATTTTCAAGTGATTTGGAGACATGTTTTGAGAAACAGTTTTTACATCAGATTTGAACGTTTCACGGTCGGAAACGACGATTTTGTATGTATACTTTGGAAACATATTCTACCTGTAGTTTCGATGGCACGTGGTTATTTAGGCTACAATAAGACAAAATACACTGATTTTTAGTGATTACATACTTTTGGAGGCACTCCGTAGTGCACTCGCCAGCGCAGCTAAAGTGCCGATTTGAACTATAGAAGTTACTGCAAAACACCTTAAAAACAGGTAATTCGCTTAGAAAACGCATTTTCAAGTGATTTGTAGACATGTTTTGAAAAACAGTTTTTACATCATATTTAAGCGTTTCACGGTCTGAAACGACGATTTTGCATGTATCTTTCGAAACATATTCTACTTGTAGTGTCGATGGAACTGGATTATTTATGCTACAATATGACAAAATACACTGTTTTTTAGTGAATACAACCTTTTGGAGGCACTCCGTGGTGCACTCGCCAGCGCAGCTAGAGTGCTGTTTTGAACTATAGAAGTTACTGCAAAACACCTTAAAAACACGTAATTCGCTTAGAAAACGCATTTTCAAGTGATTTGGAGACGTGTTTTGAAAAACAGTTTTTACATCATATTTGAGCGTTTCACGATCTGAAACGAACGATTTGTGTGTAGCATTTGGACACATATTTTACTGGTACTTTCGATGGAATTTTGTTATTTAGGATACAATATGACAAAATACAGTGATTTTTAGTGAATACAACCTTTTGGACGCACTCCGTGATGCACTCGCCAGCGCAGCTAGAGTGCCGATTTGAACTATAGAAGTTACTGCAAAACACCTTAAAAACACGTAATTCGCTTAGAAAACGCATTTTCAAGTGATTTGGAGACATGTTTTGAAAAACAGTTTTTACATCATATTTGAGCGTTTCACGATCTGAAACGACAATTTTGCATGTATCTTTCGAAACATATTCTACTTGTAGTGTCGATGGAACTGGGTTATTTATGCTACAATATGACAAAATATACTGTTTTGTAGTGAATACAACCTTTTGGAGGCACTCCGTGGTGCACTCGCCAGCACAGCTAGAGTGCTGATTTGAACTATAGAAGTTACTGCAAAACACCTTAAAAACACGTAATTCGCTTAGAAAACGCATTTTCAAGTGATTTGGAGACATGTTTTGAAAACAGTTTTTACATCATATTTGAGCGTTTCACGATCTGAAACGACGATTTTGCATGTATCTTTCGAAACATATTCTACCTGTAGTTTCGATGGAACTAGGTTATTTAGGGTACAATAAGACAAAGTACACTGTTTTTTAGTGAATACAACCTTTTGGATGCACTCCGTGTTCACTCGCCAGCGCAGCTAGAGTGCCGATTTGAACTATAGAAGTTACTGCAAAACACCTTAAAAACACGTAATTTGCTTAGAAAACGCATTTTCAAGTGATTTGGAGACATGTTTTCAAAAACAGTTTTTACATCATATTTGAGCGTTTCACGGTCTGAAACGAACGATTTGTGTGTAGCATTTGGACACATATTTTACTGGTACTTTCGATGGAATTTTGTTATTTAGGATACAATATGACAAAATACAGTGATTTTCTTTAAGTACAACTTTTAGAGTTACTCTGTGGTGCACTCGCCAGCGCAGCTAGAGTGCCGATTTGAACTATAGAAGTTACTGCAAAACACCATAAAAACACGTAATTCGCTTAGAAATCGCATTTTCAATTGATTTGGAGACATGTTTTGAAAAACAGATTTTACATCATATTTGAGCGTTTCACGGTCTGACACGAACGATTTGTGTGTAGCATTTGGACATATATTTTACTGGTACTTTCGATGGAATTTTGTTGTTTAGGATACAATATGACAAAATACACTGTTTTTTAGTGAATACAACCTTTTGGACGCACTCGCCAGTGCAGCTAGAGTGCCGATTTGAACTATAGAAGTTACTGCAAAACACCCTAAAAACACGTAATTCGCTTAGAAAACGCATTTTCAAGTGATTTGGAGACATGTTTTGAGAAACAGTTTTTACATCATATTTGAGCGTTTCACGGTTTGAAACGACGATTTTGTATGTATACTTTGGAAACATATTCTACCTGTAGTTTCGATGGCTCTTGGTTATTTAGGCTACAATAAGACAAAATACACTGATATTTAGTGAATACAAGCTTTGGAGGCACTCCGTGGTGCACTCGCCCGCGCAGCTAGAGTGCCGATTTGAACTATACAAGTTACTGCAAAACACCCTAGAAACACGTAATTCGCTTAGAAAACGAATTTTCCAGTGATTTGGAGACATGTTTTGAGAAACAGTTTTTACATCAGATTTGAACGTTTCACGGTCTGAAACGACGATTTTGTATGTATACTTTAGAAACATATTCTACCTGTAGTTTCGATGGCACTTGGTTATTTAGGCTACAATAAGACAAAATACACTGATATTTAGTGAATACAAGCTTTGGAGGCACTCCGTGGTGCACTCGCCCGCGCAGCTAGAGTGCCGATTTGAACTATACAAGTTACTGCAAAACACCCGAAAAACACGTAATTCGCTTAGAAAACGCATTTTCAAGTGATTTGGAGACATGTTTTGAGAAACAGTTTTTACATCATATTTGAGCATTTCACGGTCTGAAACGACGATTTTGTATGTATACTTTGGAAACATATTCTACCTGTAGTTTCGATGGCACTTGGTTATTTACGCTACAATAAGACAAAATACACTGATATTTAGTGAATACAAGCTTTTGGAGGCACTCCGTGGTGCACTCGCCAGCGCAGCTAGAGTGCCGATTTGAACTATAGAAGTTACTGCAAAACACCCAAAAAACACGTAATTCGCTTAGAAAACGCATTTTCAAGTGATTTGGAGACATGTTTTGAGAAACAGTTTTTACATCATATTTGAGCGTTTCACGGTCTGAAACGACGATTTTGTATGTATACTTTGGAAACATATTCTACCTGTAGTTTCGATGGCACTTGGTTATTTAGGCTATAATAAGACGAAATACACTGATTTTTAGTGAATACAAGCTTTTGGGAGCACTCCGTGGTGCACTCGCCAGCGCAGCTAGAGTGCCGATTTGAACTATAGAAGTTATAGAAGTTACTGCAAAACACCTTAAAAACACGTAATTCGCTTAGAAAACGCATTTTCAAATGATTTGGAGACATGTTTTGAGAAACAGTTTTTACATCATATTTGAGCGTTTCACGGTCTAAAACGACGATTTTGCATGTATCTTTGGAAACATATTCGACCTGTAGTTTCGATGGAACTAGGTTATTTAGGGTACAATAAGACAATATACACTGTTTTTTAGTGAATACAACCTTTTGGAGGCACTCCGTGGTGCACTCGCCAGCGCAGCTAGAGTGCCGATTTGAACTATAGAAGTTACTGCAAAACACCTTAAAAACACGTAATTCGCTTAGAAAACGCATTTTCAAGTGATTTGGAGACTTGTTTTGAAAAACAGTTTTTACATCATATTTGAGCGTTTCACGGTCTGACACGAACGATTTGTGTGTAGCATTTGGACACATATTTTACTGGTACTTTCGATGGAATTTTGTTGTTTAGGATACAATATGACAAAATACACTGTTTTTTAGTGAATACAACCTTTTGGACGCACTCCGTGGTGCACTCGCCAGCGCAGCTAGAGTGCCGATTTGAACTATAGAAGTTACTGCAAAACACCTTAAAAACACGTAATTCGCTTAGAAAACGCATTTTCAAGTGATTTGGAGACATGTTTTGTAAAACAGTTTTTACATCATATTTGAGCGTTTCACGGTCTGAAACGACGATTTTGCATGTATCTTTCGAAACATAATCTACCTGTAGTTTCGATGGAACTGGGTTATTTATGCTACAATATGACAAAATACACTGTTTTTTAGTGAATACAACCTTTTGGAGGCACTCCGTGGTGCACTCGCCAGCGCAGCTAGAGTGCTGATTTGAACTATAGAAGTTACTGCAAAACACCTTAAAAACACGTAATTCGCTTAGAAAACGCATTTTCAAGTGATTTGGAGACATGTTTTGAAAAACAGTTTTTACATCATATTTGAGCGTTTCACGATCTGAAACGACGATTTTGCATGTATCTTTCGAAATATATTCTACCTGTAGTTTCGATGGAACTAGGTTATTTAGGGTACAACAAGACAAAGTACACTGTTTTTTAGTGATTACAACCTTTTGGAGGCACTCCGTGTTCACTCGCCAGCGCAGCTAGAGTGCCGATTTGAACTATAGAAGTTACTGCAAAACACCTTAAAAACACGTAATTTGCTTAGAAAACGCATTTTCAAGTGATTTGGAGACATGTTTTGAAAAACAGTTTTTACATCATATTTGAGCGTTTCACGGTCTGAAACGAACGATTTGTGTGTAGCATTTGGACAAATATTTTACTGGTACTTTCGATGGAATTTTGTTATTTAGGATACAATAAGACAAAATACACTGATATTTAGTGAATACAAGCTTTTGGAGGCACTCCGTGGTGCACTCGCCAGCGCAGCTAGAGTGCCGATTTGAACTATAGAAGTTACTGCAAAACACCCTAAAAACACGTAATTCGCTTAGAAAACGCATTTTCAAGTGATTTGGAGACATGTTTTGAGAAACAGTTTTTACATCATATTTGAGCGTTTCACGGTCTGAAACGACGATTTTGTATGTATACTTTGGAAACATATTCTACCTGTAGTTTCGATGGCACTCGGTTATTTAGGCTATAATAAGACGAAATACACTGATTTTTAGTGAATACAAGCTTTTGGGAGCACTCCGTGGTGCACTCGCCAGCGCATCTAGAGTGCCGATTTGACCTATAGAAGTTACTGCAAAACACCCTAAAAACACGTAATTCGCTTAGAAAACGCATTTTCAAGTGATTTGGAGACATGTTTTGAGAAACAGTTTTTACATCATATTTGAGCGTTTCACGGTCTGAAACGACGATTTTGCATGTATACTTTGGAAATATATTCTACCTGTAGTTTCGATGGCACTTGGTTATTTAGGCTACAATAAGACAAAATACACTGATATTTAGTGAATACAAGCTTTTGGAGGCACTCCGTGGTGCACTCGCCAGCGCAGCTAGAGTGCCGATTTGAACTATAGAAGTTATAGAAGTTACTGCAAAACACCTTAAAAACACGTAATTCGCTTAGAAAACGCATTTTCAAGTGATTAGGAGACATGTTTTGAGAAACAGTTTTTACATCATATTTGAGCGTTTCACGGTCTAAAACGACGATTTTGCATGTATCTTTCGGAACATATTCTACCTGTAGTTTCGATGGAACTAGGTTATTTAGGGTACAATAAGACAAAGTACACTGTTTTTTAGTGAATACAACCTTTTGGAGGCACTCCGTGTTCACTCGCCAGCGCAGCTAGAGTGCCGATTTGAACTATAGAAGTTACTGCAAAACATCTTAAAAACACGTAATTCGCTTAGAAAACGCATTTTCAAGTGATTTGGAGACATGTTTTGAAAAACAGTTTTTACATCATATTTGAGCGTTTCACGGTCTGACACGAACGATTTGTGTGTAGCATTTGGACACATATTTTACTGGTACTTTCGATGGAATTTTGTTGTTTAGGATACAATATGACAAAATACACTGTTTTTTAGTGAATACAACCTTTTGGACGCACTCCGTGGTGCACTCGCCAGCGCAGCTAGAGTGCCGATTTGAACTATAGAAGTTACTGCAAAACACCTTAAAAACACGTAATTCGCTTAGAAAACGCATTTTCAAGTGATTTGGAGACATGTTTTGTAAAACAGTTTTTACATCATATTTGAGCGTTTCACGGTCTGAAACGACGATTTTGCATGTATCTTTCGAAACATAATCTACCTGTAGTTTCGATGGAACTGGGTTATTTATGCTACAATATGACAAAATACACTGTTTTTTAGTGAATACAACCTTTTGGAGGCACTCCGTGGTGCACTCGCCAGCGCAGCTAGAGTGCTGATTTGAACTATAGAAGTTACTGCAAAACACCTTAAAAACACGTAATTCGCTTAGAAAACGCATTTTCAAGTGATTTGGAGACATGTTTTGAAAAACAGTTTTTACATCATATTTGAGCGTTTCACGAGCTGAAACGACGATTTTGCATGTATCTTTCGAAACATATTCTACCTGTAGTTTCGATGGAACTAGGTTATTTAGGGTACAACAAAACAAAGTACACTGTTTTTTAGTGATTACAACCTTTTGGAGGCACTCCGTGTTCACTCGCCAGCGCAGCTAGAGTGCCGATTTGAACTATAGAAGTTACTGCAAAACACCTTAAAAACACGTAATTTGCTTAGAAAACGCATTTTCAAGTGATTTGGAGACATGTTTTGAAAAACAGTTTTTACATCATATTTGAGCGTTTCACGGTCTGAAACGAACGATTTGTGTGTAGCATTTGGACAAATATTTTACTGGTACTTTCGATGGAATTTTGTTATTTAGGATACAATAAGACAAAATACACTGATATTTAGTGAATACAAGCTTTTGGAGGCACTCCGTGGTGCACTCGCCAGCGCAGCTAGAGTGCCGATTTGAACTATAGAAGTTACTGCAAAACACCCTAAAAACACGTAATTCGCTTAGAAAACGCATTTTCAAGTGATTTGGAGACATGTTTTGAGAAACAGTTTTTACATCATATTTGAGCGTTTCACGGTCTGAAACGACGATTTTGTATGTATACTTTGGAAACATATTCTACCTGTAGTTTCGATGGCACTTGGATATTTAGGCTATAATAAGACGAAATACACTGATTTTTAGTGAATACAAGCTTTTGGGAGCACTCCGTGGTGCACTCGCCAGCGCATCTAGAGTGCCGATTTGACCTATAGAAGTTACTGCAAAACACCCTAAAAACACGTAATTCGCTTAGAAAACGCATTTTCAAGTGATTTGGAGACATGTTTTGAGAAACAGTTTTTACATCATATTTGAGCGTTTCACGGTCTGAAACGACGATTTTGCATGTATACTTTGGAAATATATTCTACCTGTAGTTTCGATGGCACTTGGTTATTTAGGCTACAATAAGACAAAATACACTGATATTTAGTGAATACAAGCTTTTGGAGGCACTCCGTGGTGCACTCGCCAGCGCAGCTAGAGTGCCGATTTGAACTATAGAAGTTATAGAAGTTACTGCAAAACACCTTAAAAACACGTAATTCGCTTAGAAAACGCATTTTCAAGTGATTAGGAGACATGTTTTGAGAAACAGTTTTTACATCATATTTGAGCGTTTCACGATCTAAAACGACGATTTTGCATGTATCTTTCGGAACATATTCTACCTGTAGTTTCGATGGAACTAGGTTATTTAGGGTACAATAAGACAAAGTACACTGTTTTTTAGTGAATACAACCTTTTGGAGGCACTCCGTGTTCACTCGCCAGCGCAGCTAGAGTGCCGATTTGAACTATAGAAGTTACTGCAAAACAACTTAAAAACACGTAATTCGCTTAGAAAACGCATTTTCAAGTGATTTGGAGACATGTTTTGAAAAACAGTTTTTACATCATATTTGAGCGTTTCACGGTCTGACACGAACGATTTGTGTGTAGCATTTGGACACATATTTTACTGGTACTTTCGATGGAATTTTGTTGTTTAGGATACAATATGACAAAATACACTGTTTTTTAGTGAATACAACCTTTCGGACGCACTCCGTGGTGCACTCGCCAGCGCAGCTAGAGTGCCGATTTGAACTATAGAAGTTACTGCAAAACACCTTAAAAACACGTAATTCGCTTAGAAAACGCATTTTCAAGTGATTTGGAGACATGTTTTGTAAAACAGTTTTTACATCATATTTGAGCGTTTCACGGTCTGAAACGACGATTTTGCATGTATCTTTCGAAACATAATCTACCTGTAGTTTCGATGGAACTGGGTTATTTATGCTACAATATGACAAAATACACTGTTTTTTAGTGAATACAACCTTTTGGAGGCACTCCGTGTTGCACTCGCCAGCGCAGCTAGAGTGCTGATTTGAACTATAGAAGTTACTGCAAAACACCTTAAAAACACGTAATTCGCTTAGAAAACGCATTTTCAAGTGATTTGGAGACATGTTTTGAAAAACAGTTTTTACATCATATTTGAGCGTTTCACGAGCTGAAACGACGATTTTGCATGTATCTTTCGATACATATTCTACCTGTAGTTTCGATGGAACTAGGTTATTTAGGGTACAACAAGACAAAGTACACTGTTTTTTAGTGATTACAACCTTTTGGAGGCACTCCGTGTTCACTCGCAGCGCAGCTAGAGTGCCGATTTGAACTATAGAAGTTACTGCAAAACACTTTAAAAACACGTAATTTGCTTAGAAAACGCATTTTCAAGTGATTTGGAGACATGTTTTGAAAAACAGTTTTTACATCATATTTGAGCGTTTCACGGTCTGAAACGAACGATTTGTGTGTAGCATTTGGACAAATATTTTACTGGTACTTTCGATGGAATTTTGTTATTTAGGATACAATAAGACAAAATACACTGATATTTAGTGAATACAAGCTTTTGGAGGCACTCCGTGGTGCACTCGCCAGCGCAGCTAGAGTGCCGATTTGAACTATAGAAGTTACTGCAAAACACCCTAAAAACACGTAATTCGCTTAGAAAACGCATTTTCAAGTGATTTGGAGACATGTTTTGAGAAACAGTTTTTACATCATATTTGAGAGTTTCACGGTCTGAAACGACGATTTTGTATGTATACTTTGGAAACATATTCTACCTGTAGTTTCGATGGCACTTGGTTATTTAGGCTATAATAAGACGAAATACACTGATTTTTAGTGAATACAAGCTTTTGGGAGCACTCCGTGGTGCACTCGCCAGCGCATCTAGAGTGCCGATTTGACCTATAGAAGTTACTGCAAAACACCCTAAAAACACGTAATTCGCTTAGAAAACGCATTTTCAAGTGATTTGGAGACATGTTTTGAGAAACAGTTTTTACATCATATTTGAGCGTTTCACGGTCTGAAACGACGATTTTGCATGTATACTTTGGAAATATATTCTACCTGTAGTTTCGATGGCACTTGGTTATTTAGGCTACAATAAGACAAAATACACTGATATTTAGTGAATACAAGCTTTTGGAGGCACTCCGTGGTGCACTCGCCAGCGCAGCTAGAGTGCCGATTTGAACCATAGAAGTTATAGAAGTTACTGCAAAACACCTTAAAAACACGTAATTCGCTTAGAAAACGCATTTTCAAGTGATTAGGAGACATGTTTTGAGAAACAGTTTTTACATCATATTTGAGAGTTTCACGGTCTAAAACGACGATTTTGCATGTATCTTTCGGAACATATTCTACCTGTAGTTTCGATGGAACTAGGTTATTTAGGGTACAATAAGACAAAGTACACTGTTTTTTAGTGAATACAACCTTTTGGAGGCACTCCGTGTTCACTCGCCAGCGCAGCTAGAGTGCCGATTTGAACTATAGAAGTTACTGCAAAACACCTTAAAAACACGTAATTCGCTTAGAAAACGCATTTTCAAGTGATTTGGAGACATGTTTTGAAAAACAGTTTTTACATCATATTTGAGCGTTTCACGGTCTGACACGAACGATTTGTGTGTAGCATTTGGACACATATTTTACTGGTACTTTCGATGGAATTTTGTTGTTTAGGATACAATATGACAAAATACACTGTTTTTTAGTGAATACAACCTTTTGGACGCACTCCGTGGTGCACTCGCCAGCGCCGCTAGAGTGCCGATTTGAACTATAGAAGTTACTGCAAAACACCTTAAAAACACGTAATTCGCTTAGAAAACGCATTTTCAAGTGATTTGGAGACATGTTTTGTAAAACAGTTTTTACATCATATTTGAGCGTTTCACGGTCTGAAACGACGATTTTGCATGTATCTTTCGAAACATAATCTACCCGTAGTTTCGATGGAACTGGGTTATTTATGCTACAATATGACAAAATACACTGTTTTTTAGTGAATACAACCTTTTGGAGGCACTCCGTGGTGCACTCGCCAGCGCAGCTAGAGTGCTGATTTGAACTATAGAAGTTACTGCAAAACACCTTAAAAACACGTAATTCGCTTAGAAAACGCATTTTCAAGTGATTTGGAGACATGTTTTGAAAAACAGTTTTTACATCATATTTGAGCGTTTCACGAGCTGAAACGACGATTTTGCATGTATCTTTCGAAACATATTCTACCTGTAGTTTCGATGGAACTAGGTTATTTAGGGTACAATAAGACAAAGTACACTGTTTTTTAGTGAATACAACCTTTTGGAGGCACTCCGTGTTCACTCGCCAGCGCAGCTAGAGTGCCGATTTGAACTATAGAAGTTACTGCAAAACACCTTAAAAACACGTAATTTGCTTAGAAAACGCATTTTCAAGTGATTTGGAGACATGTTTTGAAAAACAGTTTTTACATCATATTTGAGCGTTTCACGGTCTGAAACGAACGATTTGTGTGTAGCATTTGGACAAATATTTTACTGGTACTTTCGATGGAATTTTGTTATTTAGGATACAATAAGACAAAATACACTGATATTTAGTGAATACAAGCTTTTGGAGGCACTCCGTGGTGCACTCGCCAGCGCAGCTAGAGTGCCGATTTGAACTATAGAAGTTACTGCAAAACACCCTAAAAACACGTAATTCGCTTAGAAAACGCATTTTCAAGTGATTTGGAGACATGTTTTGAGAAACAGTTTTTACATCATATTTGAGCGTTTCACGGTCTGAAACGACGATTTTGTATGTATACTTTGGAAACATATTCTACCTGTAGTTTCGATGGCACTCGGTTATTTAGGCTATAATAAGACGAAATACACTGATTTTTAGTGAATACAAGCTTTTGGGAGCACTCCGTGGTGCACTCGCCAGCGCATCTAGAGTGCCGATTTGACCTATAGAAGTTACTGCAAAACACCCTAAAAACACGTAATTCGCTTAGAAAACGCATTTTCAAGTGATTTGGAGACATGTTTTGAGAAACAGTTTTTACATCATATTTGAGCGTTTCACGGTCTGAAACGACGATTTTGCATGTATACTTTGGAAATATATTCTACCTGTAGTTTCGATGGCACTTGGTTATTTAGGCTACAATAAGACAAAATACACTGATATTTAGTGAATACAAGCTTTTGGAGGCACTCCGTGGTGCACTCGCCAGCGCAGCTAGAGTGCCGATTTGAACTATAGAAGTTATAGAAGTTACTGCAAAACACCTTAAAACACGTAATTCGCTTAGAAAACGCATTTTCAAGTGATTAGGAGACATGTTTTGAGAAACAGTTTTTACATCATATTTGAGCGTTTCACGGTCTAAAACGACGATTTTGCATGTATCTTTCGGAACATATTCTACCTGTAGTTTCGATGGAACTAGGTTATTTAGGGTACAATAAGACAAAGTACACTGTTTTTTAGTGAATACAACCTTTTGGAGGCACTCCGTGTTCACTCGCCAGCGCAGCTAGAGTGCCGATTTGAACTATAGAAGTTACTGCAAAACATCTTAAAAACACGTAATTCGCTTAGAAAACGCATTTTCAAGTGATTTGGAGACATGTTTTAAAAAACAGTTTTTACATCATATTTGAGCGTTTCACGGTCTGACACGAACGATTTGTGTGTAGCATTTGGACACATATTTTACTGGTACTTTCGATGGAATTTTGTTGTTTAGGATACAATATGACAAAATACACTGTTTTTTAGTGAATACAACCTTTTGGACGCACTCCGTGGTGCACTCGCCAGCGCAGCTAGAGTGCCGATTTGAACTATAGAAGTTACTGCAAAACACCTTAAAAACACGTAATTCGCTTAGAAAACGCATTTTCAAGTGATTTGGAGACATGTTTTGTAAAACAGTTTTTACATCATATTTGAGCGTTTCACGGTCTGAAACGACGATTTTGCATGTATCTTTCGAAACATAATCTACCTGTAGTTTCGATGGAACTGGGTTATTTATGCTACAATATGACAAAATACACTGTTTTTTAGTGAATACAACCTTTTGGAGGCACTCCGTGGTGCACTCGCCAGCGCAGCTAGAGTGCTGATTTGAACTATAGAAGTTACTGCAAAACACCTTAAAAACACGTAATTCGCTTAGAAAACGCATTTTCAAGTGATTTGGAGACATGTTTTGAAAAACAGTTTTTACATCATATTTGAGCGTTTCACGAGCTGAAACGACGATTTTGCATGTATCTTTCGAAACATATTCTACCTGTAGTTTCGATGGAACTAGGTTATTTAGGGTACAACAAAACAAAGTACACTGTTTTTTAGTGATTACAACCTTTTGGAGGCACTCCGTGTTCACTCGCCAGCGCAGCTAGAGTGCCGATTTGAACTATAGAAGTTACTGCAAAACACCTTAAAAACACGTAATTTGCTTAGAAAACGCATTTTCAAGTGATTTGGAGACATGTTTTGAAAAACAGTTTTTACATCATATTTGAGCGTTTCACGGTCTGAAACGAACGATTTGTGTGTAGCATTTGGACAAATATTTTACTGGTACTTTCGATGGAATTTTGTTATTTAGGATACAATAAGACAAAATACACTGATATTTAGTGAATACAAGCTTTTGGAGGCACTCCGTGGTGCACTCGCCAGCGCAGCTAGAGTGCCGATTTGAACTATAGAAGTTACTGCAAAACACCCTAAAAACACGTAATTCGCTTAGAAAACGCATTTTCAAGTGATTTGGAGACATGTTTTGAGAAACAGTTTTTACATCATATTTGAGCGTTTCACGGTCTGAAACGACGATTTTGTATGTATACTTTGGAAACATATTCTACCTGTAGTTTCGATGGCACTTGGATATTTAGGCTATAATAAGACGAAATACACTGATTTTTAGTGAATACAAGCTTTTGGGAGCACTCCGTGGTGCACTCGCCAGCGCATCTAGAGTGCCGATTTGACCTATAGAAGTTACTGCAAAACACCCTAAAAACACGTAATTCGCTTAGAAAACGCATTTTCAAGTGATTTGGAGACATGTTTTGAGAAACAGTTTTTACATCATATTTGAGCGTTTCACGGTCTGAAACGACGATTTTGCATGTATACTTTGGAAATATATTCTACCTGTAGTTTCGATGGCACTTGGTTATTTAGGCTACAATAACACAAAATACACTGATATTTAGTGAATACAAGCTTTTGGAGGCACTCCGTGGTGCACTCGCCAGCGCAGCTAGAGTGCCGATTTGAACTATAGAAGTTATAGAAGTTACTGCAAAACACCTTAAAAACACGTAATTCACTTAGAAAACGCATTTTCAAGTGATTAGGAGACATGTTTTGAGAAACAGTTTTTACATCATATTTGAGCGTTTCACGATCTAAAACGACGATTTTGCATGTATCTTTCGGAACATATTCTACCTGTAGTTTCGATGGAACTAGGTTATTTAGGGTACAATAAGACAAAGTACACTGTTTTTTAGTGAATACAACCTTTTGGAGGCACTCCGTGTTCACACGCCAGCGCAGCTAGAGTGCCGATTTGAACTATAGAAGTTACTGCAAAACAACTTAAAAACACGTAATTCGCTTAGAAAACGCATTTTCAAGTGATTTGGAGACATGTTTTGAAAAACAGTTTTTACATCATATTTGAGCGTTTCACGGTCTGACACGAACGATTTGTGTGTAGCATTTGGACACATATTTTACTGGTACTTTCGATGGAATTTTGTTGTTTAGGATACAATATGACAAAATACACTGTTTTTTAGTGAATACAACCTTTCGGACGCACTCCGTGGTGCACTCGCCAGCGCAGCTAGAGTGCCGATTTGAACTATAGAAGTTACTGCAAAACACCTTAAAAACACGTAATTCGCTTAGAAAACGCATTTTCAAGTGATTTGGAGACATGTTTTGTAAAACAGTTTTTACATCATATTTGAGCGTTTCACGGTCTGAAACGACGATTTTGCATGTATCTTTCGAAACATAATCTACCTGTAGTTTCGATGGAACTGGGTTATTTATGCTACAATATGACAAAATACACTGTTTTTTAGTGAATACAACCTTTTGGAGGCACTCCGTGGTGCACTCGCCAGCGCAGCTAGAGTGCTGATTTGAACTATAGAAGTTACTGCAAAACACCTTAAAAACACGTAATTCGCTTAGAAAACGCATTTTCAAGTGATTTGGAGACATGTTTTGAAAAACAGTTTTTACATCATATTTGAGCGTTTCACGAGCTGAAACGACGATTTTGCATGTATCTTTCGATACATATTCTACCTGTAGTTTCGATGGAACTAGGTTATTTAGGGTACAACAAGACAAAGTACACTGTTTTTTAGTGATTACAACCTTTTGGAGGCACTCCGTGTTCACTCGCAGCGCAGCTAGAGTGCCGATTTGAACTATAGAAGTTACTGCAAAACACTTTAAAAACACGTAATTTGCTTAGAAAACGCATTTTCAAGTGATTTGGAGACATGTTTGAAAAACAGTTTTTACATCATATTTGAGCGTTTCACGGTCTGAAACGAACGATTTGTGTGTAGCATTTGGACAAATATTTTACTGGTACTTTCGATGGAATTTTGTTATTTAGGATACAATAAGACAAAATACACTGATATTTAGTGAATACAAGCTTTTGGAGGCACTCCGTGGTGCACTCGCCAGCGCAGCTAGAGTGCCGATTTGAACTATAGAAGTTACTGCAAAACACCCTAAAAACACGTAATTCGCTTAGAAAACGCATTTTCAAGTGATTTGGAGACATGTTTTGAGAAACAGTTTTTACATCATATTTGAGAGTTTCACGGTCTGAAACGACGATTTTGTATGTATACTTTGGAAACATATTCTACCTGTAGTTTCGATGGCACTTGGTTATTTAGGCTATAATAAGACGAAATACACTGATTTTTAGTGAATACAAGCTTTTGGGAGCACTCCGTGGTGCACTCGCCAGCGCATCTAGAGTGCCGATTTGACCTATAGAAGTTACTGCAAAACACCCTAAAAACACGTAATTCGCTTAGAAAACGCATTTTCAAGTGATTTGGAGACATGTTTTGAGAAACAGTTTTTACATCATATTTGAGCGTTTCACGGTCTGAAACGACGATTTTGCATGTATACTTTGGAAATATATTCTACCTGTAGTTTCGATGGCACTTGGTTATTTAGGCTACAATAAGACAAAATACACTGATATTTAGTGAATACAAGCTTTTGGAGGCACTCCGTGGTGCACTCGCCAGCGCAGCTAGAGTGCCGATTTGAACCATAGAAGTTATAGAAGTTACTGCAAAACACCTTAAAAAACACGTAATTCGCTTAGAAAACGCATTTTCAAGTGATTAGGAGACATGTTTTGAGAAACAGTTTTTACATCATATTTGAGAGTTTCACGGTCTAAAACGACGATTTTGCATGTATCTTTCGGAACATATTCTACCTGTAGTTTCGATGGAACTAGGTTATTTAGGGTACAATAAGACAAAGTACACTGTTTTTTAGTGAATACAACCTTTTGGAGGCACTCCGTGTTCACTCGCCAGCGCAGCTAGAGTGCCGATTTGAACTATAGAAGTTACTGCAAAACACCTTAAAAACA
>CAUJCB010000488.1:0-307919 GCA_963082715.1 Harpalus rubripes
ACAGTTTTTACATCATATTTGAACGTTTCACGGTCTGAAACGACGATTTTGCATGTATCTTTGCAAACATATTCTACATGTAGTTTCGATGTAACTAGGTTATTTATGCTACAATAAGACAAAATACACTGATTTTTAGTGAATACAAGCTTTTGGAGGCACTCCGTGGTGCACTCGCCAGCGCAGCTAGAGTGCCGATTTGAACTATAGAAGTTACTGCAAAACACCTTAAAAACACGTAATTCGCTTAGATAACGCATTTTCAAGTGATTTGGAGACATGTTTTGAGAAACAGTTTTTACATCATATTTGAGCGTTTCACGGTCTGAAACGAACGATTTGTGTGTAGCATTTGGACACATATTCTACTAGTACTTTCGATGGAATTTTGTTGTTTAGGATACAATATGACAAAATACAGTGAATTTTAGTGAATACAAGCTTTTGGAGGCACTCAGTGGTGCACTCGCCAGCGCAGCTAGAGTGCTGATTTGAACTATAGAAGTTACTGCAAAACACTTTAAAAACACGTAATTCGCTTAGAAAACGCATTTTCAAGTGATCTGGAGACATGTTTTGAGAAACAGTTTTTACATCATATTTGAGCGTTTCACGGTCTGAAACGACGATTTTGCATGTATCTTTGCAAACATATTCTACATGTAGTTTCGATGTAACTAGGTTATTTATGCTACAATAAGACAAAATACACTGATTTTTAGTGAATACAAGCTTTTGGAGGCACTCCGTGGTGCACTCGCCAGCGCAGCTAGAGTGCCGATTTGAACTATAGAAGTTACTGCAAAACACCTTAAAAACACGTAATTCGCTTAGATAACGCATTTTCAAGTGATTTGGAGACATGTTTTGAGAAACAGTTTTTACATCATATTTGAGCGTTTCACGGTCTGAAACGACGAATGTGCATATATTTTTGGAAACATATTCTACCTGTAGTTTCGATGAAACTAGGTTATTTATGCTACATTAAGACAAAATACACTGATTTTTAGTGAATACAAGCTTTTGGTGGCACTCGGTGGTGCACTCGCCAGCGCAGCTAGAGTGCCGATTTGGACTATAGAAGTTACTGCAAAACACCTTAAAAACACGTAATTCGCTTAGAAAACGCATTTTCAAGTGACTTGGAGACATGTTTTGAGAAACAGTTTTTACATCATATTTGAGCGTTTCACGGTCTGAAACGACGATATTGTATGTAGACTTAGGAAACATACTCTACCTGTAGTTTCGATGGAATTTTGTTGTTTAGGATACAATATGACAAAATACAGTGATTTTTAGTGAATACAAGCTTTTGGAAGCACTTCGCGGTGCACTCGCCAGCGCAGCTAGAGTGCCGATTTGAACTATAGAAGTTACTGGAAAACACCTAAAAAACACGTAATTCGCTTAGAAAATGCATTTTCAAGTGATTTGGAGACTTGTTTTGAGAAACAGTGTCTACATCATATTTGAGCGTTTCATGGTCTGAAACGACGATTTTGCATGTATCTTTGGAAACATATTCTACCTGTTGTTCCGATGGAACTAGGTTATTTATGCTACAATAAGACAAAA
Source organism: Harpalus rubripes (assembly GCA_963082715.1). NCBI lineage: Eukaryota > Metazoa > Arthropoda > Insecta > Coleoptera > Carabidae > Harpalus > Harpalus rubripes. The sequence goes on from CAUJCB010000488.1 coordinate 1,582, forward strand.
TACACTGATTTTTAGTGAATACATGCTTTTGGAGGCACTTCGTGGTGCACTCGCCAGCGCAGCTAGAGTGCCGATTTGAACTATAGAAGTTACTGCAAAACACCTTAAAAACACGTAATTCGCTTAGAAAACGTATTTTCAAGTGATTTGGAGACATGTTTTGAGAAACAGTTTTTACATCATATTTGAGCGTTTCACGGTCTGAAACGACGATTTTGTATGTAGACTTAGGAAACATACTCTACATGTAGTTTCGATGGAATTTTGTTGTTTAGGATACAATATGACAAAATACAGTGATTTTTAGTGAATACAAGCTTCTGGAAGCACTTCGCGGTGCACTCGCCAGCGCAGCTAGAGTGCCGATTTGAACTATAGAAGTTACTGCAAAACACCTTAAAAACACGTAATTCGCTTAGAAAACGCATTTTCAAGTGATTTGGAGACATGTTTTGAGAAACAGTTTTTACATCATATTTGAGCGTTTCACGGTCTGAAACGACGATTTTGCATGTATCTTTGGAAACATATTCTACCTGTAGTTTCGATGGGACTAGGTTATTTATGCTACAATAAGACAAAATACACAGATTTTTAGTGAATACAAGCTTTTGGAGGCACACAGTGATGCACTCGCCAGCGCAGCTAGAGTGCCGATTTAAACTATAGAAGTTACTGCAAAGTACCTTAAAAACACTTAATTCGCTTAGAAAACGCATTTTCAAGTGATTTGGAGACATGTTTTGAGAAACTGTTTTTACATCATATTTAAGCGTTTCACGGTCTGAAACGACGATTTTGCATGTATCTTTGGAAACATATTCTACCTGTAGTTTCGATGGAACTAGGTTATTTATGTTACAATAAGACAAAATACAGTGATTTTTAGTGAATACAAGCTTTTGGAGGCACTCCGTGGTGCACTCGCCAGCGCAGCTAGTGTGCCGATTTGAACTTTAGAAGTTACTGCAAAACACCTTAAAAACACGTAATTCGAGTAGAAAACGCATTTTCAAGTGATTTGGAGACATGTTTTGAGAAACAGTTTTTACATCATATTTGAGCGTTTCACGGTCTGAAACGACGGTTTTGCATGTATCTTTGGAAACATATTCTACCTGTAGTTTCGATGGAACTAGGTTATTTATGCTACAATAAGACAAAATACACTGATTTTTACTGAATACAACCTTTTGGAGGCACTCCGTGGTGCACTCGCCAGCGCAGCTAGAGTGCCGATTTGAACTATAGAAGTTACTGCAAAACACCTTAAAAACACGTAATTCGCTTAGAAAACGCATTTTCAAGTGATTTGGAGACATGTTTTGAGAAACAGTTTTTACATCATATTTGAGCGTTTCACGGTCTGAAACGAACGATTTGTGTGTAGCATTTGGACACATATTCTACTAGTACTTTCGATGGAATTTTGTTGTTTAGGATACAATATGACAAAATACAGTGAATTTTAGTGAATACAAGCTTTTGGAGGCACTCAGTGGTGCACTCGCCAGCGCAGCTAGAGTGCTGATTTGAACTATAGAAGTTACTGCAAAACACTTTAAAAACACGTAATTCGCTTAGAAAACGCATTTTCAAGTGATCTGGAGACATGTTTTGAGAAACAGTTTTTACATCATATTTGAGCGTTTCACGGTCTGAAACGACGATTTTGCATGTATCTTTGCAAACATATTCTACATGTAGTTTCGATGTAACTAGGTTATTTATGCTACAATAAGACAAAATACACTGATTTTTAGTGAATACAAGCTTTTGGAGGCACTCCGTGGTGCACTCGCCAGCGCAGCTAGAGTGCCGATTTGAACTATAGAAGTTACTGCAAAACACCTTAAAAACACGTAATTCGCTTAAATAACGCATTTTCAAGTGATTTGGAGACATGTTTTGAGAAACAGTTTTTACATCATATTTGAGCGTTTCACGGTCTGAAACGACGAATGTGCATATATTTTTGGAAACATATTCTACCTGTAGTTTCGATGAAACTAGGTTATTTATGCTACATTAAGACAAAATACACTGATTTTTAGTGAATACAAGCTTTTGGAGGCACTCGGTGGTGCACTCGCCAGCGCAGCTAGAGTGCCGATTTGGACTATAGAAGTTACTGCAAAACACCTTAAAAACACGTAATTCGCTTAGAAAACGCATTTTCAAGTGACTTGGAGACATGTTTTGAGAAACAGTTTTTACATCATATTTGAGCGTTTCACGGTCTGAAACGACGATATTGTATGTAGACTTAGGAAACATACTCTACCTGTAGTTTCGATGGAATTTTGTTGTTTAGGATACAATATGACAAAATACAGTGATTTTTAGTGAATACAAGCTTTTGGAAGCACTTCGCGGTGCACTCGCCAGCGCAGCTAGAGTGCCGATTTGAACTATAGAAGTTACTGGAAAACATCTAAAAAACACGTAATTCGCTTAGAAAATGCATTTTCAAGTGATTTGGAGACTTGTTTTGAGAAACAGTGTCTACATCATATTTGAGCGTTTCATGGTCTGAAACGACGATTTTGCATGTATCTTTGGAAACATATTCTACCTGTTGTTCCGATGGAACTAGGTTATTTATGCTACAATAAGACAAAATACACTGATTTTTAGTGAATACATGCTTTTGGAGGCACTTCGTGGTGCACTCGCCAGCGCAGCTAGAGTGCCGATTTGAACTATAGAAGTTACTGCAAAACACCTTAAAAACACGTAATTCGCTTAGAAAACGTATTTTCAAGTGATTTGGAGACATGTTTTGAGAAACAGTTTTTACATCATATTTGAGCGTTTCACGGTCTGAAACGACGATTTTGTATGTAGACTTAGGAAACATACTCTACATGTAGTTTCGATGGAATTTTGTTGTTTAGGATACAATATGACAAAATACAGTGATTTTTAGTGAATACAAGCTTCTGGAAGCACTTCGCGGTGCACTCGCCAGCGCAGCTAGAGTGCCGATTTGAACTATAGAAGTTACTGCAAAACACCTTAAAAACACGTAATTCGCTTAGAAAACGCATTTTCAAGTGATTTGGAGACATGTTTTGAGAAACAGTTTTTACATCATATTTGAGCGTTTCACGGTCTGAAACGACGATTGTGCATGTATCTTTGGAAACATATTCTACCTATAGTTTCGATGGAACTAGATTATTTATGCTACAATAAGACAAAATACACTGTTTTTTAGTGAATACAAGCTTTTGGAGGCACTCCGTGGTGCACTCGCCAGCGCAGCTAGAGTGCCGATTTGAACTATAGAAGTTACCGCAAAACACCTTAAAAACACGTAATTCACTTAGAAAACGCATTTTCAAGTGATTTGGAGACATGTTTTGAGAAACAGTTTTTACATCATATTTGAGCGTTTCACGGTCTGAAACGACGATTTTGCATGTATCTTTAAAAACATATTCTACCAGTAGTTTCGATGGAACTAGGTTATTTATGCTACAATAAGACAAAATACACAGATTTTTAGTGAATACAAGCTTTTGGAGGCACTCCGTGGTACACTCGCCAGCGCAGCTAGAGTACCGATTTGAACTATAGAAGTTACTGCAAAACACCTTAAAAACACGTAATTCGCTTAGGAAACGCTTTTTCAAGTGATTTGGAGACATGTTTTGAGAAACAGTTTTACATCATTTTTAAGCGTTTCACGGTCTGAAACGACGATTTTGCATGTATCTTTGCAAACATATTCTACCTGTAGTTTCGATGGAACTAGGTTATTTATGTTACAAAGACAAAATACACTGATTTTTAGTGAATACAAGCTTTTGGATGCACTCCGTGGTGCACTCGCCAGCGCAGCTAGAGTGCCGATTTGAACTATAGAAGTTACTGCAAAACACCTTAAAAACACGTAATTCGCTTAGAAAACGCATTTTCAAGTGATTTGGAGACATGTTTTGAGAAACAGTTTTTACATCATATTTGAGCGTTTCACGGTCTGAAACGAACGATTTGTGTGTAGCATTTGGACACATATTCTACTAGTACTTTCGATGGAATTTTGTTGTTTAGGATACAATATGACAAAATACAGTGAATTTTAGTGAATACAAGCTTTTGGAGGCACTCAGTGGTGCACTCGCCAGCGCAGCTAGAGTGCTGATTTGAACTATAGAAGTTACTGCAAAACACTTTAAAAACACGTAATTCGCTTAGAAAGCGCATTTTCAAGTGATCTGGAGACATGTTTTGAGAAACAGTTTTTACATCATATTTGAGCGTTTCACGGTCTGAAACGACGATTTTGCATGTATCTTTGCAAACATATTCTACATGTAGTTTCGATGTAACTAGGTTATTTATGCTACAATAAGACAAAATACACTGATTTTTAGTGAATACAAGCTTTTGGAGGCACTCCGTGGTGCACTCGCCAGCGCAGCTAGAGTGCCGATTTGAACTATAGAAGTTACTGCAAAACACCTTAAAAACACGTAATTCGCTTAGATAACGCATTTTCAAGTGATTTGGAGACATGTTTTGAGAAACAGTTTTTACATCATATTTGAGCGTATCACGGTCTGAAACGACGAATTTGCATATATTTTTGGAAACATATTCTACCTGTAGTTTCGATGAAACTAGGTTATTTATGCTACATTAAGACAAAATACACTGATTTTTAGTGAATACAAGCTTTTGGAGGCACTCGGTGGTGCACTCGCCAGCGCAGCTAGAGTGCCGATTTGGACTATAGAAGTTACTGCAAAACACCTTAAAAACACGTAATTCGCTTAGAAAACGCATTTTCAAGTGACTTGGAGACATGTTTTGAGAAACAGTTTTTACATCATATTTGAGCGTTTCACGGTCTGAAACGACGATATTGTTTGTAGACTTAGGAAACATACTCTACATGTAGTTTCGATGGATTTTTGTTGTTTAGGATACAATATGACAAAATACAGTGATTTTTAGTGAATACAAGCTTTTGGAAGAACTTCGCGGTGCACTCGCCAGCGCAGCTAGAGTGCCGATTTGAACTATAGAAGTTTCTGCAAAACACCTTAAAAACACGTAATTCGCTTAGAAAACGCATTTTCAAGTGATTTGGAGACGTGTTTTGAGAAACAGTTTTTACATCATATTTGAGCGTTTCACGGTCTGAAACGAACGATTTGTGTGTAGCTTTTGGACACATATTCTACAAGTACTTTCGATGGAATTTTGTTGTTTAGCATACAATATGACAAAATACAGTGATTTTTAGTGAATACAAGCTTTTGGAGGCACTCCGTGGTGCACTCGCCAGCGCAGCTAGAGTGCCGATTTGAACTATAGAAATTACTGCAAAACACCTTAAAAATACGTAATTCGCTTAGAAAACGCATTTTCAAGTGATTTGGAGACATGTTTTGAGAAACAGTTTTTACATCATATTTGAGCGTTTCACGGTCTGAAACGACGATTTTGCATGTATCTTTGGAAACATATTCTACCTATAGTTTCGATGGAACTAGGTTATTTATGCTACAATAAGACAAAATACACTGATTTTTAGTGAATACAAGCTTTTGGAGGCACTCCGTGGTGCACTCGCCAGCGCAGCTAGAACGCCGATTTGAACTATAGAAGTTACTGCAAAACACCTTAAAAACACGTAATTCGCTTAGAAAATGCATTTTCAAGTGATTTGGAGACATGTTTTGAGAAACAGTTTTTACATCATATTTAAGCGTTTCACGGTCTGAAACGACGATTTTGCATGTATCTTTGCAAACATATTCTACCTGTAGTTTCGATGGAACTAGGTTATTTATGACAAAATACACACATTTTTTGTGAATACAAGCTTTTGGAGGCACTCCGTGGTGCACTCGCCAGCGCAGCTAGAGTGCCGATTTGAACTATAGAAGTTACTGCAAAACACCTTAAAAACACGTAATTCGCTTAGAAAACGCATTTTCAAGTGATTTGGAGACATGTTTTGAGAAACAGTTTTTACATCATATTTGAGCGTTTCACGGTCTGAAACAAACGATTTTTGTGTAGCATTTGGACACATATTCTACTAGTACTTTCGATGGATTTTTGTTGTTTAGGATACAATATGACAAAATACAGTGATTTTTAGTGAATACAAGCTTTTGGAGGCACTCAGTGGTGCACTCGCCAGCGCAGCTAGAGTGCTGATTTGAACTATAGAAGTTACTGCAAAACACTTTAAAAACACGTAATTCGCTTAGAAAACGCATTTTCAAGTGATCTGGAGACATGTTTTGAGAAACAGTTTTTACATCATATTTGAGCGTTTCACGGTCTGAAACGACGATTTTGCATGTATCTTTGCAAACATATTCTAGGTGCGTGAAGTTAGAGGTACCACTTTCAAATAACGATATGATTTATGTGCTATAATTTAGTGCTAATTTATTGCTAATTATTGCCGTATAACACAAATTTATTGCTATTGTTGTTATGAAGATAATAACTAATTTATAAGTGTACCTCCAAGTTCACGGTGGAGGTACCACATTAATAAACCACAAAAACTAGTACGCAGTAATTTAGTGCTAAATTATTGCTAATTATTGCCGTATAACACAAATTTATTGCTATTGTTGTTATGAAGATAATAACTAATTTATAAGTGTACCTCCAATTTCACGCTGGAGGTACCACATTAATAAACCATAAAAACTAGTACGCAGTAATTTAGTGCTAATTTATTGCTAATTATTGCCGTATAACACAAATTTATTGCTATTGTTGTTATGAAAGTAATAATTAATTTATAAGTGTACCTCCAAGTTCACGCTGGAGGTACCACATTAAATAAACCACAAAAAATAGTACGCAGTAATTTAGTGCTAATTTATTGCTAATTATTGCTGTATAACACAAATTTATTGCTATTGTTGTTATGAAGATAATAATTAATTTATAAGTGTATCTCAAAGTTCACGCTGGAGGTACCACATTAATAAACCTCAAAAAATAGTACGCAGTAATTTAGTGCTAATTTATTGCTAATTATTGCCGTATAATACAAATTTATTGCTATTGTTGTTGTGGAGGTAATTAATTATGTTCAGGACAGAGCCATTAAACATTTATTAGTTAAATAGATTTTAAAATATTCCCCCTACACAATTGTACAGCAAATAGAATATTGTACCAAGAGACTGAATTTTGTTGCCATTCAAATAAACCCAGTAGCAGAGAATATCTAGGTCCAGGAATGTTCATCATCAAGGCTATGTCCTTAAATATCCCGAATTCAGAGTACTAGACGTTTAACGCACGTACAGCCCTGTCTCACACGCAGGCCACCAGTCTCTGGAAAAATTCCACCAGCGTCATCAAATACCACCCAGCAATAGTGATTTGAGAATTTGAACCAACTCTTCATGAAAATTGGTATCATAGTGAACCTAGCAGGCGATTCGCAACAGCCGATTCGAATGAAACATATTTTGGACAACCCTACCACGGGCGAAACATGCACAATGCAGAGATGAAGACAGTAATATAAGAACATAACATACTGAATATTATTTAACAAATATTAACATGTAAATATTTTTAAAAAATGTAGAACAGTATATATAGTATATATTCAATGTTTTCATACAAAAATGTAAAAACTATTAAAATATTCAGGGGATGAGGTTAATAATATAAGTTTAAAGTCATCCCTTCTACCCCAGAATATTTGAATAATATTTACATTATTGTATTCAGGGGGTGTGTAGTAATAACTGGTAGTAATATAGTTCTGTCACAGCTTCTAGTAATTTTTATAAAAAATAAAATTTTGAAACAAGACAAATTTTCGCTGCTTCTGATTTTAAACTTATATTATTAACCCTCATCCCCTGAATATTTCAATAATTTTTATATTTTTGTATTCAGGGGTTGTGTTTTTTTAAATAAAAACTTTGTAACAAGACTAATTTTTGCTGCTCCACAGTTTAAACTTATATTATTAACCCTCATCCGCTGAATATTTAAAAAAAATACATTTTTGTATTCAGGGGGTGTGTAGTAATGACTGGTAGTAATATGGTTTTGTCATAGCTTCTAGTAATTTTTTTTTTAAATAAAAACTTTGAAACTAGAATAATTGCTTATGAGTTTAATATTATATTATTAACCGTTATACCCCGAATATTTTAATAATTTTTACATTTTTGTATTCCGGGACTTTGAAATAATAACTTTGCTTAATATGGTTCTCCCACGGCCTTTATTATAGTGATAAAGAGCATTTTACTTTTGTGTCTCACTATATTTGATCTGTATGTTGTTTAATATTTTAAATTGTTATTTTCTATTATTTATTTATGTAAACATTGAATGTATATTTTTGTTCTATATTTTTTTTATATTTACATGTTAATATTTGTTAAATAATATTCAGTATGTTATGTTCTTATATTACTGTCTTCATCTCTGCATTGTGCATGTTTCGTCCGTGGTAGGGTTATCCAAAATATTTTTCATCCGAATCGGCTGCTTGGTTCAGTCTGATAAGATTGGTTCCCTACCTCTGGTGGGGATGTCATACATCAACAGGACAAGATATTTAAGGAGTATGCTTGGTAGTCAATACGAGAGTCTGCACTTTACTCTTTTGGTATTGTTGCAATAATTATTCACTGGTTCGTGTGTAAATCTTTTTGTTATATGTTATGCATTGTTGTGTATCTGTAAATAATTAGTGTAATGTAACTATTTTTTTATTAACTTTACACCGCCTAATTATTTGCGCATCCTGAGAAAACACTGCGGCACAATTATCTCCATCATTAGCAAATTATTTATTGCTAATTATTGCCTTATAATAAGTATAAGTAATATGAAGATGTTTATACCGTTAGAGGGCAATAAGTTTACAAGTCCGAGGGCCTCTGGCTCTGGTCCGTGAACTTGTTAATCGCCAGAGGGCTGTAATCAAGGGCGTAGCCCGAGTTTTGACAAGGGAGGGACGTAGCAACTGAGTTAAATATTGAAACATTTATTTATTAGGAATTACCTTTTATAAATCATACATTATAAATATTTAAAAATAAGTCTACTAAGATATAATTTTTTTAAAATAGAGATCATGCAATGCAAAAGTCTGACCGATTATTCCCTGTGACAATGGGGGGGGGGGGTACAAGCGCTCCACTCTGTTCCACCGTACCTACGCCTATGGCTGTAAACAACAAATAATGCGTACAATAAAATTTTTGAATTGTCTCCTTAAGGCATTATATTACCAGATAGCTTGTCCCTTATCCATAACAGTAATTAACTATAATGTAGGTACTAGTAAGACATAACAAATTTAATGGTAGAAGTACCCAAAAGAGTATACTTATCGACCCTGAACTAATTGTTTTTTTTTTTTTTTTTTTGGAATTTCTAAAATAATTATAGTTGTTGGTAGGCATGGTATTACTACATGATGCCGGTATCTTAACCAATATTTGTTGTCGTCTGAATATACTTTCGGTGGATAAGTGAAGAAAATCAAATCCAGCATTACTTAAATGTCAGCCTCTAATAAATTTATTTTTCTTAAAAAATATCTTTGACAGGCCTCCTGTGCTATTTTAGTTTTTCGAATGACTAATGTGCATCATGACACCTGTACCATAAATACTCGTAACTATTTACATATTTTTTATGTAACTATATACATTCAAATTTACCGCCATTACATTTTAATCTCGAATCTACAGTCCGTGCCTGTGACAACAGTGGCCTACGCCTCCACGGTTGTTAGGTTGGCAATCATGGAAAATACAATAAATGCGTTCTTATATGCATAAGATTTACATTATTTTGTTTGATAGTAAACAATTTAATGAAATTTAATAATAATTATTCGACTACACTTCTAAGCAGAAGCACCATAACACAATATTACAAAACAAAAACCATTTGGTAACAGTTGGTAAAACTGTATATAACACAACATAACGTTTCGTAGAGTTATTGTATTATATTATACTTATAATTTAATTAAATTCAATAATGTTTGCACTTTTCATTCTACAACTAGGTTTTATTATTTTGAAATAAAGAAATTATATAAAATACATATTTTAAGTGATTGAACAGTTATTTTCTTTCATTGTTTTGTAAAATTTTACACTAGAAGTGCGCGTATTAGCGTCATGCATCAGTATAATTCGGCACAAAGCTTGTCAATGTATTCTATTTATCAGGGGCGGATCTAGTCTAAGAGTTTAGAAGGGGGGGGATTATCAAATTTTCAAAAAAAATCAAATGTTTTATTTCATATGACCACCGTAATATATAATAGCAAAAAATAATGTATAATAATGAAATGTTAAGTTTATATAACATACAATTATTTAATTTTATAAATTAATCATTTCACTGTTATAGGTACACTGACGAGCGAAAAGTTGAGATCAATTTGAAATTATGATGTATTTCAAACTGATCTCAATTTATGTCACTTGAAGTCATATAGTCCTGTACATTTCCCGCCTTGTACATTCGTGACTGTGTACAAATCTATACCATGAAGTTGTTGCACATCATTGAATTCGAACTTAGCGCGATATCTCATCTCGAAGTACACTTCGAAAATAAAATTTATTTAATTCCTTTTAATATTAGTTAAGTATTAAGAACGGTAAGGACAGTTCACCGATTAAAGATAATTGTTTGGAGGAGGAGCATAGCGACGACTTCATTTTTGTCTGAGATCGGTAATTCTTCAACGTTCGTAATGCTTATAACATTTTTTGCACGATCGACGCACAAAATTTAAAAAAAAATAGAATTGAAAATTATTTTGACACATTAAAAAAATTTAGTTGTCATTTTGAAAGTAAGCTTCGATTGTTGTTTTTATTTACTTACCGTTTGGTAATATATAGCCTACTGTCTTGGAAACCCTATCGGTAAACATTAAAAAAAACGTAAACTTATCCTAAAACATAACGCAAATGTTACACATGTTTAAATTAAAATACATTTTGTTTTTGAAGTGTAATTCGGGATGTAGTGAACGCGTCAAGTTTGAATTCTTTGATACGCAGCAACTTCATGGTATAGATTTGTACACAGTGACAAAAGTACAAGGCGAGAAATGTATAGAGCAATATAACTTCAAGGGGCGTTATATGCCAAGAAATGTACAGAGTGATATGTGCACATTTAGGAATTTGTATGCATTCTTATTTAAAATAATAATAGTTCATAATAAAAATAATATAATATTTTCAATTTTCTTAGGGGGGGTAATTACCCTCTTTACCACCCCCATAGATCCGCCAGTGCTTTTTATTAAAGAGATAAACTTGAAAGACGCACGCTGAAGGTGCATTCACAAATAGAAATTACTGTTTGTTTTATAGCTTTAACAAATTTCTATTTAAATAATTTGTGAATAAGAAATGACAGTTTGATGTGCTGCCGCCATAAATTAAATAAAATTCACCATAATTAAAGAAAATATTTATTATAATTATTGAAAATATAATTTACATTGTACTTTTCATTGTACGTCTGGCTTTTAATTAGGGTAGAGCCTGTAATCTATCCGTCTATGCTATGTAATATACGCCATTGTCTACGCGTAGACAATGATGTTTTTTACGTTTGTATATTGTCTACGCGCATGTAGACTAGTGGGACCCGCAGGATAGTATGCGACATCAGCGGTATTTTAGGAAACTAAATTAATGGCGGCTAGTAGGACATGTCAAATATATAAACGTCAAGAACCATTGTTTAGTTAAAATGAAAAAGAAGTTCTCACGCTTTAATTTAATAATTTCTTTTGAAAATGTTCGAAAAATAAGCGAATTAAAGAAAATAAACATAATGTACATAGGTAAGTGCTGTATTGAAGGGTGTACGAGTACCACAAAAGTTCAAGACATATTACATAATTTTTGGAAAGAAGAAAAACATGATTGATTGAAATTATGGAAAAGAGCTTTAAATATATCGGAAAGCTTCAATCTGATAAATATCACTGTTCCGTGCATTTCATAAATAATTATATTACAATTTTGCTGGTATGTAGTTTTAAGAGAATTATTGACAGTTTTTATAAATAGAATTTATAGTTTCATTGATTTTACAAATTTTTGTCCTTGCAGACTGCATTTCCAAGTCAGAATTGTTATAAGTCGAGTTAATAATTACTCACGAATTAATGAATTGATGTCCCTCAACTATGTTTCTTGTTGAAGGATATGACTAAACAAACTTAAAAATTGTGTTGATTTGAAATGTTAATATAATTTTGGGTCAGAAAGCGCTTATTCAAAATGCAAACAAACTTGACAGGTCCTACTGGCCGCCATGACATTTGCGCTTACAAGGCCGTCAACGGATTCTGCGGGTCCCAATAATAATTATTTTATTTTTTGCTTAAAAATATATTACTATTACCGATTAATTTACAAGGTATTTTTAAATAAGCCATTGGAAGTAGCACGATGTCATTTTATTGGAATTGTGAAGAAAGTTTAATTTTACTATTTATAAACTAGTAATTCTTTTCTTTACAAAACAGCAATAAATTTATGCCGTACGGCAATAGTTAGTAATAGTACTAGTTTTTATGATTTAATAATATACCTCCACATGAAGGTACATTTATAAATTATTAATTATCTCCATAATTACAATAGCAATATATTTTTATTATACGGCTATAATTAGCAATAAATTAGCACTAAATTACTGCGTACTAGTTTTTGTGGTTTATTATTGTGGTACCTCCAGCGTGAACTTGGAGGTACACTTATAAATTAGTTATTATCTTCATAACAACAGTATGTTATGTTCTTATACTACTGTCTTCATATCTGCATTGTGCATGTTTCGTCCGTGGTAGGGTTGTCCAAAATAAGTTTCATTCGAATCGGCTGCTAGGTTCACTCCGATACCAATCTTTCATGAAGAGTTGGTTCAAATTCTCAAATCACTATTGCTGGGTGGTATTTGATGACGCTGGTGGAAATTTTCCAGAGACTGGTGGCCTGCGTGCGAGACAGGGCTGTACGTGCGTTAAACGTCTAGTACTCTGAATTCGGGATATTTAAGGACATAGCCTTGATGATGAACATTCCTGGACCTAGATATTCTCTGCTACTGGGTTTATTTGAATGGCAACAAAATTCAGTCTCTTGGTACAATATTCTATTTGCTGTACAATTGTGTAGGGGGAATATTTTAAAATCTATTTAACTAATAAAAGTTTATTGGCTCTGTCCTGAACATAATTAATTACCTCCACAACAACAATAGCAATAAATTTGTATTATACGGCAATAATTAGCAATAAATTAGCACTAAATTACTGCGTAATATTTTTTGTGGTTTATTAATGTGGTACCTCCAGCGTGAACTTTGAGGTACACTTATAAATTAATTATTATCTTCTTAACAACAATAGCAATAAATTTGTGTTATACGGCAATAATTAACAATAAATTAGCACTAAATTACTGCGTACTAGTTTTTATGGTTTATTAATGTGGTACCTCCAGCGTGAACTTGGAGGTACACTTATAAATTAGTTATTATCTTCATAACAACAATAGCAATAAATTTGTATTATACGGCAATAATTAGCAATAAATTAGCACTAAATTACTGCGTAATATTTTTTGTGGTTTATTAATGTGGTACCTCCAGCGTGAACTTTGAGGTACACTTATAAATTAATTATTATCTTCTTAACAACAATAGCAATAAATTTGTGTTATACGGCAATAATTAACAATAAATTAGCACTAAATTACTGCGTACTAGTTTTTATGGTTTATTAATGTGGTACCTCCAGCGTGAACTTGGAGGTACACTTATAAAATAGTTATTATCTTCATAACAACAATAGCAATAAATTTGTGTTATACGGCAATAATTAGCAATAAATTAGCACTAAATTATAGCATATAAATCATATCGTTATTTGAAAGTGGTACCTCTAACTTCACGCACCTACATATTCTACATGTAGTTTCGATGTAACTAGGTTATTTATGCTACAATAAGACAAAATACACTGATTTTTAGTGAATACAAGCTTTTGGAGGCACTCCGCGGTGCACTCGCCAGCGCAGCTATAGTGCCGATTTGAAATATAGAAGTTACTGAAAACACCTTAAAAACACGTAATTCGCTTAGAAAACGCATTTTCAAGTGATTTGGAGACATGTTTTGAGAAACAGTTTTTACATCATATTTGAGCGTTTCACGGTCTGAAACGACGAATTTGCATATATTTTTGGTAACATATTCTACCTGTAGTTTCGATGGAACTAGGTTATTTATGCTACATTAAGACAAAATACACTGATTTTTAGTGAATACAAGCTTTTGAAGGCACTCCGTGGTGCACTCGCCAGCGCAGCTAGAGTGCCGATTTGGACTATAGAAGTTACTGCAAAACACCTTAAAAACACGTAATTCGCTTAGAAACGGCATTTTCAAGTGATTTGGAGACATGTTTTGAGAAACAGTTTTTACATCATATTTGAGCAATCACGGTCTGAAACGACGATTTTGCATGTATCTTTGGAAACATAATCTACCTGTAGTTTCGATGAAACTAGGTTATTTATGCTACAATAAGACAAAATACACAGATTTTTAGTGAATACAACCTTTTGGAGGCACTCCGTGGTGCACTCGCCAGCGCAGCTAGAGTGCCGATTTGAACTATAGAAGTTACTGCAAAACACCTTAAAAACACGTAATTCGCTTAGAAAACGCATTTTCAAGTGATTTGGAGACATGTTTTGAGAAACAGTTTTTACATCATATTTGAGCGTTACACGGTCTGAAACGACGGTTTTGCATGTATCTTTGGAAACATATTCCACTTGTAGTATCGATGAAACTAAGTTATTTATGCTACAATAAGACAAAATACACTGATTTTTAGTGAATACAAGCTTTTGGAGGCACTCCGTGGTGCACTCGCCAGCGCAGCTAGAGTGCCGATTTTAACTATAGAAGTTACTGCAAAACACCTTAAAAACACGTAATTCGCTTAGAAAACGCATTTTCATGTGATTTAAAGACATGTTTTGAGAAACAGTTTTTACATCATATTTGAGCGTTTCACGGTCTGAAACAACGATTTTGCATGTATCTTTGGAAACATATTCTACCTGTAGTTTCGATGGAACTAGGTTGTTTATGCTACAATAAGACAAAATACACAGATTTTTAATGAATACATGCTTTTGGAGGCACTCCGTGGTACACTCGCCAGCGCAGCTAGAGTGCCAATTTGAACTATAGAAGTTACTGCAAAACACCTTAAAAACACGTAATTCGCTTAGAAAACGCGTTTTCAAGTGATTTGGAGACATGTTTTGAGAAACAGTTTTTACATCATATTTGAGCGATTCACGGTCTGAAACGACGATTTTGCATGTATCTTTGGAAACCACCTGTAGTTTCAACGGAACTAGGTTATTTATGCTACAATAAGACAAAATACACTGATTTTTAGTGAATACAAGCTTTTGGAGGCACTCCGTGATGCACTCGCCAGGGCAGCTAGAGTGCCGATTTGAGCTATAGAAATTACTGCAAAACACCTTAAAAACACGTAATTTGCTTAGAAAACGCATTTTTAAGTGATTTCGAGACATGTTTTGAGAAACAGTTTTTACATCATATTTAAGCGTTTCACGGTCTGAAACGACGATTTTGCATGTATCTTTGCAAACATATTCTACCTGTAGTTTCGATGGAACTAGGTTATTTATGCTACAAAGACAAAATACACTGATTTTTAGTGAATACAAGCTTTTGGAGGCACTCCGTGGTGCACTCGCCAGCGCAGCTAGAGTGCCGATTTGAACTATAAAAGTTACTGCAAAACACCTTAAAAACACGTAATTCGCTTAGAAAACGCATTTTCAAGTGATTTGGAGACATGTTTTGAGAAACAGTTTTTACATCATATTTAAGCGTTTCACGGTCTGAAACGAACGATTTGTGTGTAGCATTTGGACACATATTCTACTAGTACTTTAGATAAAATTTTGTTGTTTAGGATACAATATGACAAAATACAGTGTTTTTTAGTGAATACAAGCTTTTGGAGGCACTTCGTGGTGCACTCGCCAGCGCAGCTAGAGTGCTGATTTGAACTATAGAAGTTACTGCAAAACACCTTAAAAACACGTAATTCGCTTAGAAAACGCATTTTCAAGTGATCTGGAGACATGTTTTGAGAAACAGTTTTTATATCATATTTGAGCGTTTCACGGTCTGAAACGACGATTTTGCATGTATTTTTGGAAACATATTCTACCTGTAGTTTCGATGGAACTAGGTTATTTATGCTACAATAAGACAAAATACACTGATTTTTAGTAAGTACAAGCTTTTGGAGGCACTCCGTGTTGCACTCGCCAGCGCAGCTAGAGTGCCGATTTGAACTATAGAAGTAACTGCAAAACACCTTAAAAACACGTAATTCGCTTAAAAACGCATTTTCAAGTGATTTGGAGACATGTTTTGAGAAACAGTTTTTACATCATATTTGAGCGTTTCACGGTCTGAAACGACGATTTTTCATGTATATTTGGAAACATATTCTACCTATAGTTTCGATGGAACTAGGTTATTTATGCTACAATAAAACAAAATACACTGTTTTTTAGTTAATACAACCTTTTGAAGGCACTCCGTGGTGCACTCGCCAGCGCAGCTAGAGTGCCGATTTGAACTATAGAAGTTACTGCAAAACACCTTAAAAACACGTAATTCGCTTAGAAAACGTATTTTCAAGTGATTTGGAGACATGTTTTGAGAAACAGTTTTACATCATATTTGAGCGTTTCACAGTCTGAAACGACGATTTTGCATGTATTTTTGGAAACATATTCTACCTGTAGTTTCGATGGAACTAGGTTATTTATGCTACAATAAGACAAAATACACTGATTTTTAGTGAATAAAAGCTTTTGGAGGCACTCCGTGGTGCACTCGCCAGCGCAGCTAGAGTGCCGATTTGAACTATAGAAGTTACTGCAAAACACCTTAAAAACACGTAATTCGCTTAGAAAACGCATTTTCAAGTGATTTGGAGACATGTTTTGAGAAACATTTTTTACATCATATTTGAGCGTTTCACGGTCTGAAACGAACGATTTGTGTGTAGCATTTGGACACATATTCTACTAGTACTTTCGATGGAATTTTGTTGTTTAGGATACAATATGACAAAATACAGCGACTTTTAGTGAATACAAGCTTTTGGAGGCACTCCGTGGTGCACTCGACAGCGCAGCTAGAGTGCCGCTTTGAACTATAGAAGTTACTGCAAAACACCTTAAAAACACGTAATTCGCTTAGAAAACGCATTTTCAAGTGATTTGGAGACATGTTTTGAGAAACAGTTTTTACATCATTATTGAGCGTTTCACGGTCTGAAACGACGATTTTGCATGTATCTTTGGAAACATATTCTAGCTATAGTTTCGATGGAACTAGGTTATTTATGCTACAATAAGACAAAATACACTGTTTTTTAGTGAATACAACCTTTTGGAGGCACTCCGTGGTGCACTCGCCAGCGCAGCTAGAGTGCCGTTTTGAATTATAGAAGTTACAGTAAAACACCTTAAAAGCACGTAATTCGCTTAGAAAATGCATTTTCAAGTGATTTGGAGACATGTTTTGAGAAACAGTTTTTACATCATATTTAAGCGGTTTACGGTCTGAAATGACGATTTTGTATGTAGACTTAGGTTACATATTCTACCTGTAGTTTCAATAGCACTTGGTTAATTATGGTACAATAAGACAAAATACACTGTTATTTAGTGAATACAAGCTTTTGGAGGCACTCCGTGGTGCACTCTCCAGCGCAGCTAGAGTGCCGATTTGAACTATAGACGTTACTGCAAAACACCTTAAAAACACGTAATTTGCTTAGAAAACGCATTTTCAAGTGATTTGGAGACATGTTTTGAGAAACAGGTTTTACATCATATTTGAGCGTTTCACGGTCTGAAACGACGATATTGCATGTATCTTTGGAAACATATTCTACCTGTAGTTTCGATGGAACTAGGTTATTTATGCTACAATAAGGGGCTGCCCTTAAATTACGTAACGCTTCGATGGGGGGGGGGGGTCAAGAGTAGCGTTACGAAGCGTTACGACGGGGTGAGGGAGGGTTAATGGGTGAGTTACGTAACGATAAATTAAAAAAAAATTTGCTAAACTTGCTTTAATAGTTTTGAAACATTCAAATTTCGCATGCAAATTCGTATATGCAGGCAGTCGTTTGTTTTCAATAACAGTCAACATAATATGTCGGGCACAGTTCGAATTCGGTCCAGTGGCCTTTCATTCGTGCAATGCAATTCATATTAAAACATGAATTCAAGTAGTGTTGATAAGGAAAAACTTTTCAATAGTTTGTTAAAAGCATATGGAAATGCATATGCTTTTAATTTCTGTGCTGTTATTTTTTCATCTTTATGTACATTAATTTAATTAGTTTGTTTCAAATTTTAACTGAATATTAAAGAGGCCATATACTTTTATATCCAGTAAAGAAATTGGGATGACAAGCCGTAGGGCAAGAGTAGTACATTATTTTTCATCTTTATGTATATTAATTTAAATAGTTGCTGTTCTGTTCTGTTATTTTTCTTTTTTATATACATTAATTTAAATAGTTTCTGTTTCAAATTTTAACTGAATATTAAGGAGGCCATATACTTTTATATCCAGTAAAGATATTAGGGTGACAAGCCGTAGGGCAAGAGTAGTACATTATTTTTCATCTTTATGTATATTAATTTAAATAGTTGCTGTTCTGTTCTGTTATTTTTCATCTTTATATACATTTATTTAAATAGTTTCAAATTTTAACTGAATATTAAGAAGGCCATACACTTTTATATCCAGTAAAGAAATTGGGGTGACAAGCCGTAGGGCAAGAGTAGTACATTATTTTTCATCTTTATGTATATTAATTTAAATAGTTGCTGTTCTGTTCTGTTATTTTTCATCTTTATATACATTAATTTAAATAGTTTCTGTTTCAAATTTTAACTGAATATTAAGGAGTCCATATACTTTTATATCCAGTAAAGAAATTGGGGTGACAAGCCGTAGGGCAAGAGTAGTACATTATTTTTCATCTTTATGTACATTAATTTAAATAGTTTCAGTTCTGTTCTGTTATTTTTCATCTTTATGTACATTAATTTAAATAGTTTCTGTTTCAAATTTTAACTGAATATTAAGAAGGCTATATACTTTTATATCCAGTAAAGAAATTGGGGTGACAAGCCGTAGGGCAAGAGTAGTTCATTATTTTTCATCTTTATGTACATTAATTTAAATAGTTTCTGTTCTGTTCTGTTATTTTTCATCTTTATGTACATTAATTTAAAAAGTTTCTGTTTTAAATTTTAACTGAACATTAAGGAGGCCATATACTTTTATATCCAGTAAAGAAATTGGGGTGACAAGCCGTAGGGCAAGAGTAGTACATTATTATTCATCTTTATGTATATTAATTTAAATAGTTGCTGTTCTGTTCTGTTATTTTTCATCTTTATATACATTTATTTAAATAGTTTCAAATTTTAACTGAATATTAGGGAGGCCATATACTTTTATATTCAGTAAAGAAATTGGGGTGACAAGCCGTTGGGCAAGAGTAGTATATTTTTTTCATCTTTATGTATATTAATTTAAATAGTTGCTGTTCTGTTGTGATATTTTTCATCTTTATGTACATTAATTTAAATAGTTTCTGTTTCAAATTTTAACTGAATATTTAGGAGGCCATATACTTTTATATCCAGTAAAGAAATTGGGGTGACAAGCCGTAGGGCAAGAGTAGTACATTATTATTCATCTTTATGTATATTAATTTAAATAGTTGCTGTTCTGTTCTGTTATTTTTCATCTTTATATACATTTATTTAAATAGTTTCAAATTTTAACTGAATATTAGGGAGGCCATATACTTTTATATTCAGTAAAGAAATTGGGG
Organism: Harpalus rubripes; assembly: GCA_963082715.1. Classification (NCBI taxonomy): domain Eukaryota; kingdom Metazoa; phylum Arthropoda; class Insecta; order Coleoptera; family Carabidae; genus Harpalus; species Harpalus rubripes. Next base: position 21,599 of record CAUJCB010000488.1, read on the forward strand.
TGACAAGCCGTTGGTCAAGAGTAGTACATTTTTTTCATCTTTATGTATATTAATTTAAATAGTTGCTGTTCTGTTGTGATATTTTTCATCTTTATATACATTAATTTAAATAGTTTCTGTTTCAAATTTTAACTGAATATTAAGGAGGTCATATACTTTTATATTCAGTAAAAAAATAGGGGGGGGGGGTCAAGTACTGCGTCACGTAATATATGGGGGGGGTCCATGTTAGCGTTACGCGTGCGTAACAAAAGGGGGAGGGGAATTAAAAATTTCCTAATTTTGCGTTACGTCATTTAAGGACAGCCCCTAAGACAAAATACACTGATTTTTAGTGAATACAAGCTTTTGGAAGCACTTCATGGTGCACTCGCCAGCGCAGCTTGAGTGCCGATTTAAACTATAGAAGTTACTGCAAAACACATTAAAAACACGTAATTCGCTTAGAAAACGCATTTTCAAGTGATTTGGAGACATGTTTTGAGAAACAGTTTTTACATCATATTTGAGCGTTTCACGGTCTGAAACGACGATTTTGCATGTATTTTCGGAAACATATTCTACCTATAGTTTCGATGGAACTAGGTTATTTATGCTACAATAAGACAAAATACACTGTTTTTTAGTGAATACAACCTTTTGGAGGCACTCCGTGGTGCATTCGCCAGCGCAGCTAGAGTGCCGATTTGAACTATAGAAGTTACTGCAAAACACCTTAAAAACACGTAATTCGCTTAGAAAACGCATTTTCAAGTGATTTGGAGACATGTTTTGAGAAACGGTTTCTACATCATATTTAAGCGTTTCACGGTCTGAAACGACGATTTTGCATGTATATTTGGAAACATATTCAACCTGTAGTTTCGATGGAACTAGATTATTTATGCTACAATAAGTCAAAATACACTGATTATTAGTGAATACAAGCTTTTGGAGGCACTCCGTAATGCACTCGCCAGCGCAGCTAGAGTGCCGATTTGAACTATAAAAGTAACTGCAAAACACCTTAAAAACACGTAATTCGGTTAGAAAACGCATTTTCAAGTGATTTGGAGACATGTTTTGAGAAACATTTTTTACATCATATTTGAGCGTTTCACGGTCTGAAACGAACGATTTGTGTGTAGCATTTGGACACATATTCTACTAGTACTTTCGATGGAATTTTGTTGTTTAGGATACAATATGACAAAATACAGTGACTTTTAGTGAATACAAGCTTTTGGAGGCACTCCGTTGTGCACTCGCCAGCGCAGCTAGAGTGCCGATTTGAACTATAGAAGTTACTGCAAAACACCTTAAAAGCACGTAATTCGCTTAGAAAACGCATTTTCAAGTGATTTGGAGACATGTTTTGAGAAACAGGTTTTACATCATATTTAAGCGTTTTACGGTCTGAAATGACGATTTTGTATGTAGACTTAGGTTACATATTCTACCTGTAGTTTCAATAGCACTTGGTTAATTATGGTACAATAAAACAAAATACACTGTTTTTTAGTGAATACAAGCTTTTATAGGCACTCCGTGGTGCACTCGCCAGCGCAGCTAGAGTGCCGATTTGAACTATAGAAGTTACTGCAAAACACCTTAAAAACACGTAATTCACTTAGAAAACGCATTTTCAAGTGATTTGGAGACATGTTTTGAGAAACAGGTTTTACATCATATTTGAGCGTTTCACGGTCTGAAACGACGATATTGCATGTATCTTTGGAAACATATTCTACCTGTAGTTTCGATGGAACTAGGTTATTTATGCTACAATAAAAGGCTGTCCTTGAATTACGTAACGCTTCAAGGGGGGGATCAAGAGTAGCGTTACGAAGCGTTACGAGGAGGTGAGGGAGGGTTAATGGGTGAGTTACGTAACGATAAATTAAAAAAAAAATTGCTAAACTTGCTTTAATAATTTTGAAACATTCAAATTTCGCATGCAAATTCGTATATGCAGGCAGTCGTTTGTTTTCAATAACAGTCAACATAATATGTCGGGCACAGTTCGAATTCGGCCCAGTGGCCTTTCATTCGTGCAATGCAATTCATATTAAAACATGAATTAAAGTAGTGTTGATAGGGAAAATCTTTTCAATAGTTTGTTAAAAGCATATGGAAATGCATATGCTTTTAATTTCTGTGCTGTTATTTTTTCATCTTTATGTACATTAATTTAAATAGTTTGCTTCAAATTTTAACTGAATATTAAAGAGGCCATATACTTTTATATCCAGTAAAGAAATTGGGGTGACAAGCCGTAGGGCAAGAGTAGTAAATTATTTTTCATCTTTATGTATATTAATTTAAATAGTTGCTGTTCTGTTCTGTTAATTTTCATCTTTATATACATTTATTTAAATAGTTTCAAATTTTAACTGAATATTAAGGAGGCCATACACTTTTATATCCAGTAAAGAAATTGGGGTGACAAGCCGTAGGGCAAGAGTAGTACATTATTTTTCATCTTTAAGTGTATTAATTTAAATAGTTGCTGTTCTGTTCTGTTATTTTTCATCTTTATATACATTAATTTAAATAGTTTCTGTTTCACATTTTAACTAAATATTAAGGAGGCCATATACTTTTATATCCAGTAAAGAAATTGGGGTGACAAGCCGTAGGGCAAGAGTAGTACATTATTTTTCATCTTTATGTATATTAATTTAAATAGTTGCTGTTCTGTTCTGTTATTTTTCATCTTTATATACATTTATTTAAATACTTTCAAATTTTAACTGAATATTAAGGAGGCCTTACACTTTTATATCCAGTAAAGAAATTGGGGTGACAAGCCGTAGGGCAAGAGTAGTACATTATTTTTCATCTTTATGTATATTAATTTAAATAGTTGCTGTTCTGTTCTGTTATTTTTCATCTTTATATACATTAATTTAAATAGTTTCTGTTTCAAATTTTAACTGAATATTAAGGAGTCCATATACTTTTATATCCAGTAAAGAAATTGGGGTGACAAGCCGTAGGGCAAGAGTAGTACATTATTTTTCATCTTTATGTACATTAATTTAAATAGTTTCAGTTCTGTTCTGTTATTTTTCATCTTTATGTACATTAATTTAAATAGTTTCTGTTTCAAATTTTAACTGAATATTAAGGAGGCTATATACTTTTATATCCAGTAAAGAAATTGGGGTGACAAGCCGTAGGGCAAGAGTAGTTCATTAATTTTCATCTTTACGTACATTAATTTAAATAGTTTCTGTTCTGTTCTGTTATTTTTCATCTTTATGTACATTAATTTAAAAAGTTTCTCTTTTAAATTTTAACTGAATATTAAGGAGGCCATATACTTTTATATCCAGTAAAGAAATTGGGGTGACAAGCCGTAGGGCAAGAGTAGTACATTATTATTCATCTTTATGTATATTAATTTAAATAGTTTCTGTTCTGTTCTGTCATATTTCATCTTTATATACATTAATTTAAATAGTTTCTGTTTCAAATTTCAACTGAATATTAGGGAGGCCATATACTTTTATATTCAGTAAAGAAATTGGGGTGACAAGCCGTTGGGCAAGAGTAGTACATTTTTTTCATCTTTATGTATATTAATTTAAATAGTTGCTGTTCTGTTGTGTTATTTTTCATCTTTATGTACATTAATTTAAATAGTTTCTGTTTCAAATTTTAACTGAATATTTAGGAGGCCATATACTTTTATATCCAGTAAAGAAATTGGGGTGACAAGCCGTAGGGCAAGAATAGTACATTATTTTTTATCTTTATGTATATTAATTTAAATAGCTGCTGTTCTGGTCTGTTATTTTTCATCTTTATATATAATAGTTTCTGTTTCAAATTTTAACTGAATATTAAGGAGGTCATATACTTTTATATCCAGTAAAAAAATAGGGGGTGGGTCAAGTACTGCGTCACGTAATATATGGGGGGGTTCATGTTAGCGTTACGCGTGCGTTACAAAAGGGGGAGGGGGTATTAAAAATTTCCTACTTTTGCGTTACGTAATTTAAGGACAGCATCTAAGACAAAATACACTGATTTTTACATCATATTTGAGCGTTTCACGGTCTGAAACGACGATTTTGCATGTATCTTTGGAAACATATTCCACCTATAGTTCAATGGAACAAGGTTATTTATGCAACAATAAGACAAAATACACTGTTTTATAGTGAATACAAGCATTTGGAACAAAACAAAATACACTGTTTTTTAGTGAATACAGCCTTTTGGAAGCCCTTCGTGGTGCACCCGCCAGCGCAGCTAGAGTTCCGATTTGAACTATAGAAGTTACTGCAAAACACCTTATATACACGTAATTCGCTTAGAAAACGCATTTTCAAGTGATTTGGAGACATGTTTTGAGAAACAGTTTTTACATCATATTTGAGCGTTTCACGGTCTGAAACGACGATTTTGCATGTATCTTTGGAAACATATTCTACCTGTAGTTTCGATGAAACTAGGTTATTTATGCTACAATATGACAAAATACACTGATTTTTAGTGAATAAAAGCTTTTGGAGGCACTCCGTGGTGCACTCGCCAGCGCAGCTAGAGTGCCGATTTGAACTATAGAAGTTACTGCAAAACACCTTAAAAACACGTAATTCGCGTAGAAAACGCATTTTCAAGTGATTTGGAGACATGTTTTGAGAAACAGTTTTTACATCATATTTGAGCGTTTCACGGTCTGAAACGACGATTTTGCATGTATCTTTGGAAACATATTCTACCTATAGTTTCGATGGAACTAGGTTATTTATGCTACAATAAGACAAAATACACTGATTTTTAGTGAATACAAGCTTTTGGAGGCACTCCGTGGTGCACTCGCCAGCGCAGCTAGAGTGCCGATTTGAACTATAGAAGTTACTGCAAAACACCTTAAAATACGTAATTCGCGTAGAAAACGCATTTCAAGTGATTTGGAGACATGTTTTGAGAAACAGTTTTTACATTATATTTCAGCGTTTCACGGTCTGAAACGACGATTTTGCATGTATCTTTGGAAACATATTCTACTTGTAGTTTCGATGGAACCAGGTTATTTATCTTACAATAAGACAAAATACACTGATTTTTAGTGAATACAAGCTTTTGGAGGCACTCCGTGGTGCACTCGCCAGCGCAGCTAGAGTGCCGATTTGAACTATAGAAGTTACTACAAAACACCTTAAAAACATGTAATTCGCTTAGAAAACGCATTTTCAAGTGATTTGGAGACATGTTTTGAGAAATAGTTTTTACATCATATTTGAGCGTTTCACGGTCTGAAACGACGATTATGCATGTATCTTTGGAAACATATTCTACCTGTAGTTTCGATGGAACTAGGTTATTTATCCTACAATAAGACAAAATACACTGATTTTTAGTGAATACAAGCTTTTGGAGGCACTCCGTGGTGCACTCGCCAAGGCAGCTAGAGTGCCGATTTGAACTATAGAAGTTACTGCAAAACATCTTAAAAACACGTAATTCGCTTAGAAAACTCATTTTCAAGTGATTTGGAGACATGTTTTGAGAAACAGTGTTTACATCATATTTGAGCGTTTCACGGTCTGAAACGACGATTTTGTATGTAGACTTAGGAAACATATTCTACCTGTAGTTTCGATAGCACTTGGTTATTTAGGGTACAATAAGACAAAATACACAGTTTTTTAGTGAATACAACCTTTTAAAGGCACTCCGCGGTGCACTCGCCAGCGCAGCTAGAGTGCCGATTCGAACTATAGAAGTTACTGCAAAACACCTTAAAAACACGTAATCCGCTTAGAAAACGCATTTTTAAGTAATTTGGAGACATGTTTTGAGAAACAGTTTTTACATCATATTTGAGCGTTTCACGGTCTGAAACGATGATTTTGCATGTATCTTTGGAAACATATTCTACCTGTAGTTTCGATGGAACTAGGTTATTTATGCTACAATAAGACAAAATACACTGATTTTTAGTGAATACAAGCTTTTGGAGGCACTCCGTGGTGCACTCGCCAGCGCAGCTAGAGTGCCGATTTGAACTATAGAAGTTACTGCAAAACACCTTAAAACACGTAATTCGCTTAGAAATTGCATTTTCAAGTGATTTGGAGACATGTTTTGAGAAATAGTTTTTACATCATATTTGAGCGTTTTACGGTCTGAAACGACGATTTTGCATGTATCTTTGGAAACATATTCTACCTATAGTTCAATGGAACTAGGTTATTTATGCTACAATAAGACAAAATACACTGTTTTATAGTGAATACAAGCATTTGGAAGCACTTCGTGGTGCACTCGCCAGCGCAGCTAGAGTGCCGATTTGAACTATAGAAGTTGCTGCAAAACACCTTAAAAACACGTAATTCGCTTAGAAAACGCATTTTCAAGTGATTTATAGACATGTTTTGAGAAACAGTTTTTACATCATATTTGAGCGTTTCACGGTCTGAAACGACGATTTTGCATGTATCTTTGGAAACATATTCTACCTATAGTTTCGATGGAACTAGGTTATTTATGCTACAATAAGACAAAATACACTGATTTTTAGTGAATACAAGCTTTTGGAGGCACTCCGTGGTGCACTCGCCAGCGCAGCTAGAGTGCCGATTTGAACTATAGAAGTTACTGCAAAACACCTTAAAATACGTAATTCGCGTAGAAAACGCATTTCAAGTGATTTGGAGACATGTTTTGAGAAACAGTTTTTACATTATATTTCAGCGTTTCACGGTCTGAAACGACGATTTTGCATGTATCTTTGGAAACATATTCTACTTGTAGTTTCGATGGAACCAGGTTATTTATCTTACAATAAGACAAAATACACTGATTTTTAGTGAATACAAGCTTTTGGAGGCACTCCGTGGTGCACTCGCCAGCGCAGCTAGAGTGCCGATTTGAACTATAGAAGTTACTACAAAACACCTTAAAAACATGTAATTCGCTTAGAAAACGCATTTTCAAGTGATTTGGAGACATGTTTTGAGAAATAGTTTTTACATCATATTTGAGCGTTTCACGGTCTGAAACGACGATTATGCATGTATCTTTGGAAACATATTCTACCTGTAGTTTCGATGGAACTAGGTTATTTATCCTACAATAAGACAAAATACACTGATTTTTAGTGAATACAAGCTTTTGGAGGCACTCCGTGGTGCACTCGCCAAGGCAGCTAGAGTGCCGATTTGAACTATAGAAGTTACTGCAAAACATCTTAAAAACACGTAATTCGCTTAGAAAACTCATTTTCAAGTGATTTGGAGACATGTTTTGAGAAACAGTGTTTACATCATATTTGAGCGTTTCACGGTCTGAAACGACGATTTTGTATGTAGACTTAGGAAACATATTCTACCTGTAGTTTCGATAGCACTTGGTTATTTAGGGTACAATAAGACAAAATACACAGTTTTTTAGTGAATACAACCTTTTAAAGGCACTCCGCGGTGCACTCGCCAGCGCAGCTAGAGTGCCGATTCGAACTATAGAAGTTACTGCAAAACACCTTAAAAACACGTAATCCGCTTAGAAAACGCATTTTTAAGTAATTTGGAGACATGTTTTGAGAAACAGTTTTTACATCATATTTGAGCGTTTCACGGTCTGAAACGATGATTTTGCATGTATCTTTGGAAACATATTCTACCTGTAGTTTCGATGGAACTAGGTTATTTATGCTACAATAAGACAAAATACACTGATTTTTAGTGAATACAAGCTTTTGGAGGCACTCCGTGGTGCACTCGCCAGCGCAGCTAGAGTGCCGATTTGAACTATAGAAGTTACTGCAAAACACCTTAAAACACGTAATTCGCTTAGAAATTGCATTTTCAAGTGATTTGGAGACATGTTTTGAGAAATAGTTTTTACATCATATTTGAGCGTTTTACGGTCTGAAACGACGATTTTGCATGTATCTTTGGAAACATATTCTACCTATAGTTCAATGGAACTAGGTTATTTATGCTACAATAAGACAAAATACACTGTTTTATAGTGAATACAAGCATTTGGAAGCACTTCGTGGTGCACTCGCCAGCGCAGCTAGAGTGCCGATTTGAACTATAGAAGTTGCTGCAAAACACCTTAAAAACACGTAATTCGCTTAGAAAACGCATTTTCAAGTGATTTATAGACATGTTTTGAGAAACAGTTTTTACATCATATTTGAGCGTTTCACGGTCTGAAACGACGATTTTGTATGTAGACTTAGGAAACATATTCTTGCTGTAGTTTCGATAGCACTTGGTTATTTAGGGTACAATAAGACAAAATACACTGTTTTTTAGTCAATACAACCTTTTAGAGGCACTCCGTGGTGCACTCGCCAGCGCAGCTAGAGTGCCAATATGAACTATAGTAGTTACTGCAAAACACCTTAAAAGCACGTAATTCGCTTAGAAAACGCATTTTCTTGTGATTTGGAGACAAGTTTTGAGAAACAGTTTTTACATCATATTTGAGCGTTTCACGGTCTGAAACGACGATTTTGCATGTATCTTTGGAAACATATTCTACCTGTAGTTTCGATGGAACTAGATTATTTATGCTTCAATAAGACAAAATACACTGATTTTTAGTGAATACAAGCTTTTAGAGGCAATCCGTGGTGCACTCGCCAGCGCAGCTAGAGTGCCGGTTTGAACTATAGAAGTTACTGCAAGACACCTTAAAAACATGTAATTCGCTTAGAAAACGCATGTACAAGTGATTTGGAGACATGTTTTGAGAAACAGTTTTTACATCATATTTGAGCGTTTCACGGTCTGAAACGACGATTTTGTATGTAGACTTAGGAAACATATTCTACCTGTAGTTTCGATAGCACTTGGTTATTTAGGGTACAATAAGACAAAATACACAGTTTTTTAGTGAATACAACCTTTTAAAGGCACTCCGCGGTGCACTTGCCAGCGCTGCTAGAGTGCCGATTTGAACCATAGAAGTTACTGCAAAACACCTTAAAAACACGTAATTCGCTTAGAAAACGCATTTTCAAGTAATTTGGAGACATGTTTTGAGAAACAGTTTTTACATCATATTTGAGCGTTTCACGGTCTGAAACGACGATTTTGCATGTATCTTTGGAAACATATTCTACCTGTAGTTTCGATGGAACTAGGTTATTTATGGTACAATAAGACAAAATACACTGATTTTTAGTGAATACAAGCTTTTGAAGGCACTCCGTGGTGCACTCGCCAGCGCAGATAGAGTGCCGATTTGAACTATAGAAGTTACTGCCAAACACCTTAAAAACACGTAATTCGCTTAGAAAACGCATTTTCAAGTGATTTGGAGACATGTTTTGAGAAATAGTTTTTACATCATATTTGAGCGTTTCACGGTCTGTAACGACGATTTTGCATGTATCTTTGGAAACATATTCTACCTATAGTTCAATGGAACTAGGTTATTTATGCTGCAATAAGACAAAATACACTGTTTTATAGTGATTACAAGCATTTGGAAGCACTTCGTGGTGCACTCGCCAGCGCAGCTAGAGTGCCGATTTGAACTATAGAAGTTACTGCAAAACACCTTAAAAACACGTAATTCGCTTAGTAAACGCATTTTCAAGTGATTTGGAAACATGTTTTGAGAAACAGTTTTTACATCATATTTGAGCGTTTCACGGTCTGAAACGACGATTTTGTGTGTAGACTTAGGAAACATATTCTAGCTGTAGTTTCGATAGCACTTGGTTATTTAGGGTACAATAAGACAAAATACACTGTTTTTTAGTCAATTCAACCTTTTAGACGCACTCCGTGGTGCACTCGCCAGCGCAGCTAGAGTGCCAATTTGAACTATAGAAGTTACTGCAAAACACCTGAAAAACACGTAATTCGCTTAGAAAACGCATTTTCTTGTGATTTGGAGACATGTTTTGAGAAACAGTTTTTACATCATATTTGAGCGTTTCACTGTCTGAAACGACGATTTTGCATGTATCTTTGGAAACATATTCTACCTGTAGTCTCGATGGAACTAGATTATTTATGCTTCAATAAGACAAAATACACTGATTTTTAGTGAATACAAGCTTTTAGAGGCAATCCGTGGTGCACTCGCCAGCGCAGCTAGAGTGCCGATTTGAACTATAGAAGTTACTGCAAGACACCTTAAAAACATGTAATTCGCTTAGAAAACGCATTTTCAAGTGATTTGGAGACATATTTTGAGAAACAGTTTTTACATCATATTTGAGCGTTTCACGGTCTGAAACGACGATTTTGCATTTATCTTTGGAAACATATTCTACCTGTAGTTTCGATGGAACTAGGTTATTTATGCTAAAATAAGACAAAATACACAGATGTTTAGTGAATACAACCTTTTGGAGGCACTCCGTGGTGCACTCGCCAGCGCAGCTAGAGTGCCGATTTGAACTATAGAAGTTACCGCAAAACACCTTAAAAACACGTAATTCACTTAGAAAACGCATTTTCAAGTGATTTGGAGACATGTTTTGAGAAACAGTTTTGACATCATATTTGAGCGTTTCACGGTCTGAAACGACGATTTTGTATGTAGACTTAGGAATCATACTCTACATGTAGTTTCGATGGAATTTTGTTGTTTAGGATACAATATGACAAAATACAGTGATTTTTAGTGAATACAAGCTTTTGGAGGCACTCCGTGGTGCACTCGCCAGCGCAGCTAGAGTGCTGATTTGAACTATAGAACTTACTGCAAAACACCTTAAAAACACGTAAGTCGCTTAGAAAACGCATTTTCAAGTGATTTGGAGATATGTTTTGAGAAACAGTTTTTACATCATATTTGAGCGTTTCACGGTCTGAAACGACGAATTTGCATGTATTTTTGGAAACATATTCTACCTGTAGTTTCGATGGATCTAGGTTATTTATGCTACAATAAGACAAAATACACTGATTTTTAGTGAATACAAGCTTTTGGAGGCACTCCGTGGTGCACTCGCCAGCGCAGCTAGAGTGCCGATTTGAACTATAGAAGTTACTGCAAGACACCTTAAAAACATGTAATTCGCTTAGAAAACGCATTTTCAAGTGATTTGGAGACATGTTTTGAGAAACAGTTTTTACATCATATTTGAGCGTTTCACGGTCTGAAACGACGATTTTGAATTTATCTTTGGAAACATATTCTACCTGTAGTTTTGATGGAACTAGGTTATTTATGCTAAAATAAGACAAAATACACAGATGTTTAGTGAATACAACCTTTTGGAGGCACTCCGTGGTGCACTCGCCAGCGCAGCTAGAGTGCCGATTTGAACTATAGAAGTTACCGCAAAACCCCTTAAAAACACGTAATTCACTTAGAAAACGCATTTTCAAGTGATTTGGAGACATGTTTTGAGAAACAGTTTTTACATCATATTTGAGCGTTTCACGGTCTGAAACGACGATTTTGTATGTAGACTTAGGAATCATACTCTACATGTAGTTTCGATGGAATTTTGTTGTTTAGGATACAATATGACAAAATACAGTGATTTTTAGTGAATACAAGCTTTTAGAGGCACTCCGTGGTGCACTCGCCAGCGCAGCTAGAGTGCTGATTTGAACTATAGAAGTTACTGCAAAACACCTTAAAAACACGTAATTCGCTTAGAAAACGCATTTTCAAGTGATTTAAAGACATGTTTTGAGAAACAGTTTTTACATCATATTTGAGCGTTTCACGGTCTGAAACGAAGATTTTGCATGTATCTTTGGAAACATATTCTACCTGTAGTTTCGATGGAACTAGGTTATTTATGCTACAATAAGACAAAATACACAGATTTTTAATGAATACAAGCTTTTGGAGGCACTCCGTGGTGCACTCGCCAGCGCAGCTAGAGTGCCGATTTGAACTATAGAAGTTACTGCAAAACACCTTAGAAACACGTAATTCGCTTAGAAAACGCTTTTTCAAGTGATTTGGAGACATGTTTTGAGAAACAGTTTTTACATCATATTTGAGCGATTCACGGTCTGAAACGACGATTTTGCATGTATCTTTGGAAACCACCTATAGTTTCAACGGAACTAGGTTATTTATGCTACAATAAGACAAAATACACTGATTTTTAGTGAATACAAGCTATTGGAGGCACTCCGTGATGCACTCGCCAGCGCAGCTGGAGTGCCGATTTAAACTATAGAAGTTACTGCAAAACACCTTAAAAACGCGCAATTCGCTTAGAAAACGCATTTTCAAGTGATTTGGAGACATTTTTTGAGAAACAGTTTTTACATCATATTTGAGCGATTCACGGTCTGAAACGACGATTTTGCATGTATCTTTAAAAACCACCTGTAGTTTCAACGGAACTAGGTTATTTATGCTACAATAAGACAAAATGCACTGATTTTTAGTGAATACAAGCTTTTGGAGGCACACCGTGATGCACTCGCCAGCGCAGCTAGAGTGCCGATTTAAACTATAGAAGTTACTGCAAAACACCTGAAAAACACGTAATTCGCTTAGAGAACGCATTTTCAAGTGATTTGGAGACATGTTTTGAGAAACAGTTTTTACATCATATTAAGGTGTTTCACGGTCTGAAACGACGATTTTGCATGTATGTTTGCAAACATATTCTACCTGTAGTTTCGATGGAACTAGGTTATTTATGTTACAAAGACAAAATACACTGATTTTTAGTGAGTACAAGCTTTTGGAGGCACTCCGTGGTGCACTCGCCAGCGCAGCTAGAGTGCCGATTTGAACTATAGAAGTTACTGCAAAACACCTTAAAAACACGTAATTCGCTTAGAAAACGCATTTTCAAGTGATTTAGAGACATTTTTGAGTAACAGTTTTTACATCATATTTGAGCGTTTCACGGTCTGAAACGAACGATTTGTGTGTAGCATTTGGACACATATTCTACTAGTACTTTAGATGGAATTTTGTTGTTTAGGATACAATAAGACAAAATTTACTGATTTTTAGTGAATACAAGCTTTTGGAGGCACTCCGTGGTGCACTCGCCAGCGCAGCTAGAGTGCCGATTTGAACTATAGAAGTTACTGCAAAACACCTTAAAAACACGTAATTTGCTTAGAAAACGCATTTTTATGTGATTTAAAGACATGTTTTGAGAAACAGTTTTTACATCATATTTGAGCGTTTCACGGTCTGAAACGACGATTTTGCATGTATCTTTGGAAACATATTCTAGCTGTAGTTTCGATGGAACTAGGTTATTTATGCTACAATAAGACAAAATACACAGATTTTTAGTGAATACAAGCTTTTGGAGGCACTCCGTGGTACACTCGCCAGCGCAGCTAGAGTGCCGATTTGAACTATAGAAGTTACTGCAAAACACCTTAAAAACACGTAATTCGCTTAGAAAACGCATTTTCAAGTGATTTGGAGACATGTTTTGAGAAACAGTTATTACATCATATTTGAGCGTTTCACGGTCTGAAACGACGATTTTGCATGTATCTTTGGAAACATATTCTACCTATAGTTTCGATGGAACTAGGTTATTTATGCTACAATAAGACAAAATACACTGTTTTTTAGTGAATACAAGCTTTTGGAGGCACTCCGTGGTGCACTCGCCAGCGCAGCTAGAGTGCCGTTTTGAATTATAGAAGTTACTGTAAAACACCTTAAAAGCACGTAATTCGCTTAGAAAACGCATTTTTAAATGATTTGGAGACATGTTTTGAGAAACAGTTTTTACATCATATTTAAGCGTTTTACGGTCTGAAATGACGATTTTGTATGTAGACTTAGGTTATATATTCTACCTGTAGTTTCAATAGCACTTGGTTAATTATGGTACAATAAGACAAAATACACTGTTATTTAGTGAATACAAGCTTTTGGAGGCACTCCGTGGTGCACTCGCCAAGGCAGCTAGAGTGCCGATTTGCACTATAGAAGTTACTGCAAAACACCTTAAAAACACGTAATTCGCTTAGAAAACGCATTTTCAAGTGATTTGGAGACATGTTTTGAGAAACAGGTTTTACATCATATTTGAGCGTTTCACGGTCTGAAACGACGATATTGCATGTATCTTTGGAAACATATTCTACCTGTAGTTTCGATGGAACTATGTTATTTATGCTACAATAAGGGGCTGTCCTTAAATTACGTAACGCTTCAAGGGGGGGGTCAAGAGTAGCGTTACGAAGCGTTACGAGGGGGTGAGGGAGGGTTAATGGGTGAGTTACGTAACGATAAACTAAAAAAAAATTTGCTAAACTTGCTTTAATAGTTTTGAAACATTCAAATTTCGCATGCAAATTCGTGTATGCAGGCAGTCGTTTGTTTTCAATAACAGTCAACATAATATGTCGGGCACAGTTCGAATTCGGCCCAGTGGTCTTTCATTCGTGCAATGCAATTCATATTAAAACATGAATTCAAGTAGTGTTGATAAGGAAAAACTTTTCAATAGTTTGTTAAAAGCATATGGAAATGCATATGCTTTTAATTCCTATGCTGTTATTTTTTCATCTTTATGTACATTAATTTAATTAGTTTGTTTCAAATTTTAACTGAATATTAAAGAGGCCATATCCAGTAAAGAAATTGGGGTGACAAGCCGTAGGGCAAGAGTAGTACATTATTTTTCATCTTTATGTATATTAATTTAAATAGTTGCTGTTCTGTTCTGTTATTTTTCATCTTTATATACATTAATTTAAATAGTTTCTGTTTCAAATTTTAACTGAATATTAAGGAGGCCATATACTTTTATATCCAGTAAAGAAATTGGGGTGACAAGCCGTTGGGCAAGAGTAGTACATTATTTTTCATCTTTATGTATATTAATTTAAATAGTTGCTGTTCTGTTTTGTTAATTTTCATCTTTATATACATTTATTTCAATAGTTTCAAATTTTAACTGAATATTAAGGAGGCCATACACTTTTATATCCAGTAAAGAAATTGGGGTGACAAGCCGTAGGGCAAGAGTAGTACATTATTTTTCATCTTTATGTATATTAATTTAAATAGTTGCTGTTCTGTTCTGTTATTTTTCATCTTTATATACATTAATTTAAATAGTTTCTGTTTCAAATTTTAACTGAATATTAAGGAGGCCATATACTTTTATATCCAGTAAATAAATTGGAGTGACAAGCCGTAGGGCAAGAGTAGTACATTATTTTTCATCTTTATGTATATTAATTTAAATAGTTGCTGTTCTGTTCTGTTATTTTTCATCTTTATATACATTTATTTAAATAGTTTCAAATTTTAACTGAATATTAAGGAGGCTATATACTTTTATATCCAGTAAAGAAATTGGGGTGACAAGCCGTAGGGCAAGAGTAGTTCATTATTTTTCATCTTTATGTACATTAATTTAAATAGTTTCTGTTCTGTTCTGTTATTTTTCATTTTTATGTACATTAATTTAAAAAGTTTCTGTTTTAAATTTTAACTGAATATTAAGGAGGCCATATACTTTTATATCCAGTAAAGAAATTGGGGTGACAAGCCGTAGGGCAAGAGAAGTACATTATTATTCATCTTTATGTATATTAATTTAAATAATTTCTGTTCTGTTCTGTCATATTTCATCTTTATATACATTAATTTAAATAGTTTCTGTTTCAAATTTCAACTGAATATTAGGGAGGCCATATACTTTTATATTCAGTAAAGAAATTGGGGTGACAAGCCGTTGGGCAAGAGTTGTACATTTTTTTCATCTTAATGTATATTAATTTAAATAGTTGCTGTTCTGTTGTGTTATTTTTCATCTTTATGTACATTAATTTAAATAGTTTCTGTTTCAAATTTTAACTGAATATTAAGGAGGCCATATACTTTTATATCCAGTAAAGAAATTGGGGTGACAAGCCGTTGGGCAAGAGTAGTACATTATTTTTCATCTTTATGTATATTAATTTAAATAGTTGCTGTTCTGTTTTGTTAATTTTCATCTTCATATACATTTATTTCAATAGTTTCAAATTTTAACTGAATATTAAGGAGGCCATACACTTTTATATCCAGTAAAGAAATTGGGGTGACAAGCCCTAGGGCAAGAGTAGTACATTATTTTTCATCTTTATGTATATTAATTTAAATAGTTGCTGTTCTGTTCTGTTATTTTTCATCTTTATATACATTAATTTAAATAGTTTCTGTTTCAAATTTTAACTGAATATTAAGGAGGCCATATACTTTTATATCCAGTAAATAAATTGGAGTGACAAGCCGTAGGGCAAGAGTAGTACATTATTTTTCATCTTTATGTATATTAATTTAAATAGTTGCTGTTCTGTTCTTTTATTTTTCATCTTTATATACATTTATTTAAATAGTTTCAAATTTTAACTGAATATTAAGGAGGCTATATACTTTTATATCCAGTAAAGAAATTGGGGTGACAAGCCGTAGGGCAAGAGTAGTTCATTATTTTTCATCTTTATGTACATTAATTTAAATAGTTTCTGTTCTGTTCTGTTATTTTTCATTTTTATGTACATTAATTTAAAAAGTTTCTGTTTTAAATTTTAACTGAATATTAAGGAGGCCATATACTTTTATATCCAGTAAAGAAATTGGGGTGACAAGCCGTAGGGCAAGAGTAGTACATTATTATTCATCTTTATGTATATTAATTTAAATAATTTCTGTTCTGTTCTGTCATATTTCATCTTTATATACATTAATTTAAATTGTTTCTGTTTCAAATTTCAACTGAATATTAGGGAGGCCATATACTTTTATATTCAGTAAAGAAATTGGGGTGACAAGCCGTTGGGCAAGAGTAGTACATTTTTTTCATCTTAATGTATATTAATTTAAATAGTTGCTGTTCTGTTGTGTTATTTTTCATCTTTATGTACATTAATTTAAATAGTTTCTGTTTCAAATTTTAACTGAATATTTAGGAGGCCATATACTTTTATATCCAATAAAGAAATTGGGGTGACAAGCCGTAGGGCAAGAGTAGTACATTATTTTTCATCTTTATGTATATTAATTTAAATAGTTGCTGTTCTGGTCTGTTATTTTTCATCTTTATATACATTAATTTAAATAGTTTCTGTTTCAAATTTTAACTGAATATTAAGGAGGTCATATACTTTTATATCCAGTAAAAAAATAGGGGGGGGGTCAAGTACTGCGTCACGTAATATATGGGGGGGTTCATGTTAGCGTTACGCGTGTGTTACAAAAGGGGGAGGGGGTATTAAAAATTTCCTACTTTTGCGTTACGTAATTTAAGGACAGCCCCTAAGACAAAATACACTGATTTTTAGTGAATACAAGCTTTTGGAAGCACTTAATGGTGCACTCGCCAGCGCAGCTTGAGTGCTGATTTGAACTGTAGAAGTTACTGCAAAACTCCTTAAAAACACGTAATTCGTTTAGAAAACGCATCAAGTGATTTGGAGACATGTTGTGAGAAACAGTTTTTACATCATATTTGAGATTTCACGGTCTGAAACGACGATTTTGCATGTATCTTTGAAAACATATTCTACCTATAGTTTCGATGGAACTAGGTTATTTATGCTACAATAAGACAAAATACTCTGTTTTTTATTGAATACAACCTTTTGGAGGCACTCCGTAATGCACTCGCCAGCGCAGCTAGAGTACCGATTTGAACTATAGAAGTTACTGCAAAACACCTTAAAAACACGTAATTCGCTTAGAAATCGCATTTTCAAGTGATTTGGAGACATGTTTTGAGAAACGGTTTCTACATCATATTTAAGCGTTTCACGGTCTGAAACAACGATTTTGCATGTATCTTTGGAAACATATTCAACCTGTAGTTTCGATGGAACTAGATTATTTATGCTACAATAAGTCAAAATACACTGATTATTAGTGAATACAAGCTTTTGGAGGCACTCCGTGGTGTACTCGCCAGCGCAGCTAGAGTGCCGATTTGAACTATAGAAGTTACTGCAGAACACCTTAAAACCACGTAATTCGCTTAGAAAACGCATTTTCAACTGATTTGGAGACATGTTTTGAGAAACGGTTTCAACATCATATTTGAGCGTTTCACGGTCTGAAACGACGATTTTGCATGTATCTTTGGAAACATATTCTACCTGTAGTTTCGATGGAACTAGGTTATTTATCGCTACAATAAGACAAAATACAGTGATTTTTAGTGAATTCAAGCTTTTGGAGGCACTCCGTGATGCACTCGCCAGCGCAGCTAGAGTGCCGATTTGAACTATAGAAGTTACTGCAAAACACTTTAAAAACACGTAATTCGCTTAGAAAACGCATTTTCAAGTGATTTGGAGACATGTTTTGAGAAACAGTTTTTACATCATATTTGAGCGTTTCACGGTCTGAAACGACGATTTTGCATGTATCTTTGGAAACATAATCTACCTGTAGTTTCGATGAAACTAGGTTATTTATGCTACAATAAGACAAAATACACTGATTTTTAGTGAATAAAAGCTTTTGGAGGCACTCCGTGGTGCACTCGCCAGCGCAGCTAGAGTGCCGATTTGAACTATAGAAGTTACTGCAAAACACCTTAAAAACACGTAATTCGCTTAGAAATCGCATTTTCAAGTGATTTGGAGACATGTTTTGAGAAACGGTTTCTACATCATATTTAAGCGTTTCACGGTCTGAAACAACGATTTTGCATGTATCTTTGGAAACATATTCAACCTGTAGTTTCGATGAAACTAGATTCTTTATGCTACAATAATTCAAAATACACTGATTATTAGTGAATACAAGCTTTTGGAGGCACTCCGTGGTGTACTCGCCAGCGCAGCTAGAGTGCCGATTTGAACTATAGAAGTTACTGCAAAACACCTTAAAAACACGTAATTCGCTTAGAAAACGCATTTTCAACTGATTTGGAGACATGTTTTGAGAAACGGTTTCAACATCATATTTGAGCGTTTCACGGTCTGAAACGACGATTTTGCATGTATCTTTGGAAACATATTCTACCTGTAGTTTCGATGGAACTAGGTTATTTATCGCTACAATAAGACAAAATACAGTGATTTTTAGTGAATTCAAGCTTTTGGAGGCACTCCGTGATGCACTCGCCAGCGCAGCTAGAGTGCCGATTTGAACTATAGAAGTTACTGCAAAACACTTTAAAAACACGTAATTCGCTTAGAAAACGCATTTTCAAGTGATTTGGAGACATGTTTTGAGAAACAGTTTATACATCATATTTGAGCGTTTCACTGTCTGAAACAACGATTTTGCATGTATCTTTGGACACATATTCTACCTGTAGTTTCGATAGCACTTGGTTATTTAGGGTACAATAAGACAAAATACACAGTTTTTTAGTGAATACAACCTTTTAAAGGCACTCCGCGGTGCACTCGCCAGCGCAGCTAGAGTGCCGATTTGAACTATAGAAGTTACTGCAAAACACCTTAAAATACGTAATTCGCATAGAAAATGCATTTTCAAGTGATTTGGAGACATGTTTTGAGAAACAGTTTTTACATTATATTTCAGCGTTTCACGGTCTGAAACGACGATTTTGCTGTATCTTTGGAAACATATTCTACCTGTAGTTTCGATGGAACTAGGTTATTTATGCTACAATAAGACAAAATACACTGATTTTTTGTGAATACAAGCTTTTGGAGGCACTCCGTGGTGCACTCGCCAGCGCAGCTAGAGTGCCGATTTGAACTATAGAAGTTACTGAAAAACACCTTAAAACACGTAATTCGCTTAGAAAACGCATTTTCAAGTGATTTGGAGACATATTTTGAGAAACAGTTTTTACATCATATTTGAGCGTTTCACGGTCTGAAACGACGATTTTGCATGTATCTTTGGAAACATATTCTACTTGTAGTTTCGATGGAACCAGGTTATTTATCCTACAATAAGACAAAATACACTGATTTTTAGTGAATACAAGCTTTTGGAGGCACTCCGTGGTGCACTCGCCTGCGCAGTTAGAGTGCCGATTTGAACTATAGAAGTTACTACAAAACACCTTAAAAACATGTAATTCGCTTAGAAAACGCATTTTCAAGTGATTTGGAGACATGTTTTGAGAAACAGTTTTTACATCATATTTGAGCGTTTCACGGTCTGAAACGACGATTATGCATGTATCTTTGGAAACATATTTTACCTGTAGTTTCGATGGAACTAGGTTATTTATCCTACAATAAGACAAAATACACTGATTTTTAGTGAATACAAGCTTTTGGAGGCACTCCGTGGTGCACTCGCCAAGGCAGCTAGAGTGCCGATTTGAACTATATAAGTTACTGCAAAACACCTTAAAAACACGTAATTCGCTTAGAAAATCATTTTCAAGTGATTTGGAGACATGTTTTGAGAAACAGTGTTTACATCATATTTGAGCGTTTCACGGTCTGGAACGACGATTTTGTATGTAGACTTAGGAAACATATTCTACCTGTAGTTTCGATAGCACTTGGTTATTTAGGGTACAATAAGACAAAATACACAGTTTTTTAGTGAATACAACCTTTTAAAGGCACTCCGCGGTGCACTCGCCAGCGCAGCTAGAGTGCCGATTTGAACTATAGAAGTTACTGCAAAACACCTTAAAAACACGTAATTCGCTTAGAAAACGCATTTTCAAGTAATTTGGAGACATGTTTTGAGAAACAGTTTTTACATCATATTTGAGCGTTTCACGGTCTGAAACGATGATTTTGCATGTATCTTTGGAAACATAATCTACCTGTAGTTTCGATGGAACTAGGTTATTTATGCTACAATAAGACAAAATACACTGATTTTTAGTGAATACAAGCTTTTGGAGGCACTCCGTGGTGCACTCGTCAGCGCAGCTAGAGTGCCGATTAGAACTATAGAAGTTACTGCAAAACACCTTAAAAACACGTAATTCGCTTAGAAAACGCATTTTTAAGTGATTTGGAGACAGGTTTTGAGAAACAGTTTTTACATCATATTTGAGCGTTTCACGGTCTGAAACGACGATTCTGCATGTATCTATGGAAACATATTGTACCTATAGTTCAATGGAACTAGGTTATTTATGCTACAATAAGACAAAATACACTGTTTTATAGTGAATACAAGCATTTAGAAGCACTTCGTGGTGCACTCGCCAGCGCAGCTAGAGTGCCGATTTGAACTATAGAAGTTAATGCAAAACACCTTAAAAACACGTAATTCGCTTAGAAAACGCATTTTCAAGTGATTTGGAGACATGTTTTGAGAAACAGTGTTTACATCATATTTGAGCGTTTCACGGTCTGGAACGACGATTTTGTATGTAGACTTAGGAAACATATTCTACCTGTAGTTTCGATAGCACTTGGTTATTTAGGGTACAATAAGACAAAATACACTGATTTTTTGTGAATACAAGCTTTTGGAGGCACTCCGTGGTGCACTCGCCAGCGCAGCTAGAGTGCCGATTTGAACTATAGAAGTTACTGCCAAACACCTTAAAAACACGTAATTCGCTTAGAAAACGCATTTTCAAGTGATTTGGAGACATGTTTTGAGAAACAGTTTTTACATCATATTTGAGCGTTTCACGGTCTGAAACGACGATTTTGCATGTATCTTTGGAAACATATTCTACTTGTAGTTTCGATGGAACCAGGTTATTTATCCTACAATAAGACAAAATACACTGATTTTTAGTGAATACAAACTTTTGGAGGCACTCCGTGGTGCACTCGCCTGCGCAGTTAGAGTGCCGATTTGAACTATAGAAGTTACTACAAAACACCTTAAAAACATGTAATTCGCTTAGAAAACGCATTTTCAAGTGATTTGGAGACATGTTTTGAGAAACAGTTTTTACATCATATTTGAGCGTTTCACGGTCTGAAACGACGATTATGCATGTATCTTTGGAAACATATTCTACCTGTAGTTTCGATGGAACTAGGTTATTTATCCTACAATAAGACAAAATACACTGATTTTTAGTGAATACAAGCTTTTGGAGGCACTCCGCGGTGCACTCGCCATCGCAGCTAGAGTGCCGATTTGAACTATAGAAGTTACTGCAAAACACCTTAAAATACGTAATTCGCGTAGAAAATGCATTTTCAAGTGATTTGGAGACATGTTTTGAGAAACAGTTTTTACATTATATTTCAGCGTTTCACGGTCTGAAACGACGATTTTGCTGTATCTTTGGAAACATATTCTACCTGTAGTTTCGATGGAACTAGGTTATTTATGCTACAATAAGACAAAATACACTGATTTTTTGTGAATACAAGCTTTTGGAGGCACTCCGTGGTGCACTCGCCAGCGCAGCTAGAGTGCCGATTTGAACTATAGAAGTTACTGCCAAACACCTTAAAAACACGTAATTCGCTTAGAAAACGCATTTTCAAGTGATTTGGAGACATGTTTTGAGAAACAGTTTTTACATCATATTTGAGCGTTTCACGGTCTGAAACGACGATTTTGCATGTATCTTTGGAAACATATTCTACTTGTAGTTTCGATGGAACCAGGTTATTTATCCTACAATAAGACAAAATACACTGATTTTTAGTGAATACAAACTTTTGGAGGCACTCCGTGGTGCACTCGCCTGCGCAGTTAGAGTGCCGATTTGAACTATAGAAGTTACTACAAAACACCTTAAAAACATGTAATTCGCTTAGAAAACGCATTTTCAAGTGATTTGGAGACATGTTTTGAGAAACAGTTTTTACATCATATTTGAGCGTTTCACGGTCTGAAACGACGATTATGCATGTATCTTTGGAAACATATTCTACCTGTAGTTTCGATGGAACTAGGTTATTTATCCTACAATAAGACAAAATACACTGATTTTTAGTGAATACAAGCTTTTGGAGGCACTCCGTGGTGCACTCGCCAAGGCAGCTAGAGTGCCGATTTGAACTATATAAGTTACTGCAAAACACCTTAAAAACACGTAATTCGCTTAGAAAACTCATTTTCAAGTGATTTGGAGACATGTTTTGAGAAACAGTGTTTACATCATATTTGAGCGTTTCACGGTCTGGAACGACGATTTTGTATGTAGACTTAGGAAACATATTCTACCTGTAGTTTCGATAGCACTTGGTTATTTAGGGTACAATAAGACAAAGTACACAGTTTTTTAGTGAATACAACCTTTTAAAGGCACTCCGCGGTGCACTCGCCAGCGCAGCTAGAGTGCCGATTTGAACTATAGAAGTTACTGCAAAACACCTTAAAAACACGTAATTCGCTTAGAAAACGCATTTTCAAGTAATTTGGAGACATGTTTTGAGAAACAGTTTTTACATCATATTTGAGCGTTTCACGGTCTGAAACGATAATTTTGCATGTATCTTTGGAAACATATTCTACCTGTAGTTTCGATGGAACTAGGTTATTTATGCTACAATAAGACAAAATACACTGATTTTTAGTGAATACAAGCTTTTGGAGGCACTCCGTGGTGCACTCGTCAGCGCAGCTAGAGTGCCGATTAGAACTATAGAAGTTACTGCCAAACACCTTAAAAACACGTAATTCGCTTAGAAAACGCATTTTCAAGTGATTTGGAGACATGTTTTGAGAAACAGCTTTTACATCATATTCGAGCGTTTCACGGTCTGAAACGACGATTTTGCTTGTATCTTTGGAAACATATTCTACTTTTAGTTTCTATGGAACCAGGTTATTTATCCTACAATAAGACAAAATACACTGATTTTTAGTGAATACAAGCTTTTGGAGGCACTCCGTGGTGCACTCGCCAGCGCAGCTAGAGTGCCGAATTGAACTATAGAAGTTACTACAAAACACCTTAAAAACATGTAATTCGCTTAGAAAACGCATTTTCAAGTGATTTGGAGACATGTTTTGAGAAACAGTTTTTACATCATATTTGAGCGTTTCACGGTCTGAAACGACGATTATGCATGTATCTTTGGAAACATATTCTACCTGTAGTTTCGATGGAACTAGGTTATTTATCCTACAATAAGTCAAAATACACTGATTTTTAGTGAATACAAGCTTTTGGAGGCACTCCGTGGTGCACTCGCCAGCGCAGCTAGAGTGCCGATTTGAACTATAGAAGTTACTGCCAAACACCTTAAAAACACGTAATTCGCTTAGAAAACGCATTTTCAAGTGATTTGGAGACATGTTTTGAGAAACAGTTTTTACATCATAGTTGAGCGTTTCACGGTCTGAAACGACGATTTTGCTTGTATCTTTGGAAACATATTCTACTTGTAGTTTCGATGGAACCAGGTTATTTATCCTACAATAAGACAAAATACACTGATTTTTAGTGAATACAAGCTTTTGGAGGCACTCCGTCGTGCATTCGCCAGCGCAGCTAGAGTGCCGAATTGAACTATAGAAGTTACTACAAAACACCTTAAAAACATGTAATTCGCTTAGAAAACGTATTTTCAAGTGATTTGGAGACATGTTTTGAGAAACAGTTTTTACATCATATTTGAGCGTTTCACGGTCTGAAACGACGATTATGCATGTATCTTTGGAAACATATTCTACCTGTAGTTTCGATGGAACTAGGTTATTTATCCTACAATAAGACAAAATACACTGATTTTTAGTGAATACAAGCTTTTGGAGGCACTCCGTGGTGCACTCGCCAAGGCAGCTAGAGTGCCGATTTGAACTATAGAAGTTACTGCAAAACACCTTAAAAACACGTAATTCGCTTAGAAAACGCATTTTCAAGTGATTTGGAGACATGTTTTGAGAAACAGTTTTTACATCATATTTGAGCGTTTCACGGTCTGAAACGACGATTTTGTATGTAGACTTAGGAATCATATTCTAGCTGTAGTTTCGATAGCACTTAATTATTTAGGGTACAATAAGACAAAATACACTGTTTTTTAGTCAATACAACCTTTTAGAGGCACTCCGTGGTGCACTCGCCAGCGCAGCTAGAGTGCCAATTTGAACTATAGAAGTTACTGCAAAACACCTTAAAAACACGTAATTCGCTTAGAAAACGCATTTTCTTGTGATTTGGAGACATGTTTTGAGAAACAGTTTTTACATCATATTCGAGCGTTTCACGGTCTGAAACGACGATTTTGCATGTATCTTTGGAAACAAATTCTACCTGTAAAAAACATAAATTGAGGCTCAAAGAAGCGTTCGCAAATGATCTACATATCGAAACGGATAGAATCAGATTCAGCATTCATTTCTTAGGTAATATAAGCCACAAAATAAAAAGTATATTTACAGAATACAACATAGACATAGTTTTCAGACCTTTAACAAACATTAAAAAAGAAATATGCATAAAATTAGACAATCGTCCACTTATTGAATCGTCAGGTGTTTATAAACTTAAATGTCAAACTTGTGGCGCCGTCTATGTCGGTAAGACTGGCAGAACTTTCTACACTCGGTTTAAAGAACACGCGCGAGTTTTGAACGCGAAATCAGGTCACTCAGCGTTCGCTGAACACATTATCGACAATACCCATCAGTTCGATTTATACAGCGACTTTGAAATACTCCATATCCACAAGAATGGTAAAACCCTGGATTTCCTCGAAAATCTCGAAATAAGAAAGTCCATAGCCGCCAATAACAATTTGTGCCTGAACGACCAGATAAATCTCACACATAGTTCATTACTAGAGATCCTCCTATGACAATATCCCTATTGTTTACTAGTCCTTACAAGTAAACAAGTATTTTCCTACACCCACATGTAGTTTTTTCATTCGTTTGGGCGTTGTCCCTTGGTTCAGTTGCCTTTTTACTTGTTTTCTAAAATAATAATTTTTATCAATTTTTTGATATTCTCATGATGAGATCTAGATCTATCGTTTTTTCGTTGTCTCCGGCTTGCTTCCTGTAGTTTGTTAGTGTGAGTATTTTCTGTATTTCATTTTATAATTAATACGATTTGTATTTTTTTTTTTATATATTTTTTTACTTATATGTTTTTGTATCCTTCGCTTTGTAGTCTTCCGGTTTTCCTTGAAGATGATTTTGTAAGAAATCGAAACCGGTCGAAATAAATGCTCATAAAGAACAGTGTGTTTAAGACAACCTTGCCATCTCCCTTACCATAATTCCGAACACACTTGGGTTGATCACTATTTAATCATATTCTACCTGTAGTTTCGATGGAACTAGATTATTTATGCTTCAATAAGACAAAATACACTGATTTTTAGTGAATACAAGCTTTTAGAGGCAATCCGTGGTGCACTCGCCAGCGCAGCTAGAGTGCCGATTTGAACTATAGAAGTTACTGCAAGACACCTTAAAAACATGTAATTCGCTTAGAAAACGCATTTTTAAGTGATTTGGAGACATGTTTTGAGAAACAGTTTTTACGAGTACATCATATTTGAGCGTTTCACGGTCTGAAACGACGATTTTGTATGTAGACTTAGGAAACATATTCTACCTGTAGTTTCGATAGCACTTGGTTATTTAGGGTACAATAAGACAAAATACACAGTTTTTTAGTGAATACAACCTTTTTAAGGCACTCCGCGGTGCACTTGCCAGCGCAGCTAGAGTGCCGATTTGAACTATAGAAGTTACTGCAAAACACCTTAAAAACACGTAATTCGCTTAGAAAACGCATTTTCAAGCAATTTGGAGACATGTTTTGAGAAACAGTTTTTACATCATATTTGAGCGTTTCACGGTCTGAAACGACGATTTTGCATGTATCTTTCGAAACATATTCTACCTGTAGTTTCGATGGAACTAGGTTATTTATGGTACAATAAGACAAAATACACTGATTTTTAGTGAATACAAGCTTTTGGAGGCACTCCGTGGTGCACTCGCCAGCGCAGCTAGAGTGCCGATTTGAACTATAGAAGTTACTGCCAAACACCTTAAAAACACGTAATTCGCTTAGAAATCGCATTTTCAAGTGATTTGGAGACATGTTTTGAGAAATAGTTTTTACATCATATTTGAGCGTTTCACGGTCTGAAACGACGATTTTGCATGTATCTTTGGAAACATATTCTACATATAGTTCAATGGAACTAGGTAATTTATGCTACAATAAGACAAAATTCACTGTTTTATAGTGAATACAAGCTTTTGGAAGCACTTCGTGGTGCACTCGCCAGCGCAGCTAGAGTGCCGTTTTGAACTATAGAAGTTACTGCAAAACACCTTAAAAACACGTAATTCGCTTAGAAAACGCATTTTCAAGTGATTTGGAGACATGTTTTGAGAAACAGTTTTTACATCATATTTGAGCGTTTCACGGTCTCAAACGACAATTTTGTATGTAGACTTAGGAAACATATTCTAGCTGTAGTTTCGATAGCACTTGGTTATTTAGGGTACAATAAGACAAAATACACTGTTTTTTAGTCAATACAACCTTTTAGAGGCACTCCGTGGTGCACTCGCCAGCGCAGCTAGACTGCCAATTTGAACTATAGAAGTTACTGCAAAACACCTTAAAAACACGTAATTTGCTTAGAAAACGCATTTTCTTGTGATTTGGAGACATGTTTTGAGAAACAGTTTTTACATCATATTTGAGCGTTTCACGGTCTGAAACGACGATTTTGCATGTATCTTTGGAAACATATTCTACCTGTAGTTTCGATGGAACTAGATTATTTATGCTTCAATAAGACAAAATACACTGATTTTTAGTGAATACAAGCTTTTAGAGGCAATCCGTGGTGCACTCGCCAGCGCAGCTAGAGTGCCGGTTTGAACTATAGTAGTTACTGCAAGACACCTTAAAAACATGTAATTCGCCTAGAAAACGCATTTTCAAGTTATTTGGAGACATGTTTTGAGAAACAGTTTTTACATCATATTTAAGCGTGTCACGGTCTGAAACGACGATTTTGTATGTAGACTTAGAAAACATATTCTACCTGTAGTTTCGATAGCACTTGGTTATTTAGGGTACAATAAGACAAAATACACAGTTTTTTAGTGAATACAACCTTTTAAAGGCACTCCGCGGTGCACTTGCCAGCGCAGCTAGAGTGCCGATTTGAAATATGGAAGTTACTGCAAAACACCTTAAAAACACGTAATTCGCTTAGTAAACGAATTTTCAAGTGATTTGGAGACATGTTTTGAGAAACAGTTTTTACATCATATTTGAGCGTTTCACGGTCTGAAACGACGATTTTGCATGTATCTTTGGACACATATTCTACCTGTAGTTTCGACGGAACTAGATTATTTATGCTTCAATAAGACAAAATACACTGACTTTTAGTGAATACAAGCTTTTAGAGGCAATCCGTGGTGCACTCGCCAGCGCAGCTAGAGTGCCGATTTGAACTATAGAAGTTACTGCAAGACACCTTAAAAACATGTAATTCGCTTAGAAAACGCATTTTCAAGTGATTTGGAGACATGTTTTGAGAAACAGTTTTTACATCATATTTGAACGTTTCACGGTCTGAATCGACGATTTTGCATGTATCTTTGGAAACATATTCTACCTATAGTTCAATGGAACTAGGTTATTTATGCTACAATAAGACAAAATACACTGTTTTATAGTGAATACTAGCATTTGGAAGCACTTCGTGGTGCACTCGCCAGCGCAGATAGAGTGCCGATTTGAACTATAGAAGTTACTGCTAAACACCTTAAAAACACGTAATTCGCTTAGAAAACGCATTTTCAAGTGATTTGGAGACATGTTTTGAGAAACAATTTTTACATCATATTTGAGCGTATCACGGTCTGAAACGACGATTTTGTATGTAGACTTAGGAAACATATTCTAGCTGTAGTTTCGATAGCACTTGGTTATTTAGGGTACAATAAGACAAAATACACTGTTTTTTAGTCAATACAACCTTTTAGAGGCACTCCGTGGTGCACTCGCCAGCGCAGCTAGAGTGCCAATTTGAACTATAAAAGTTACTGCAAAACACCTTAAAAACACGTAATTCGCTTAGAAAACGCATTTTCAAGTGATTTGGAGACTTGTTTTGAGAAACAGTTTTTACATCATATTTGAGCGTTTCACGGTCTGAAACGACGATTTTGCATGTATCTTTGGAAACATATTCTACCTGTAGTTTCGATGGAACCAGGTTATTTATGCTACAATAAGACAAAATACACTGATTTTTAGTGAATACAAGCTTTTGGAGGCACTCCGTGGTGCACTCGCCAGCGCAGCTAGAGTGCCAATTTGAACTATAGAAGTTACTGCAAGACACCTTAAAAACATGTAATTCGCATAGAAAACGCATTTTCAAGTGATTTGGAGACGACATGTTTTGAGAAACAGTTTTTACATCATATTTGAGCGTTTCACGGTCTGAAACGACGATTTTGTATGTA
This sequence comes from Harpalus rubripes, assembly GCA_963082715.1. Lineage (NCBI taxonomy): Eukaryota > Metazoa > Arthropoda > Insecta > Coleoptera > Carabidae > Harpalus > Harpalus rubripes. Next base: position 50,795 of record CAUJCB010000488.1, read on the forward strand.
GACTTAGGAAACATATTCTACCTGTAGTTTCGATAGCACTTGGTTATTTAGGGTACAATAAGACAAAATACACAGTTTTTTAGTGAATACAAACTTTTGGAGGCACTCCGTGGTGCACTCGCCAGCGCAGCTAGAGTGCCGATTTGAACTATAGAAGTTACTGCAAAACACCTTAAAAACACGTAATTCGTTTAGAAAACGCATTTTCAAGTAATTTGGAGACATGTTTTGAGAAACAGTTATTACATCATATTTGAGCGTTTCACGGTCTGAAACGACGATTTTGCATGTATCTTTGGAAACATATTCTACCTGTAGTTTCGATGGAACTAGGTTATTTATGCTACAATAAGACAAAATACACTGATTTTTAGTGAATACAAGATTTTGGAGGCACTCCGTGGTGCACTCGCCAGCGCAGCTAGAGTGCCGATTTGAACTATAGAAGTTACTGCTAAACACCTTAAAAACACGTAATTCGCTTAGAAAACGCATTTTCAAGTGATTTGGAGACATGTTTTGAGAAACAGTTTTTACATCATATTTGAGCGTTTCACGGTCTGAAACGACGATTTTGCATGTATCTTTGGAAACATATTCTACCTGTAGTTTCGATGGAACCAGGTTATTTATGCTACAATAAGACAAAATACACTGATATTTAGTGAATACAAGCTTTTGGAGGCACTCCGTGGTGCACTCGCCACCGCAGCTAAAGTGCCGATTTGAACTACAGAAGTTACTGCAAAACACCTTAAAAACATGTAATTCGCTTAGAAAACGCATTTTCAAGTGATTTGGAGACATGTTTGAGAAACAGTTTTTACATCATATTTGAGCGTTTCACGGTCTGAAACGACGGTTTTGCATGTATCTTTGGAAACATATTTTACTTGTAGTTTCAATGAAACTAATTTATTTATGCTACAATAAGACAAAATACACTGATTTTTAGTGAATACAAGCTTTTGGAGGCACTCCGTGGTGCACTCGCCAGCGCAGCTAGAGTTCCGATTTGAACTATAGAAGTTACTGCAAAACACCTTAAAAACACGTAATTCGCTTAGAAAACGCATTTTCATGTGATTTAAAGACATGTTTTGAGAAACAGTTTTTACATCATATTTGAGCGTTTCACGGTCTGAAACGACGATTTTGCATGTATGTTTGGAAAGATATTCTACCTGTAGTTTCGATGGAACTAGGTTATTTATGCTACAATAAGACAAAATACACTGATTATTAGTGAGTACAAGCTTTTGGAGGCACTCCGTGGTGCACTCGCCAGCGCAGCTAGAGTGCCGATTTGAACTATAGAAGTAACTGCAAAACACCTTAAAAACACGTAATTCGCTTAAAAAACGCATTTTCATGTGATTTGGAGACATGTTTTGAGAAACAGTTTTTACATCATATTTGAGCGTTTCACGGTCTGAAACGACGATTTTGTATGTAGACGTAGGAAACATATTCTAGCTGTAGTTTCGATAGCACTTGGTTATTTAGGGTACAAAAAGACAAAATACACTGTTTTTTAGTCAATACAACCTTTTAGAGGCACTCCGTGGTGCACTCGCCAGCGCAGCTAGAGTGCCAATTTGAACTATAGAAATTACTGCAAAACACCTTAAAAACACGTAATTCGCTTAGAAAACGCATTTTCTTGTGATTTGGAGACATGTTTTGAGAAACAGTTTTTACATCATATTTGAGCGTTTCACGGTCTGAAACGACGATTTTGCATGTACCTTTGGAAACATATTCTACCTGTAGTTTCGATGGAACAAGATTATTTATGCTTCAATAAGACAAAATACACTGATTTTTAGTGAATACAAGCTTTTAGAGGCAATCCGTGGTGCAATCGCCAGCGCAGCTAGAGTGCCGATTTGAACTATAGAAGTTACTGCAAGACACCTTAAAAACATGTAGTTCGCTTAGAAAACGCATTTTCAAGTGATTTGGAGACATGTTTTGAGAAACAGTTTTTACATCATATTTGAGCGTTTCACGGTCTGAAACGACGATTTTGTATGTAGATTTAAGAAATATATTCTACCTGTAGTTTCGATAGCACTTGGTTATTTAGGGTACAATAAGACAAAATACACAGTTTTTTAGTGAATACAACCTTTTAAAGGCACTCCGCGGTGCACTTGCCAGCGCAGCTAGAGTGCCGATTTGAACTATAGAAGTTACTGCAAAACACCTTAAAAACACGTAAATCGCTTAGAAAACGCATTTTCAAGTAATTTGGAGACATGTTTTGAGAAACAGTTTTTACATCATATTTGAGCGTTTCACGGTCTGAAACGACGATTTTGCATGTATCTTTGGAAATATATTCTACCTGTACTTTCGATGGAACTAGTTATGGTACAATAAGACAAAATACACTGATATTTAGTGAATACAAGCTTTTGGAGGCACTCTATGGTGCACTCGCCAGCGCAGCTAGAGTGCCGATTTGAACTATAGAAGTTACTGCCAAACACCTTAAAAACACGTAATTCGCTTAGAAATCGCATTTTCAAGTGATTTGGAGACATGTTTTGAGAAATAGTTTTACATCATATTTGAGCGTTTCACGGTCTGAAACGACGATTTTGCATGTATCTTTGGAAACATATTCTACATATAGTTCAATGGAACTAGGTTATTTATGCTACAATAAGACAAAATACACTGTTTTATAGTGAATACAAGCATTTGGAAGCACTTCGTGGTGCACTCGCCAGCGCAGCTAGAGTGCCGATTTGAACTATAGAAGTTACTGCAAAACACCTTAAAAACACGTAATTCGCTTAGAAAACGCATTTTCTTGTGATTTGGAGACATGTTTTGAGAAACAGTTTTTATATCATATTTGAGCGTTTCACGGTCTGAAACGACGATTTTGCATTTATCTTTGGAAACATATTCTACCTGTAGTTTCGATGGAACTAGATTATTTATGCTTCAATAAGACAAAATACACTGATTTTTAGTGAATACAAGCTTTTAGAGGCAATCCGTGGTGCACTCGCCAGCGCAGCTAGAGTGCCGATTTGAACTATAGAAGTTTCTGCAAGACACCTTAAAAACATGTAATTCGCTTAGAAAACGCATTTTCAAGTGATTTGGAGACATGTTTTGAGAAACAGTTTTTACATCATATTTGAGCGTTTCATCGTCTGAAACGACGATTTTGTATGTAGTCTTAGGAAACATATTCTACCTGTAGTTTCGATAGCACTTGGTTATTTAGGGTACAATAAGACAAAATACACAGTTTTTTAGTGAATACAACCTTTTAAAGGCACTCCGCGGTGCACTTGCCAGCGCAGCTAGAGTGCCGATTTGAACTATAGAAGTTACTGCAAAACACCTTAAAACACGTAATTCGCTTAGAAAACGCATTTTCAAGTAATTTGGAGACATGTTTTGAGAAACAGTTTTTACATCATATTTGAGCGTTTCACGGTCTGAAACGACGATTTTGCATGTATCTTTGGAAACATATTCTACCTGTAGTTTCGCTGGAACTAGGTTATTTATGGTACAATAAGACAAAATACACTGATTTTTAGTGAATACAAGCTTTTGGAGGCACTCCGTGGTGCACTCGCCAGCGCAGCTAGAGTGCCGATTTGAACTATAGAAGTTACTTCCAAACACCTTAAAAACACGTAATTCGCTCAGAAATCGCATTTTCAAGTGATTTGGAGACATGTTTTGAGAAATAGTTTTTACATCATATTTGAGCGTTTCACGGTCTAAAACGACGATTTTGCATGTATCTTTTGAAACATATTCTACATATAGTTCAATGGAACTAGGTTATTTATGCTACAATAAGACAAAATACACTGTTTTATAGTGAATACAAGCTTTTAGAGGCAATCCGTGGTGCACTCGCCAGCGCAGCTAGAGTGCCGATTTGAACTATAGAAGTTACTGCAAGACACCTTAAAAACATGTAATTCGCTTAGAAAACGCATTTTCAAGTGATTTGGAGACATGTTTTGAGAAACAGTTTTTACATCATATTTGAGCGTTTCACGGTCTGAAACGACGATTTAGTATGTAGACTTAGGAAACATATTCTACCTGTAGTTTCGATGGAACTAGGTTATTTATGGTACAATAAGACAAAATACACTGATTTTTAGTGAATACAAGCTTTTGGAGGCACTCCGTGGTGCACTCGCCAGCGCAGCTAGAGTGCCGATTTGAACTATAGAAGTTACTGCCAAACACCTTAAAAACACGTAATTCGCTTAGAAATCGCTTTTTCAAGTGATTTGGAGACATGTTTTGAGAAATAGTTTTTACATCATATTTGAGCGTTTCACGGTCTGAAACGATGATTTTGCATGTATCTTTGGAAACATATTCTACCTATAGTTCAATGGAACTAGGTTATTTATGCTACAATAAGACAAAATACACTGTTTTATAGTGAATACAAGCATTTGGAAGCACTTCGTGGTGCACTCGCCAGCGCAGCTAGAGTGCCGATTTGAACTATAGAAGTTACTGCAAAACACCTTAAAAACACGTGAATCGCTTAGTAAACGCATTTTCAAGTGATTTGGAGACATGTTTTGAGTAACAGTTTTTACATCATATTTGAGCGTTTCACTGTCTGAAACGACGATTTTGTATGTAGTCTTAGGAAACATATTCTACCTGTAGTTTCGATAGCACTTGGTTATTTAGGGTACAATAAGACAAAATACACAGTTTTTTAGTGAATACAACCTTTTAAAGGCACTCCGTGGTGCACTCGCCAGCGCAGCTAGAGTGCCAATTTGAACTATAAAAGTTACTGCAAAACACCTTAAAAACACGTAATTCGCTTAGAAAACGCATTTTCAAGTGATTTGGAGACATGTGTTGAGAAACAGTTTTTACATCATATTTGAGCGTTTCACGGTCTGAAACGACGATTTTGCATGTATCTTTGGAAACATATTCTACCTGTAGTTTCGATGGAACTAGATTATTTATGCTACAATAAGACAAAATACACAGATTTTTAGTGAATACAAGCTTTTGGAGGCACTGCGTGGTGCACTCGCCAGCGGAGCTTGAGTGCCGATTTAAACTATAGAAGTTACTGCAAAACACCTTAAAACACGTAATTCGCGTAGAAAACGCATTTTCAAGTGATTTGGAGACATGTTTTGAGAAACAGTTTTTAGATTATATTTCAGCGTTTCACGGTCTGAAACGACGATTTTGCATGTATCTTTGCAAACATATTCTACCTGTAGTTTCGATGGAACCAGGTTATTTATGCTACAATAAGACAAAATACACTGATATTTAGTGAATACAAGCTTTTGGAGGCACTCCGTGGTGCACTCGCCAACGCAGCTAGAGTGCCGATTTGAACTATAGAAGTTACTGCAAAACACCTTAAAAACATGTAATTCACTTAGAAAACGCAATTTCAAGTGATTTGGAGACATGTTTTGAGAAACAGTTTTTACATCATATTTGAGCGTTTCACGGTCTGAAACGACGATTTTGCATGTATCTTTGGAAACATATTCTACCTGTAGTTTCGATGGAACTAGATTATTTATGCTACAATAAGACAAAATACACAGATTTTTAGTGAATACAAGCTTTTGGAGGCACTGCGTGGTGCACTCGCCAGCGGAGCTAGAGTGCCGATTTGAACTATAGAAGTTACTGCAAAACACCTTAAAACACGTAATTCGCGTAGAAAACGCATTTTCAAGTGATTTGGAGACATGTTTTGAGAAACAGTTTTTAGATTATATTTCAGCGTTTCACGGTCTGAAACGACGATTTTGCATGTATCTTTGCAAACATATTCTACCTGTAGTTTCGATGGAACTAGGTTATTTATGCTACAATAAGGGGTTGTCCTTAAATTACGTAACGCTTCAAGGGGGGGTGGGGGTTCGAGAGTAGCGTTACGAAGCGTTACGAAGGGGTGGGGAGGGTTAATGTGTGAGTTACGTAACGATAAAATATAAAAAATATTGCTAAACTTGCTTTAATAGATTTGAAACATTCAAATTTCGCGGTGCAAATTCGTATATGCAGGCAGTCGTTTGTTTTCAATAACAGTCAACACACAGTTCAAATTCGGCCCAGTGGTATTTCATTCGTGCAATGCAATTCATGTTAAAACATGAATTCAAGTAGTGTTGATAAGGAAAAACTTTTAAATACTTTGTTAAAAGCATATGGAAATGCATATGCTTTTAATTTCTGTGCTGTTATTTTTTCATCTTTATGTACATTAATTTAATTAGTTTGTTTCAAATTTTAACTGAATATTAAAGAGGCCATATACTTTTATATCCAGTAAATAAATTGGGGTGACAAGCCGTGGGGCAAGAGTAGTACATTATTTTTCATCTATATGTATATTAATTTAAATAGTTGCTGTTCTGTTCTGTTATTTTTTATCTTTATATACATTAATTTAAATAGTTTCTGTTTCAAATTTTAACTGAATATTAAGAAGGCCATATACTTTTATATCCAGTAAAGAAATTGGGGTGACAAGCCGTAGGGCAAGAGTAGTACATTATTTTTCATCTTTAGTGTATATGAATTTAAATAGCTGCTGTTCTGTTCTGTTATTTTTTATCTTTATATACATTAATTTAAATAGTTTCTGTTTCAAATTTTAACTGAATATTAAGAAGGCCATATACTTTTATATCCAGTAAAGAAATTGGAGTGACAAGCCGTAGGGCAAGAGTAGTACATTATTTTTCATCTTTATGTATATTAATTTAAATAGTTGCTGTTCTGTTCTGTTATTTTTCATCTTTATATACATTAATTTAAATAGTTTCTCTTTCATATTTTAAATAAATATTAAAGAGGCCATATACTTTTATATCCAGTAAAGAAATTGGGGCGACAAGCCGCAGGGCAAGAGTAGTACATTATTTTTCATCTTTATGTACATTATTTTAATAGTGTCTGTTCTGTTCTGTTATTTTTCATTTTTATGTACATTAATTTAAATAGTTTCTGTTTCAAATTTTAACTGGATATTGAGGAGACCATATACTTTTATATACAGTAAAGCAATTGGGGTGACAAGCCGTAGGGCAAGAGTAGTACATTATTTTTCATCTTTATGTATATTAATTTAAATAGTTGCTGTTCTGTTCTGTTTTATATTTCATCTTTATATACATTAATTTAAATAGTTTCTGTTTCAAATTTTAATTGAATATTAAGGAGGTCATATACTTTTATATACAGTAAAGGAATTGGGGTGACAAGCCGTAGGGCAAGAGTAGTACATTATTTTTCATCTTTATGTATATTAATTTAAATAGTTGCTGTTCTGTTCTGTTATTTTTCATCTTTATATACATTAATTTAAATAGTTATTATTTCAAATTTTAACTGAATATTAAGGAGTCCATATACTTTTATATCCAGTAAAGAAATTGGGGTGACAAGCCGTAGGGCAAGAGTAGTACATTATTTTTCATCTTTATGTATATTAATTTAAATAGTTGCTGTTCGGTTCTGTTTTATATTTCATCTTTATATACATTAATTTAAATAGTTTCTGTTTCAAATTTTAACTGAATATTAAGGAGGTCATATACTTTTATATACAATAAAGGAATTGGGGTGACAATCCGTAGGGCAAGAGTAGTACATTATTTTTCATCTTTATGTACATTAATTTAATTAGTTGCTGTTCTGTTCTGTTATTTTTCATCTTTATATACATTAATTTAAATAGTTTCTGTTTCAAATTTTAACTGAACATTAAGGAGGCTATATACTTTTATAACCAGTAAAGAAATTGGGGTGACACGCCGTAGGGCAAGAGTAGTACATTATCTTTCATCTTTATGTACATTAATTTAAATAGTTTCTGTTCTGTTCTGTTATTTTTTATCTTTGTGTACATTAATTTAAATATTTTCTGTTTCAAATTTTAACTGAATATTAAGGAGGCCATATAATTTTATATCCAGTTAAGAAATTGGGGTGACAAGCCGTACGGCAAGAGTAGTACATTTTTTTCATCTTTATGTATATTGATTTAAATAGTTGCTGTTCTGTTCTGTTATTTTTCATCTTTATATACATTAATTTAAATAGTTTCTGTATCAAATTTTAACTGAATATTAAGGAGGCCATATGCTTTTATAACCAGTAAAAAATTTGGGTGACAACCCGTAGGGCAAGAGTTGTACATTATTTTTCATCTTTATTTATATTAATTTAAATAGTTGCTGTTCTGTTCTGTTATTTTTCATCTTTATATACATTAATTTAAATAGTTATTATTTCAAATTTTAACTCAATATTAAGAAGGCCATATACTTTTATATCCAGTAAAGAAATTGAGGTGACAAGCTGTAGGGCAAGAGTAGTACATTATTTTTCATCTTTATGTATATTAATTTAAATAGTTGCTGTTCTGTTCTGTTATTTTTCATCTTTATATACATTAATTTAAATAGTTTCTGTCTCAAATTTTAACTAAATATTAAGGAGGTCATACACTTTTATATCCAGTAAAGAAATTAGGGTGACAAGCCGTAGGGCAAGAGTAGTACATTATTTTTCATCTTTATGTACATTAATTTAAGTAGTTTCTGTTCTGTTCTGTTATTTTTTATCTTTAAGTACATTTATTTAAATAGTTTCTGTTTTAAATTTTAACTGAATATTAAGGAGGCCATATACTTTTATATCCAGTTAAGAAATTGGGGTGACAAGCCGTAGGGCAAGAGTAGTACATTATTTTTCATCTTTATGTATATTAATTTAAATAGTTGCTGCTCTGTTCTGTTATTTTTCATCTTTATGTACATAAATTTAAATAGTTTCTGTTTCATATTTTAATTGAATATTAAGGAGGCCATATACTTTTATATCCAGTAAAGAAATTGGAGTGACAAGCCGTAGGGCAAGAGTAGTACAATATTTTTCATCTTTATGTATATTAATTTAAATAGTTGCTGTTCTGTTCTGTTATTTTTCATCTTTATGAACATTAATTTAAATAGTTTCTGTTTCACATTTCAACTGAATATTAAGGAGGCCATATACTTTTATATCCAGTAAAGAAATTGAGGTGACAAGCCGTAGGGCAAGAGTAGTACATTATTTTTAATCTTTATATACATTAATTTAAATAGTTTCTGTTCTGTTCTGTTATTTTTTATCTTTATGTACATTAATTTAAATAGTTTTTGTTCTGTTCTGTTATTTTTCATCTTTATGTACATTAATTTAAATAGTTTCTGTTTCAAATTTTAACTGAATATTGAGGAGGCCATATACTTTTATATACAGTAAAGAAATTGGGGTGACAAGCCGTAGGGCAAGAGTAGTACATTATTTTTCATCTTTATGTATATTAATTTAAATAGTTGCTGTTCTGTTCTGTTATTTTTCTTCTTTATATACATTAATTTAAATAGTTTCTGTTTTAAATTTTAACTAAATATTAAGGAGGCTATATACTTTTATAGCCAGTGAAGAAATTGGGGTGACAAGCAGTAGGGCAAGAGTAGTACATTATTTTTCATCTTTATGTACATTAATTTAAATAGTTTCTGTTCTGTTCTGTTACTTTTCATCTTTATGTACATTAATTTAAATAGTTTCTGTTTCAAATTTTAACTGAATATTAAGGAGGCCATATACTTTTATATCCAGTAAAGAAATTGGAGTGACAAGCCGTAGGGCAAGAGTAGTACATTATTTTTCATTTTTATGTACATTAATTTAAATAGTATCTGTTCTGTTCTGTTATTTTTTATCTTTATGTACATTAATTTAAATAGTTTCTGTTTCAAATTTTAACTGGATATTGAGGAGACCATATACTTTTATATACAGTAAAGAAATTGTGGTGACAAGCCGTAGGGCATGAGTAGTACATTATTTTTCATCTTTTTGTATATTAATTTAAATAGTTGCTGCCTTTTTCTGTTAGTTTTCATCTTTATGTACATTAATTTAAATAGTTTCTGTTTCAAATTTTAATTGAATAGTAAGGAGGCCATATACTTTTATATCCAGTAAAGAAATTGGAGTGAAAAGCCGTAGGGCAAGAGTAATACATTATTTTTCATCTTTATGTACATTAATTTAAATAGTTTCTGTTCTGTTCTGTTATTTTTCATCTTTATGTACATTAATTTAAATAGTTTCTGTTTCAAATTTTAACTGAATATTAAGGAGGCCATATACTTTTATATCCAGGAAAGAAATTGGGGTGACAAGCCGTAGGGCAAGAGTAGTACATTATTTTTCATCTTTATGTACAATAATTTAAATAGTATCTGTTCTGTTCTGTTATTTTTCATCTTTATGTACATTAATTTAAATAGTTTCTGTTTCAAATTTTAACTGGATATTGAGGAGACCATATACTTTTATATACAGTAAAGAAATTGGGGTGACAAGCCGTAGGGCAAGAGTAGTACATTATTTTTCATCTTTATGTATATTAATTTAAATAGTTGCAGTTCTGTTCTGTTTTATATTTCATCTTTATATACATTAATTTAAATAGTTTCTGTTTCAAATTTTAACTGAAAATTAAGGAGGTCATATACTTTTATATACAGTAAAGGAATTGGGGTGACAAGCCGTAGGGCAAGAGTAGTACATTATTTTTCATCTTTATGTATATTAATTTAAATAGTTGCTGTTTTGTTCTGTTTTATATTTCATCTTTATATACATTATTTTAAATAGTTTCTGTTTCAAATTTTAACTGAATAATAAGGAGGTCATATACTTTTATATACAGTAAAGGAATTGGGGTGACAAGCCGTAGGGCAAGAGTAGTACATTATTTTTCATCTTTATGTATATAAATTTAAATAGTTGCTGTTCTGTTCTGTTTTATATTTCATCTTTATATACATTAATTTAAATAGTTTCTGTTTCAAATTTTAACTGATTATTAAGGATATCATATACTTTTATGTACAGTAAAGGAATTGGGGTGACAAGCCGTAGGGCAAGAGTAGTACATTATTTTTCATCTTTATGTACATTAATGTAAATAGTTGCTGTTCTGTTCTGTAATTTTTCCGCTTTATATAAATTAATTTAAATAGTTTCTGTTTCAAATTTTAACTGAATATTAAGGACGCCATATACTTTTATAACCAGTAAAGAAATTGGGGCGACACGCCGTAGGGCAAGAGTAGTACATTATTTTTCATCTTTATGTACATTAATTTAAATAGATTCTGTTCTGTTCTGTTATTTTTTATCTTTATGTACATTAATTTAAATAGTTTCTGTTTCAAATTTTAACTGAATATTAAGGAGGCCATATAATTTTATATCCAGTTAAGAAATTGGGGTGACAAGCCGTAGGGCAAGAGTAGTACATTATTTTTTAACTTTATGTACATTAATTTAAATAGTATCTGTTCTGTTCTGTTATTTTTCATCTTTATGTACATTAATTTAAATAGTTTCTGTTTCAAATATTAACTGGATATTGAGGAGACCATATACATTTATATACAGTAAAGAAATTGGGGTGACAACCCGCAGGGCAAGAGTAGTACATTATTTTTCATCTTTATGTATATTAATTTAAATAGTTGCTGTTCTGTTCTGTTTTATATTTCATCTTTATATACATTAATTTAAATAGTTTCTGTTTCAAATTTTAACTGAATATTAAGGAGGTCATATACTTTTATATACAGTAAAGGAATTGGGGTGACAAGCCGTAGGGCAAGAGTAGTACATTATTTTTCATATTTATGTATATTAATTTAAATAGTTGCTGTTCTGTTCTGTTATTTTTCATCTTTATATACGTTAATTGAAATAGTTATTATTTCAAATTTTAACTGAATATTAAGGAGTCCATATACTTTTATATCCAGAAAAAAAAGTGGGGAGACAACCCGCAGGGCAAGAGTAGTACATTATTTTTCATCTTTATGTATATTAATTTAAATAGTTGCTGTTCTGTTCTGTTATTTTTCATCTTTATATACATTAAAATAGTTATTATTTCAAATTTTAACTGAATATTAAGGAGTCCATATACTTTTATATCCAGTAAAGAAATTGGGGTAACAAGCCGTAGGGCAAGAGTAGTACATTATTTTTTATCTTTATGTATATTAATTTAAATAGTTGCTGTTCTGTTCTGTTTTAAATTTCATCTTTATATACATTAATTTAATTAGTTTCTGTTTCAAATTTAAACTGAATATTAAGGAGGTCATATACTTTTATATACAGTAAAGGAATTGGGGTGACAAGCCGTAGGGCAAGAGTAGTACATTATTTTTCATCTTTATGTACATTAATTTAAATAGTTGCTGTTCTGTTCTGTTATTTTTCATCTTTATATACATTAATTTAAATAGTTTCTGTTTCAAATTTTAACTGAATATTAAGGACGCCATATACTTTTACAACCAGTAAAGAAATTGGGGTGACACGCCGTAGGGCAAGAGTAGTACATTATTTTTCATCTTTATGTACATTAATTTAAATAGTTTCTGTTCTGTTCTGTTATTTTTTATCTTTATGTACATTTATTTAAATAGTTTCTGTTTCAAATTTTAACTGAATATTAAGGAGGCCATATACTTTTATATCTAGTAAAGAAATTGGGGTGACAAGCTGTAGGGCAAGAGTAGTATATTATTTATCATCTTTATGTATATTAATTTAAATAGTTACTGTTCTGTTCTGTTATTTTTCATCTTTATATACATTAATTTAAATAGTTTCTGTTTCAAATTTTAACTAAATATTAAGGAGGTCATATACTTTTATATACAGTAAAGGAATTGGTGTGACAAGCCGTAGGGCAAGAGTAGTACATTATTTTTCATCTTTATGTACATTAATTTAAATAGTTTCTGTTTCAAATTTTAACTGAATATTAAGGAGGACATATATTTTTATATTCAGTAAAGAAATTGGGGTGACAAGCCGTAGAACAAGAGAAGTACATTATTTTTCATCTTTATGTATATTAATTTAAATAGTTGCTGTTCTGTTCTGTTATTTTTCATTTTTATATACATTAGTTTAAATAGTTTCTGTTTCAAATTTTAACTGAATATTAAAGAGGCCATATACTTTTATATCCAGTACAGAAATTGGGGTGACAAGCCGTAGGGCAAGAGTAGTACATTATTTTTCATCTTTATGTATATGAATTTAAATAGTTGCTGTTCTGTTCTGTTATTTTTCATCTTTATATACATTAATTTAAATAGTTTCTGTTCTGTTCTGATATTTTTCATCTTTATGTACATCAATTTAAATAGTTTCTGTTTCAAATTTGAACTGAATATTAAGGAGGCCATATACTTTTATATCCAGTAAAGAAATTGGGGTGACAAGCCGTAGGGCAAGAGTAGTACATTATTTTTCATCTTAATGTATATTAATTTAAATAGTTGCTGCTCTGTTCTGTTATTTTTCATCTTTATGTACATTAATTTAAATAGTTTCTGTTTCAAATTTTAATTGAATATTAAGGAGGCCATATACTTTTATATCCAGTAAAGAAATTGGAGTGAAAAGCCGTAGGGCAAGAGTAGTACATTATTTTTCATCTTTATGTATATTAATTTAAATAGTTGCTGTTCTGTTCTGTTATTTTTCATCTTTATATACATTAATTTAAATAGTTTCTGTTTCAAATTTTAACTGAATATTTAGGAGGCTATATACTTTTATATCCAGTAAAAAAATTGGGGTGACAACCCGTAGGGCAAGAGTAGTACATTATTTTTCATCTTTAGGTATATTAATTTAAATAGTTGCTGTTCTGTTCTGTTATTTTTCATCTTTATATACATTAATTTAAATAGTTATTATTTCAAATTTTAACTGAATATTAAGGAGGCCATATACATTTATATCCAGTACAGAAATTGGGGTGACAAGCCGTAGGGCAAGAGAAGTACATTATTTTTCATCTTTATGTATATTAATTTAAATTGTTGCTGTTCTGTTCTGTTAGTTTTTATCTTTATATACATTAATTTTAATAGTTTCTGTTTCAAATTTTAACTGAATATTAAGAAGGCCATATACTTTTATATCCAGTAAGGAAATTGGGGTGACAAGCCATAGGGCAAGAGTAGTACATTATTTTTATCTTTATGTATCTTAATTTAAATAGTTGCTGTTCTGTTCTGTTATTATTCATCTTTATATACATTCATTTAAATAGTTTCTGTTTCAAATTTTAACTTAATATTAAGAACTCCATATACTTTTATATACAGTAAAGAAGTTATGGTGACAAACCGTAGGGCAAGAGTAGTACATTATTTTTCATCTTTATGTACATTTATTTAAATAGTTTCTGTTCTGTTCTGTTATTTTTCATCTTTATATACATTAATTTAAATAGTTTCTGTTTCACATTTTAACTGAATATGTAGGAGGCCATATACTTTTATATCCAGTAAAGAAATTGGGGTGACAAGCCGTAGGGCAAAGAGAAGTACATTATTTTTCATCTTCATGTATATTAATTTAAATAATTGCTGTTCTGTTCTGTTATTTTTCATTTTTATATAAAATAATTTAAATAATTTCTGTTTAAAATTTTAACTGAATATTAAGGAGGTCATATACTTTTATATACAGTAAAGGAATTGGTGTGACAAGCCGTAGGGCAAGAGTAGTACATTATTTTTCATCTTTATGTACTTTAATTTAAATAGTTTCTGTTTCAAATTTTAACTGAATATTAAGGAGGCCATATACTTTTATATTCAGTAAAGAAATTGGGGTGACAAGCCGTAGAACAAGAGAAGTACATTATTTTTCATCTTTATGTATATTAATTTAAATAGTTGCTGTTCTGTTCTGTTATTTTTCATTTTTATATACATTAGTTTAAATAGTTTCTGTTTCAAATTTTAACTGAATATTAAAGAGGCCATATACTTTTATATCCAGTACAGAAATTGGGGTGACAAGCCGTAGGGCAAGAGTAGTACATTATTTTTCATCTTTATGTATATGAATTTAAATAGTTGCTGTTCTGTTCTGTTATTTTTCATCTTTATATACATTAATTTAAATAGTTTCTGTTCTGTTCTGATATTTTTCATCTTTATGTACATCAATTTAAATAGTTTCTGTTTCAAATTTGAACTGAATATTAAGGAGGCCATATACTTTTATATCCAGTAAAGAAATTGGGGTGACAAGCCGTAGGGCAAGAGTAGTACATTATTTTTCATCTTAATGTATATTAATTTAAATAGTTGCTGCCCTGTTCTGTTATTTTTCATCTTTATGTACATTAATTTAAATAGTTTCTGTTTCAAATTTTAATTGAATATTAAGGAGGCCATATACTTTTATATCCAGTAAAGAAAATGGAGTGAAAAGCCGTAGGGCAAGAGTAGTACATTATTTTTCATCTTTATGTATATTAATTTAAATAGTTGCTGTTCTGTTCTGTTATTTTTCATCTTTATATACATTAATTTAAATAGTTTCTGTTTCAAATTTTAACTGAATATTTAGGAGGCTATATACTTTTATATCCAGTAAAAAAATTGGGGTGACAACCCGTAGGGCAAGAGTAGTACATTATTTTTCATCTTTAGGTATATTAATTTAAATAGTTGCTGTTCTGTTCTGTTATTTTTCATCTTTATATACATTAATTTAAATAGTTATTATTTCAAATTTTAACTGAATATTAAGGAGGCCATATACATTTATATCCAGTACAGAAATTGGGGTGACAAGCCGTAGGGCAAGAGAAGTACATTATTTTTCATCTTTATGTATATTAATTTAAATTGTTGCTGTTCTGTTCTGTTAGTTTTTATCTTTATATACATTAATTTTAATAGTTTCTGTTTCAAATTTTAACTGAATATTAAGGAGGCCATATACTTTTATATCCAGTAAGGAAATTGGGGTGACAAGCCGTAGGGCAAGAGTAGTACATTATTTTTATCTTTATGTATCTTAATTTAAATAGTTGCTGTTCTGTTCTGTTATTATTCATCTTTATATACATTCATTTAAATAGTTTCTGTTTCAAATTTTAACTTAATATTAAGGACTCCATATACTTTTATATACAGTAAAGAAATTGGGGTGACAAGCCGTAGGGCAAGAGTAGTACATTATTTTTCATCTTTTTGTATATTAATTTAAATAGTTGCTGTTCTGTTATGTTATTTTTCATCTTTATATACATTAATTTAAGTAGTTTCTGTTTCAAATTTTAACTTAGTACATTATTTTTCATCTTTATATATATTAATTTTATTAGAATATAAAGGAGGCCATATACTTTTATATCCAGTAAAAAAATTGGGGGGAGGGTCAAGTACTGCGTCACGTAATATATGTGGGGGGTTCATGTTTGCGTTACGGGTGCGTTACAAAGAAAGGGGGGGTATTAAAAATTTCCTAATTTTCGTTACGTAATTTAAGGACAGCCCCTAAGACAAAATACACTGATTTTTAGTGAATACAAGCTTTTGGAGGCACTCCGTGGTGCACTCACCAGCGCAGCTAGAGTGCTGTTTTGAACTATAGAAGTTACTGCAAAACACCTTAAAAACACGTAATTCGCTTAGAATACGCATTTTCAAGTAATTTGGAGACATGTTTTGAGAAACAGTTTTTACATCATATTTGAACGTTTCACGGTCTGAAATGACGATTTTGCATGTATCTTTGGAAACATAATTTACCTATAGTTTCGATGGAACTAGGTTATTTATGCTACAATAAGACAAAATACACTGATGTTTAGTGAATACAACCTTTTGGAGGCACTCCGTGGTGCACTCGCCAGCGCAGCTAGAGTGCCGATTTGAACTATAGAAGTTACTGCAAAACACCTTAAAAACACGTAATTCGCTTAGAAAACGCATTTTTAAGTGATTTTTAGACATGTTTTGAGAAACAGTTTTTACATCATATTTAAGCGTTCCACGGTCTGAAACGACAATTTTGCATGTATCTTTGGAAACATATTCTACCTGTAGTTTCGATGGAACTAGGTTATTTATGCTACAAAAAGACAAAATACACTGATTTTTAGTGAATACAACCTTTTGGAGGCACTCCGTGGTGCACTCGCCAGCGCAGCTAGAGTGCCGATTTGAACTATAGAAGTTACTGCAAAACACCTTAAAGACACGTAATTTGCTTAGAAAACGCATTTTCAAATGATTTGGAGACATGTTTTGAAAAACAGTTTTTACATCATATTTGAGCGTTTCTCGGTCTGAAACGACGATTTTGCATGTATCTTTGGAAACATATTCTACCTGTAGTTTCGATGGAACTAGATTATTTATGCTACAATAAGACAAAATACACTGATTTTTAGTGAATACAAGCTTTTAGAGGCACTCCGTGTTGCACTCGCCAGCGCAGCTAGAGTGCCGATTTGAACTATAGAAGTTACTGCAAAACACCTTAAAAACACGTAATTCGCTTAGAAAACGCATTTTCAAGTAATTTGGAGACATGTTTTGAAAAACAGTTTTTACATCATATTTGAGCGTTTCGCGGTCTGAAACGACGATTTTGCATGTATCTTTGGAAACATATTCTACCTGTAGTTTCCATATAACTAGGTTATTTATGTTACAATAAGACATAATACACTGATTTTTAGTGAATACAAGCTTTTGGAGGCACTCCGGGGTGCACTTGCCAGCGCAGCTAGAGTGCCGATTTGAACTATAGAAGTTACTGCAAAACACCTTAAAACACGTAATTCGCGTAGAAAACGCACTTTCAAGTGATTTGGAGACATGTTTTGAGAAACAGTTTTTACATCATATTTGAGCGTTTCACGGTCTGAAACGACGATTTTGCATGTATCTTTGGAAACATATTTTACCTGTAGTTTCGATGGAACTAGGTTATTTATGGTACAATAAGACAAAATACACTGATTTTTAGTGAATACAAGCTTTTAGAGGCACTCCGTGGTGCACTCGCCAGCGCAGCTAGAGTGCCGATTTGAACAATAGAAGTTACTGTCAAACACCTTAAAAACACGTAGTTCGCTTAGAAAACGCATTTTCAAGTGATTTGGCGACATGTTTTGTGAAACAGTTTATACATCATATTTGAGCGTTTCACGGTCTCAAACGACGATTTTGCATGTATCTTTGGAAACATATTCTACTTTTATATCCAGTAAAGAAATTGGGGTGACAAGCCGTAGGGCAAAAGTAGTACATTATTTTTCAACTTTATGTACATTAATTTAAATAGTTTCTGTTTCACATTTTTAATGAAAATTAAGGAGGCCATATACTTTTATATGCAGTAAAGAAATTGGGGTGACAAGCCGTAGGGCAAGAGTAGTACATTAATTTTCATCTTTATGTATATTAATTTAAATAGTTGCTGTTCTGTTCTGTTATTTTTCATCTTTATGTACATTAATTTAAATAGTTTCTATTTCAAATTTTAACTGAATATTAAGGAGGCCATATAGTTTTATATTCAGTAAAGAAATTGGAGTGACAAGCCGTAGGGCAAGAGTAGTACATTATTTTTCATCTTTATGTATATTAATTTAAATAGTTGCTGTTCTGTTCTGTTATTTTTCATCTTTATATACATTAATTTAAACAGTTTCCGTTTCATATTTTAAATAAATATTAAAGAGGCCATATACTTTTATATCCAGTAAAGAAATTGGGGCGACAAGCCGCAGGGCAAGAGTAGTACATTATTTTTCATCTTTATGTATATTAATTTAAATAGTTGCTGTTCTGTTCTGTTATATTTCATCTTTATATACATTAATTTAAATAGTTTCTGTTTCAAATTTTATCTGAATATTAAGGAGGCCATAAACTTTTATAATCAGTAAAGAAATTGGGGTGACAAGACGTAGGGCAAGAGTAGTACATTATTTTTCATCTTTATGTATATTAATTTAAATAGTTGCTGTTCTGTTCTGTTATTTTTCTACTTTATATACATTAATTTAAATAGTTTCTGTTTCAAATTTTAACTTAGTACATTATTTTTCATCTTTATATATATTAATTTAAATAGAATATAAAGGAGGCCATATACTTTTATATCCAGTAAAAAAATTGGGGGGAGGGTCAAGTACTGCGTCACGTAATATATGAGGGGGGTTCATGTTTGCGTTACGGGTGCGTTACAAAGAAAGGGGGGGTATTAAAAATTTCCTAATTTTGCGTTACGTAATTTAAGGACAGCCCCTAAGACAAAATACACTGATTTTTAGTGAATACAAGCTTTTGGAGGCACTCCGTGGTGCACTCGCCAGCGCAGCTAGAGTGCTGTTTTGAACTATAGAAGTTACTGCAAAACACCTTAAAAACACGTAATTCGCTTAGAATACGCATTTTCAAGTAATTTGGAGACATGTTTTGAGAAACAGTTTTTACATCATATTTGAACGTTTCACGGTCTGAAATGACGATTTTGCATGTATCTTTGGAAACATATTTTACCTATAGTTTCGATGGAACTAGGTTATTTATGCTACAATAAGACAAAATACACTGATTTTTAGTGAATAAAAGATTTTGGAGGCACTCCGTGTTGCACTCGCCAGCGCAGCTAGAGTGCCGATTTGAACTATAGAAGTTACTGCAAAACACCTTAAAAACACGTAATTCGCTTAGAAAACGCATTTTTAAGTGATTTGGAGACATGTTTTGAGAAACAGTTTTTACATCATATTTGAGCGTTCCACGGTCTGAAACGACAATTTTGCATGTATCTTTGGAAACATATTCTACCTGTAGTTTCGATGGAACTAGGTTATTTATGCTACAATAAGACAAAATACACAGTTTTTAGTGAATACAACCTTTTGGAGGCACTCCGTGGTGCACTCGCCAGCGCAGCTAGAGTGCCGATTTGAACTATAGAAGTTACTGCAAAACACCTTAAAAACACGTAATTCGCTTAGAAAACGCATTTTTAAGTGATTTTTAGACATGTTTTGAGAAACAGTTTTTACATCATATTTGAGCGTTCCACGGTCTGAAACGACAATTTTGCATGTATCTTTGGAAACATATTCTACCTGTAGTTTCGATGGAACTAGGTTATTTATGCTACAAAAAGACAAAATACACTGATTTTTAGTGAATACAACCTTTTGGAGGCACTCCGTGGTGCACTCGCCAGCGCAGCTAGAGTGCCGATTTGAACTATAGAAGTTACTGCAAAACACCTTAAAGACACGTAATTTGCTTAGAAAACGCATTTTCAAATGATTTGGAGACATGTTTTGAGAAACAGTTTTTACATCATATTTGATCGTTTCTCGGTCTGAAACGACGATTTTGCATGTATCTTTGGAAACATATTCTACCTGTAGTTTCGATGGAACTAGATTATTTATGCTACAATAAGACAAAATACACTTATTTTTAGTGAATACAAGCTTTTAGAGGCACTCCGTGTTGCACTCGCCAGCGCAGCTAGAGTGCCGATTTGAACTATAGAAGTTACTGCAAAACACCTTAAAAACACGTAATTCGCTTAGAAAACGCATTTTCAAGTAATTTGGAGACATGTTTTGAAAAACAGTTTTTACATCATATTTGAGCGTTTCGCGGTCTGAAACGACGATTTTGCATGTATCTTTGGAAACATATTCTACCTGTAGTTTCCATATAACTAGGTTATTTATGTTACAATAAGACATAATACACTGATTTTTAGTGAATACAAGCTTTTGGAGGCACTCCGGGGTGCACTCGCCAGCGCAGCTAGAGTGCCAATTTGAACTATAGAAGTTACTGCAAAACACCTCAAAAACACGTAATTCGCTTAGAATACGCATTTTCAAGTAATTTGGAGACATGTTTTGAGAAACAGTTTTTACATCATATTTGAACGTTTCACGGTCTGAAATGACGATTTTGCATGTATCTTTGGAAACATATTTTACCTATAGTTTCGATGGAACTAGGTTATTTATGCTACAATAAGACAAAATACACTGATTTTTAGTGAATAGAAGATTTTGGAGGCACTCCGTGTTGCACTCGCCAGCGCAGCTAGAGTGCCGATTTGAACTATAGAAGTTACTGCAAAACACCTTAAAAACACGTAATTCGCTTAGAAAACGCATTTTTAAGTGATTTGGAGACATGTTTTGAGAAACAGTTTTTACATCATATTTGAGCGTTCCACGGTCTGAAACGACAATTTTGCATGTATCTTTGGAAACATATTCTACCTGTAGTTTCGATGGAACTAGGTTATTTATGCTACAATAAGACAAAATACACTGATTTTTAGTGAATACAACCTTTTGGAGGCACTCCGTGGTGCACTCGCCAGCGCAGCTAGAGTGCCGATTTGAACTATAGAAGTTACTGCAAAACACCTTAAAAACACGTAATTCGCTTAGAAAACGCATTTTTAAGTGATTTTTAGACATGTTTTGAGAAACAGTTTTTACATCATATTTGAGCGTTCCACGGTCTGAAACGACAATTTTGCATGTATCTTTGGAAACATATTCTACCTGTAGTTTCGATGGAACTAGGTTATTTATGCTACAAAAAGACAAAATACACTGATTTTTAGTGAATACAACCTTTTGGAGGCACTCCGTGGTGCACTCGCCAGCGCAGCTAGAGTGCCGATTTAAACTATAGAAGTTACTGCAAAACACCTTAAAGACACGTAATTTGCTTAGAAAACGCATTTTCAAATGATTTGGAGACATGTTTTGAGAAACAGTTTTTACATCATATTTGAGCGTTTCTCGGTCTGAAACGACGATTTTGCATGTATCTTTGGAAACATATTCTACCTGTAGTTTCGATGGAACTAGATTATTTATGCTACAATAAGACAAAATACACTGATTTTTAGTGAATACAAGCTTTTAGAGGCACTCCGTGTTGCACTCGCCAGCGCAGATAGAGTGCCGATTTGAACTATAGAAGTTACTGCAAAACACCTTAAAAACACGTAATTCGCTTAGAAAACGCATTTTCAAGTAATTTGGAGACATGTTTTGAAAAACAGTTTTTACATCATATTTGAGCGTTTCGCGGTCTGAAACGACGATTTTGCATGTATCTTTGGAAACATATTCTACCTGTAGTTTCCATATAACTAGGTTATTTATGTTACAATAAGACATAATACACTGATTTTTAGTGAATACAAGCTTTTAGAGGCACTCCGTGTTGCACTCGCCAGCGCAGCTAGAGTGCCGATTTGAACAATAGAAGTTACTGTCAAACACCTTAAAAACACGTAGTTCGCTTAGAAAACGCATTTTCAAGTGATTTGGCGACATGTTTTGTGAAACAGTTTATACATCATATTTGAGCGTTTCACGGTCTCAAACGACGATTTTGCATGTATCTTTGGAAACATATTCTACTTTTATATCCAGTAAAGAAATTGGGGTGACAAGCCGTAGGGCAAAAGTAGTACATTATTTTTCATCTTTATGTATATTAATTTAAATTGTTGCTGTTCTGTTCTGTTATTCTTCATCTTTATATACAATAATTTAAATTGTTTCTGTTTCAAATTTTAACTAAATATTAAGGAGGCCATATACTTTTATATCCAGTAAAGAAATTGGGGTGACAAGCCGCAGGGCAAGAGTAGTACATTATTGTTCATCTTTATGTACATTAATTTAAATAGTTTCTGTTCTGTTCTGTAATTTTTAATCTTTATGTACATTAATTTAAATAGTTTCAGTTTCAAATTTTAACTGAATATTAAGGAAGCCATATACTTTTATATCCAGTAAATAAATTGGGGTGACAAGCCGTAGGGCAAGAGTAGTACATTATATTTCATCTTTATGTACATTAATTTAAATAGTTTATGTTCTGTTCTGTTATTTTTCATCTTTATGTACATTAATTTAAATAGTTTCTGTTTCACATTTTAACTGAATATTAAGGAGGCCATATACGTTTATATCCAGTAAAGAAATGGGGGTGACAAGCCGTAGGGCAAGAGTAGTACATTATTTTTCATCTTTATGTATATTAATTTAAATAGTTGCTGTTCTGTTCTGTTACTTTTCATCTTTATATACATTAATTTAATTAGTTTCTGTTTCAAATTTTAAATAAAAATTAAGGAGGCCATATAATTTTATATCCAGTAAAGAAATTGGAGTGAAAGCCGTAGGGCAAGAGTAGTACATTATTTTTCATCTTTATGTTCATTAATTTAAATAGTATCTGTTCTGTTCTGTTATTTTTCATCTTTATATACATTAATTTAAATAGTTTCTGTTTAAAATTTTAACTGAATATTAAGGAGGCCATATACTTTTATATGCTATAAAGAAATTGGGTGACAAGCCGTAGGGCAAGAGTAGTACATTATTTTTTATTTTTATGTTCATTAATTTAAATAGTTTCTGTTCTGTTCTGTTATTTTTCATCTTTTTGTACAATAATTTAAATAGTTTCTGTTTCAAATTTTAACTGAATATTGAGGACGCCATATACTTTTATATCCAGTAAAGAAATTGGGGTGACAAGCCGTTGGGCAAGAGTAGTACATTATTTTTCATCTTTATGTATATTAATTTAAATAGAATATTAAGGAGGCCATATACTTTTATATCCAGTAAAAAAATGGGGGAATGGTTAAGTACTGCGTCACGTAATATATGAGGGGGGTTCATGTTTGCGTTACGGGTGCTTTACAAAGAAAAGAGGGGTTTTAAAAATTTCCTAATTTTGCGTTACGTAATTTAAGGACAGGCCCTAAGACAAAATACACAGATTTTTAGTGAATACAACCTTTTGGAGGCCCTCCATGGTGCACTCGCCAGCGCAGCTAGAGTGCCGATTTGAACTATAGAAGTTACTGCAAAACACCTTAAAAACACGTAATTCGCTTAGAAAACGCATTTTTAAGTGATTTGGAGACATGTTTTGAGAAACAGATTTACATCATATTTGAGCGTTTTTCGGTCTGAAACGACGATTTTGCATGTATCTTTGGAAACATATTCTACTTGTAGTTTCGACGGAACTAGATTATTTATGCTACAATATGACAAAATACACTGTTTTTTATTGAATACAACCTTTTGGAGGCACTCCGTGGTGCACACGCTAGCCCAGCTAGAGTGCCGATTTGAACTATAGAAGTTACTGCAAAACACCTTAAAAACATGTAATTCGCTTAGAAAACGCATTTACAAGTGATTTGGAGACATGTTTTGAGAAACAGTTTTTACATCAAATTTGAGCGTTTCACGGTCTGAAACGACGATTTTGCATGTATCTTTGGAAACATATTCTACCTATGGTTTCGATGGAACTAGGTTATTTATGCTACAATAAGATAAATTACACTGTTTTTTAGTGAATACAACCTTTTGCAGGCACTCCGTGGTGCACTCGCCAGCGCAGCTAGTGTGCCGATTTGAACTATAGAAGTTACTGCAAAAAACCTTAAAAAAACACGTAATTCGCTTAGAAAACGCATTTTCAAGTGATTTGGAGACATGTTTTGAGAAACAGTTTTTACATCATATTTGATCGTTTTACTGTCTGAAACGACGATTTTGCATGTATCTTTGGAAACATATTCCACCTATAGTTTCGATGGAACTAGGTTATTTATGCTACAATAAGACAAAATACACTGATTTTTAGTGAATACAAGCTTTTGGAGGCACTCAGTGGTGCACTTGCTAGCGCAGCTAGACTGCCGATTTGAACTATAGAAGTTACTGCAAAACACCTTAAAAACACGTAATTCGCTTAGAAATTGCATTTTCAAGTGATTTGGAGACATGTTTTGAGAAACAGTTTTTACATCATATTTGAACGTTTCACGGTCTGAAATGACGATTTTGCATGTATCTTTGGAAACATATTTTACCTATAGTTTCGATGGAACTAGGTTATTTATGCTACAATAAGACAAAATACACTGATTTTTAGTGAATACAAGATTTTGGAGGCACTCCGTGTTGCACTCGCCAGCGCAGCTAGAGTGCCGATTTGAACTATAGAAGTTATTGCAAAACACCTTAAAAACACGTAATTCGCTTAGAAAACGCATTTTTAAGTGATTTGGAGACATGTTTTGAGAAACAGTTTTTACATCATATTTGAGCGTTCCACGGTCTGAAACGACAATTTTGCATGTATCTTTGGAAACATATTCTACCTGTAGTTTCGATGGAACTAGGTTATTTATGCTACAATAAGACAAAATACACTGATTTTTAGTGAATACAAGCTTTTGGAGGCACTCCGTGGTGCACTCGCCAGCGCAGCTAGAGTGCCGATTTGAACTATAGAAGTTACTGCAAAACACCTTAAAGACACGTAATTTGCTTAGAAAACGCATTTTCAAGTGATTTGGGGACATGTTTTAAAAACAGTTTTTACATCATATTTGAGCGTTTCTCGGTCTGAAACGACGATTTTGCATGTATCTTTGGAAACATATTCTACCTGTAGTTTCGATGGAACTAGTTTATTTATGCTACAATAAGACAAAATACACTGATTTTTAGTGAATACAAGCTTTTAGAGGCACTCCGTGTTGCACTCGCCAGCGCAGCTAGAGTGCCGATTTGAACTAAAGAAGTTACTGCAAAACACCTTAAAAACACGTAATTCGCTTAGAAAGCGCATTTTCAAGTGATTTGGAGACATGTTTTGAGAAACAGTTTTTTCATCATATTTGAGCGTTTCACGGTCTGAAACGACGATTTTGCATGTATCTTTGGAAACCACCTGTAGTTTCAACGGAACTAGATTATTTATGCTACAATAAGACAAAATACACTGATTTTTAGTGAATACATGCTTTTGAAGGCACTCCGTGGTGCACTCGCCAGCGCAGCTTGAGTGCCGATTTGAAGTATAGAAGTCACTGCAAAACACCTTAAAAACACGTAATTCGCTTAGAAAACGCTTTTTCAAGTGATTTGGAGACATGTTTTGAGAAACAGATTTTACATCATATTTGAGCGTTTCACGGTCTGAAACGACGATTTTGTATGTAGACTTAGGAAACATATTCTACCTGTAGTTTCGATAGCACTTGGTTATTTAGGGTACAATAAGACAAAATACACAGTTTTTTAGTGAATACAACCTTTTAGAGGCACTCCGTGGTGCACTCGCCAGCGCAGCTAGAGTGCCGATTTGAACTATACAAGTAATGTCTAACACCTTAAAAACACGTAATTCGCTTAGAAAACGCATTTTCAAGTGATTTGGAGACATGGTTTGAGAAACAGTTTTTACATTATATTTGAGCGTTTCACGGTCTGAACCGACGATTTTGCATGTATCTTTGGAAACATATTCTACCTGTAGTTTTGATGGAACTAGGATATTTATAATACAATAAGACAAAATACACTGATTTTTAGTGAATACAAGCTTTTGGAGGCACTCCGTGGTGCACTCGCCAGCGCAGCTAGAGCAGCTAGTTTGTTAAAAGCATATGGAAATGCATATGCTTTTAATTTCTGTGCTGTTATTTTTTCATCTTTATGTACATTAATTTAATTAGTTTGTTTCAAATTTTAATTGAATAATAAAAAGGCCAAGAGTAGCACATTATTTTTCATCTTTATGTATTTTAATTTAAATAGTTGCTGTTCTGTTCTGTTACTTTTCATCTTTATATACATTAATTTAAATAGTTTTTTTTCAAATTTTAACTGAATATTAAAGGAGGCCATATACTTTTATATCCAGTAAAGAAATTGGGGTGACAAGACGTAAGGCAAGAGTAGTACATTATTTTTCATCTTTATGTATATTAATTTAAATAGTTGCTGTTCTGTAATGTTATTTTTCATCTTCATATACATTAATTTAAATAGTTTCTGTTTCAAATTTTAACTGAATATTAAGGAGGCCATATAATTGTATATCCAGTAAGGAAATTGGGGTGACAAGCCGTAGGGCAAGAGTAGTACATTATTTTTCTTCTTTATGTATATTAATTTAAATATTTGCTGTTCTGTTCTGTTATTTTTCATCTTTATATACATTAATTTAAATAGTTTCTGTTTCAAATTTTAAATGATTATTAAGGAGGCCATATACTTTTATATCCAGTAAAGAAATTGTTGTGACAAGCCGTAGGGCAAGAGTAGTACATTAATTTTCATCTTTATGTACATTAATTTAAATAGTTTTTGTTCTGTTCTGTTATTTTTTATCTTTATGTACATTAATTTAAATAGTGTCTGTTTCAAATTTTAACTGAATATTAAGGAGGCTATATGCTTTTATATCCAGTAAAGAAATTAGGGTGACACGCCGTAGGGCAAAAGTAGTACATTATTTTTCATCTTAATGTACATTAATTTAAATAGTTTCTGTTCTGTTCTGTTATTTTTCATCTTTATGTACATTAATTTAAATAGTTTCTATTTCAAACTTTAACTGAATATTAAGAATGCCATATACTTTTATATCCAGTAAAGAAATTAGGGTGACAAGCTGTAGGGCAAGAGTAGTACATTATTTTTCATCTTTATGTATATTAATTTAAATAGTTGCTGTTCTGTTCTGTTATATTTCATCTTTATATACATTAATTTAAATAGTTTCTGTTTCAAATTTTATCTGAATATTAAGGAGGCCATATACTTTTATATTCAGTAAAGAAATTGGGGTGACAAGACGTAGGGCAAGAGTAGTACATTATTTTTCATCTTTATGTATATTAATTTAAATAGTTGCTGTTCTGTTCTGTTATTTTTCTACTTTATATACATTAATTTAAATAGTTTCTGTTTCAAATTTTAACTTAGTACATTATTTTTTATCTTTATATATATTAATTTAAATAGAATATAAAGGAGGCCATATACTTTTATATCCAGTAAAAAAATTGGGGGAGGGTCAAGTACTGCGTCACGTAATATATGAAGGGGGTTCATGTTTGCGTTACGGGTGCGTTACAAAGAAGGGAGGGGTATTAAAAATTTCCTAATTTTGCGGTACGTAATTTAAGGACAGCACCTAAGACAAAATACACTGATTTTTAGTGAATACAAGCTTTTGGATGCACTCCGTGGTGCACTCGCCAGCGCAGCTAGAGTGCCGATTTGAACTATAGAAGTTACTGCAAAACACCATAAAAACACGTAATTCGCTTAGAAAACGCATTTTTAAGTGATTTGAAGACATGTTTTGAGAAAAAGTTTTTACATCATATTTGAGCGTTTCACGGTCTGAAATGACGATTTTGCATGTATCTTTGGAAACATATTCTACCTGTAGTTTTGATGGAACTAGGTTATTTATGCTACAATAAGACAAAATACACTGATTTTTAGTGAATACAAGCTTTTGGAGGCACTCCGTGGTGCACTCGCCAGCGCAGCTAGAGTGCCGATTTGAAGTACAGAAGTTACTGCAAAACACCTTAAAAACACATAGTTCGCTTAGAAAACGCATTTTCAAGTGATTTGGAGACATGTTTTGAGAAACAGTTTTTACGTCATATTTGAGCGTTTCACGGTCTGAAACGACGATTTTGCATGTATCTTTGCAAACATATTCTACCTGTAGTTTCGATGGAACTAGGTTATTTATGTTACAATAAGACAAAATACACTGATTTTTAGTGAAGACAAGCTTTTGGAGGCACTCCGTGGTGCACTCGCCAGCGCAGCTATAGTGCCGATTTGAACTATAGAAGTTACTCTAAAACTCCTTAAAACACGTAATTCGCGTAGAAAACGCACGTTCAAGTGATTTGGAGACATGTTTTGAGAAACAGATTTACATCATACTTGAGCGTTTCGCGGTCTGAAACAACGATTTGGCATGTATCTTTGGAACCATATTCTACATGTAGTTTCGATAAAACTAGGTTATTTATGCTATAATAAGACAAAATACACTGATTTTTAGGGAATTCAAGCTTTTGGAGGCACTCCGTGGTGCACTCGCCAGCGCAGCTAGAGTGCCGATTTGAACTATAGAAGTTACTGCAAAACACCTTAAATCACGTAATTCGCGTAGAAAACGCACTTTCAATTGATTTGGAGACATGTTTTGAGAAACAGTTTTTACATCATATTTGAGCGTTTCACGGTCTGAAACGACGATTTTGCATGTATCTTTGGAAACATATTTTACCTGTAGTTTCGATGGAACTAGGTTTTTTATGCTACAATAAGACAAAATAATCACATTTTTTGTGAATACAAGCTTCTGGAGGCACTCCGTGGTGCACTCGCCAGCGCAGCTAGAGTGCCGATTTGAACTATAGAAGTTACTGTCAAACACCTTAAAAACACGTAGTTCGCTTAGTAAACGCATTTTCAAGTGATTTGGAGACATGTTTTGAGAAACAGTTTTTATATCATATTTGAGCGTTTCACGTTCTGAAACGACGATTTTGCATGTATCTTTGGAAACATATTCTACCTGTAGTTTCGATGGAACAAGGTTATTTATGCTACAATAAGGGGCTGTCCTTATATTACGTAACGCTTCAGGGGGGGGGGGGTTAAGAGTAGCATTACGAAGCGTTACGAGGGGGTGGGGGAGGGTTAATGTGTGAGTTACGTAACGATAAAATATAAAAAATATTGCTAAACTTGTTTTAATAGTTTTTATGTACATTAATTTAATTAGTTTGTTTCAAATTTTAAATGAATATTAAAGAGGCCATATGCTTTCATATCTAGTAAAGAAATTGGGGTGACAAGCCGTAGGGCAAGAGAAGTACATTATTTTTCATCTTTATGTATATTAATTTAAATAGTTGCTGTTCTGTTCTGTTATTTTTCATCTTTATATACATTAATTTAAATAGTTTCTGTTTCAAATTTTAACTAAATATTAAGGAGGCCATATACTTTTATATCCAGTAAAGAAATTGGGGTGAAAAGCCGTAGGGCAAGAGTAGTACATTATTTTTCATCTTTATGTACAATAATTTAAATAGTTTCTGTTCTGTTCTGTTATTTTTCATCTTTATGTACATTAATTTAAATAGTTTCTGTTTCACATTTTAACTGAATATTAAGGAGGCAATATATATTTATATCCAGTAAAGAAATTGGGGTGACAAGCCGTAGGGCAAGAGTAGTACATTATTATTCATCTTTATGTATATTAACTTAAATAGTTGCTGTTCTGTTCTGTTATTTTTCATCTGTATATACATTAGTATAAATAGTTTCTGTTTTAAATTTTAACTGAATATTAAGAAGGCCATATACTTTTATATCCAGTAAAGAAATTGGGGTGACAAGCCGTAGGGCAAGAGTAGTACATTATTTTTTATCTTTATGTTCATTAATTTAAATAGTTTCTGTTCTGTTCTGTTATTTTTCATCTTTATATACATTAATTTAAATAGTTTCTGTTTCAAGTTTTAACTAAATATTAAGGAGGCCATATTCTTTTATATCCAGTAAAGAAATTGGGGTGACAAGCCGTAGGACAAGAGTAGTACATTATTTTTCATCTTTATGTACAATAATTTAAATAGATTCTGTTCTGTTCTGTTATTTTTCATCATTATGTACATTAATTTAAATAGTTTCTGTTTCACATTTTAACTGAATATTAAGGAGGCCATATACTTTTATATCCAGTAAAGAAATTGGGGTGACAAGCCGTAGGGCAAGAGTAGTACATTATTATTCATCTTTATGTATATTAATTTAAATAGTTGCTGTTCTGTTCTGTTATTTTTCATCTGTATATACATTAGTTTAAATAGTTTCTGTTTCAAATTTTAACTGAATATTAAGGGGGCCATATACTTTTATATCCAGTAAAGAAATTGGGGTGACAAGCCATAGGGCAAGAGTAGTACATTATTTTTTATCTTTATGTTCATTAATTTAAATAGTATCTGTTCTGTTCTGTTATTTTTCATCTTTATGTACATTAATTTAAATAGTTTCTGTTTCAAATTTTAACTGAATATTAAGGAGGCCATATAATTTTATATCCAGTAAAGAAATTGGGGTGACAATCCGTAGGGCAAGAGTAGTACATTATTTTTCATCTTTATGTACAATAATTTAAATAGATTCTGTTCTGTTCTGTTATTTTTCATCATTATGTACATTAATTTAAATAGTTTCTGTTTCACATTTTAACTGAATATTAAGGAGGCCATATACTTTTATATCCAGTAAAGAAATTGGGGTGACAAGCCGTAGGGCAAGAGTAGTACATTATTATTCATCTTTATGTATATTAATTTAAATAGTTGCTGTTCTGTTCTGTTATTTTTCATCTGTATATACATTAGTTTAAATAGTTTCTGTTTCAAATTTTAACTGAATATTAAGGGGGCCATATACTTTTATATCCAGTAAAGAAATTGAAGTGACAAGCCATAGGGCAAGAGTAGTACATTATTTTTTATCTTTATGTTCATTAATTTAAATAGTATCTGTTCTGTTCTGTTATTTTTCATCTTTATGTACATTAATTTAAATAGTTTCTGTTTCAAATTTTAACTGAATATTAAGGAGGCCATATAATTTTATATCCAGTAAAGAAATTGGGGTGACAATCCGTAGGGCAAGAGTAGTACATTATTTTTCATCTTTATGTATATTAATTTAAATAGTTGCTGTTCTGTTCTGTTATTTTTCATCTTTATGTACATTAATTTTAATAGTTTCTGTTTCAAATTTTAAATGAATATTAAGGAGGCTATATACATTCATATCCAGTAAAAATATTGGAGTGACAAACCGTAGGGCAAGAGTAGTACATTATTTTTTATCTTTATGTATATTAATTTAAATAGTTGCTGTTCTGTTCTGTTATTTTTCTACTTTATATACATTAATTTAAACAGTTTCTGTTTCAAATTTTAAATGAATATTAAGGAGGCCATATACTTTTATATCCAGTAAAGAAATTGGGGTGACAAGCCGTAGGGCAAGAGTAGTACATTATTTTTCATCTTTATGTACATTAATTTAAATAGTTTCTGTTCTGTTCTGTTATTTTTAATCTTTATGTACATTAATTTAAATAGTTTCTGTTTCAAATTTTAACTGATTAGTAAGGAGGCCATATACTTTTATATCCAGTAAAGAAATTGGGCTGACAATCCGTAGGGCAAGAGTAGTACATTATTTTTCATGTTTATGTATATTAATTTAAATAGTTGCTGTTCTGTTCTGTTATTTTTCATCTTTATGTACATTAATTTTAATAGTTTCTGTTTCAAATTTTAACTGAATATTAAAGATGCCATATACTTTTATATCCAGTAAAAAAATGGGGTGATAAGCCGTAGGGCAAGAGTAGTACATTATTTTTCATCTTTATGTACATTAATTTAAATAGTTTCTGTTCTGTTCTGTTGTTTTTCATCTTTATATACATTAATTTAAATAGTTTCTGTTTCAAATTCTACCTGAATATTAAGGAGGCCATATACTTTTATATCCAGTACAGAAATTGGGGTGACAAGCCGTAAGGCAAGAGTAGTACATTATTTTTCATCTTTATGTATATTAATTTAAATAGTTGCTGTTCTGTTCTGTTATTTTTCATCTTTATATACATTAATTTAAATAGTTTCTGTTTCAAATTTTAACTGAATATTAAGGAGGCTATATACTTTCGTATCCAGTAATAAAATTGGAGTGACAAGCCGTAGGGCAAGAGTAGTACATTATTTTTCATCTTTATGTATATTAATTTAAATATTTGCTGTTCTGTTCTGTTATTTTTCATCTTTATTTATATTAATTTATATAGTTTCTGTTTCAAATTTTAACTGAATATTAAGGATGCCATATACTTTTATATCCAGTAAAAAAATTGGGGTGATAAGCCGTAGGGCAAGAGTAGTACATTATTTTTTATCTTTATGTACATTAATTTAAATAGTTTCTGTTTTGTTCTGTTATTTTTCATCTTTATATACATTAATTTAAATAGTTTCTGTTTCAAATTCTACCTGAATATTAAGGAGGCCATATACTTTTATATACAGTACAGAAATTGGGGTGACAAGCCATAGGGCAAGAGTAGTACATTATTTTTCATCTTTATGTATATTAATTTAAATAGTTACTGTTCTGTTCTGTTATTTTTCATCTTTATATACATTAATTTAAATAGTTTCTTTTTCAAATTTTAACTAGATATTAAGGAGGCCATATACTTTTATATCCAGCAATGAAATTGGGGTGACAAGCCGTAGGGCAAGAGTAGTACATTATTTTTCATCTTTATGTACATTAATTTAAATAGTTTCTGTTCTGTTCTGTTATTTTTCATCTTTATGTACATTAATTTAAATAGTTTCTGTTTCAAATTTTAACTGAATATTAAGGAAGCCATATACTTTTATATCCAGTAAATAAATTGGGGTGACAAGCCGTAGGGCAAGAGTAGTACATTATATTTTATCTTTATGTACATTAATTTAAATAGTTTCTGTTCTGTTCTGTTATTTTACATCTTTATGTACATTAATTTAAATAGTTTCTGTTCCACATTTTAAATGAATATTAAGGAGGCCATATACTTTTATATCCAGTAAAGAAATTGGGGTGACAAGCCGTAGGGCAAGAGTAGTACATTATTTTTTATCTTTATGTACATTAATTTAAATAGTTTCTGTTCTGTTCTGTAATATTTCATCTTTATGTACATTAATTTAAATAGTTTCTGTTTCAAATTTTAACTGAATATTAAGGAAGCCATATACTTTTATATCCAGTAAATAAATTGGGGTGACAAGCCGTAGGGCAAGAGTAGTACATTATATTTTATCTTTATGTACATTAATTTAAATAGTTTCTGTTCTGTTCTGTTATTTTACATCTTTATGTACATTAATTTAAATAGTTTCTGTTTCACATTTTAACTGAATATTAAGGAGGCCATATACGTTTATATCCAGTAAAGAAATGGGGGTGACAAGCCGTATTAATTTAAATAGTTGCTGTTCTGTTCTGTTACTTTTCATCTTTATATACATTAATTTAAATAGTTTCTGTTTCAAATTTTAAATAAATATTAAGGAGGCCATATCATTTTATATCCAGTAAAGAAATTGGAGTGAAAGCCGTAGGGCAAGAGTAGTACATTATTTTTCATCTTTATGTATATTAATTTAAATAGTTGCTGTTCTGTTCTGTTATTTTTCATCTTTATATACATTAATTTAAATAGTTTCTGTTTAAAATTTTAACTGAATATTAAGGAGGCCATATACTTTTATATACAATAAAGAAATTGGGGTGACAAGCCGTAGGGCAAGAGTAGTACATTATTTTTCATTTTTATGTTCATTAATTTAAATAGTTTCTGTTCTGTTCTGTAATTTTTCATCTTTTTGTACAATAATTTAAATAGTTTCTGTTTTAAATTTTAACTGAATATTGAGGACGCCATATACTTTTATATCCAGTAAAGAAATTGGGGTGACAAGCCGTTGGGCAAGAGTAGTACATTATTGTTCATCTTTATGTATATTAATTTAAATAGAATATTAAGGAGGCCATATACTTTTATATCCAGTAAAAAAATGGGGGAATGGTTAATTACCGCGTCACGTAATATATGAGGGGGGTTCATGTTTGCGTTACGGGTGCTTTACAAAGAAAGGAGGGGTAATAAAAATTTCCTAATTTTGCGTTACGTAATTTAAGGACAGCCCCTAAGACAAAATACACTGATTTTTAGTGAATACAACCTTTTGGAGGCACTCCATGGTGCACTCGCCAGCGCAGCTAGAGTGCCGATTTGAACTATAAAAGTTACTGCAAAGCACCTTAAAGACACGTAATTCGTTTAGAAAACGCATTTTCAAGTGATTTGGAGACATGTTTTGAGAAACAGATTTACATAATATTTGAGCGTTTTTCAATCTGAAACGACGATTTTGCATGTATCTTTGGAAACATATTCTACCTGTAGTTTCGATGGAACTAGATTATTTATGCTACAATATGACAAAATACACTGTTTTTTAGTGAATACAACCTTTTGGAGGCACTCCGTGGTGCACACGCCAGCGCAGCTAGAATGCCGATTTGAACTATAGAAGTTACTGCAAAACACCTTAAAAACATGTAATTCGCTTAGAAAACGCATTTTCAAGTGATTTGGAGACATGTTTTGAGAAACAGTTTTTACATCATATTTGAGCGTTTCACGGTCTGAAACGACGATTTTGCATGTATCTTTGGAAACATATTCTACCTATGGTTTCGATGGAACTAGGTTATTTATGCTACAATAAGATAAAATACACTGTTTTTTAGTGAATACAACCTTTTGGAGGCACTCCGTGGTGCACTCGCCATCGCAGCTAGTGTGCCGATTTGAACTACAGAAGTTACTGCAAAACACCTTAAAACACGCAATTCGCTTAGAAAACGCATTTTCAAGTGATTTGGAGACATGTTTTGAGAAACAGTTTTTACATCATATTTGAGCGTTTCATGGTCTGAAACGACGATTTTGCATGTATCCTTGGAAACATATTCTACCTGTAGTTTCGATGGAACTAGGTTATTTATGCTACAATAAGACAAAATACACTGATTTTTAGTGAATACATGCTTTTGAGGGCACTCCGTGGTGCACTCGCCAGCGCAGCTAGAGTGCCGATTTGAAGTAAAGAAGTTACTGCAAAACACCTTAAAAACACGTAATTCGCTTAGAAAACGCATTTTCAAGTGATTTGGAGACATGTTTTGAGAAACAGTTTTTACATCATATTTGAGCGTTTCACGGTCTGAAACGACGATTTTGCATGTATCTTTGGAAACATATTCTACCTGTAGTTTCGATGGAACTACGTTATTTATGCTACAATAAGGGGCTGTCCTTAAATTACGTAACGCTTCAAGGGGAGGTGGGGTTAAGAGTAGCGATACGAGGAGGTGGGGGAGGGTTAATGTGTGAGTTACGTAACAATAAAATATAAAAAATTTTGCTAAACTAGTTTTAATAGTTTTGAAACATTCAAATTTCGCGGTGCAAATTCGTATATGCAGGCAGTCGTTTGTTTTCAATAACATTTAACATAATATGTCGGGCACAGTTCAAATTCGGTTCAGTGGTCTTTCATTCGTGCAATGCAATTCATATTAAAACATGAATTCAAGTAGTGTTGATAAGGAAAAACTTTTCAATATTTTGTTAAAAGCATATGGAAATGCATATGCTTTTAATTTCTGTGCTCTTATTTTTTCAGCTTTATGTACATTAATTTAATTAGTTTGTTTCAAATTTTAACTGAATATTAAAGAGGATATATACTTTTATATCCAGTAAAGGAATTGGGGTGACAAGCCGTAGGGCAAGAGTAGTACATTATTTTTTATCTTTATGTACATTAATTTAAATATTTTCTGTTCCGTTCTGTTATTTTTCGTCTTTATGTACATTAATTTAAATAGTTTTTGTTTCAAATTTTAACTGAATATTAAGAAGGCCATATACTTTTATATCCGGTAAAGAAATTGGGGTGGCAAGCCGTAGGGCAAGAGTAGTACATTATTTTTCATCTTTATGTACATTAATTTAAATAGTTTCTGTTCTGTTCTGTTATTTTTCATCTTTATGTACATTAATTTAAATAGTTTCTGTTTCAAATTTTAACGGAATATTAAGGAGGCCATATACTTTTGTATATCCAGTAAAGGAATTGGGGTGACAAGCCGTAGGGCAAGAGTAGTACATTATTTTTCATCTTTATGTACATTATTTTAAATAGTTTCTGTTCTGTTCTGTTATTTTTCATCTTTATATACATTAATTTAAAAAGTTTCTGTTTCAAATTTTAACTGAATATTAAGGTGGCCATATACTTTTATATCCAGTAAAGAAATTGGGGTGACAAGCCGTATGGCAAGAGTGGTTCATTATTTTTCATCTTTATGTATATTAATTTAAATAGTTGCTGTTCTGTTCTGTTATATTTCATCTTTATACACATTAATTTAAATAGTTTCTGTTTCAAATTTTAACTGAATATTAAGGTGGCCATATACTTTTATATCCAGTAAAGAAATTGGGGTGACAAGCCGTATGGCAAGAGTGGTTCATTATTTTTCATCTTTATGTATATTAATTTAAATAGTTGCTGTTCTGTTCTGTTATATTTCATCTTTATAAACATTAATTTAAATAGTTTCTGTTTCAAATTTTAACTGAATATTAAGGACGCCATATACTTTTATATCCAGTAAAGAAATTGGGGTGACAAGCCGTTGGGCAAGAGTAGTACATTATTTTTTATCGTTATGTATATTAATTTAAATAGAATATTAAGGAGGCCATATACTTTTATATCCATTAAAAAAATGGGGGGAGGGTCAAGTACTGCGTCACGTAATATATGAGGGGGGTTCATGTTTGCGTTACGGGTGCGTTATAAAGGGAGGAGGGGTATTAAAAATTTCCTAATTTTGCATTACGTACTTTAAGGACAGCCCCTAAGACAAAATACACTGATTTTTAGTGAATACAAGCTTTTGGAGGCACTCCGTGGTGCACTCGCCAGCGCAGCTAGAGTGCCGATTTGAACTATAGAAGTTACTGCAAAGCACCTTAAAGACACGTAATTCGCTTAGAAAACGCATTTTCAAGTGATTTGAGACATGTTTTGAGAAACAGATTTACATCATATTTGAGCGTTTTTCGGTCTGAAACGACGATTTTGCATGTATCTTTGGAAACATATTCTACCTGTAGTTTCGATGGAACTAGATTATTTATGCTACAATATGACAAAATACACTGTTTTTTAGTGAATACAACCTTTTGGAGGCACTCCGTGGTGCACACGCCAGCGCAGCTAGAGTGCCGATTTGAACTATAGAAGTTACTGCAAAACACCTTAAAAACATGTAATTCGCTTAGAAAACGCATTTTCAAGTGATTTGGAGACATGTTTTGAGAAACAGTTTTTACATCATATTTGAACGTTTCACGGTCTGAAACGACGATTTTGCATGTATCTTTGGAAACATATTCTACCTATGGTTTCGATGGAACTAGGTTATTTATGCTACAATAAGATAAAATACACTGTTTTTTAGTGAATACAACCTTTTGGAGGCACTCCGTGGTGCACTCGCCAGCGCAGCTAGTGTGCCGATTTGAACTATAGAAGTTACTGCAAAACACCTTAAAACACGTAATTCGCTTAGAAAACGCATTTTCAAGTGATTTGGAGACATGTTTTGAGAAACAGTTTTTACATCATATTTGAGCGTTTCACGGTCTGAAACGACGATTTTGCATGTATCTTTGGAAACATATTCTACCTGCAGTTTCGATGGAACTTGGTTATTTATGCTACAATAAGGGGCTGTCTTTAAATTACGTAACGCTTCAAGGGGGGGGGGGGGTTAAGAGTAGCGTTACGAAGCGTTACGAGGGAGTGGGGGAGGGTTAATGTGTGAGTTACGTAACGATAAAATATAAAAAATATTGCTACACTTGCTTCAATTGTTTTGAAACTTTCAAATTTCGCGGTGCAAATTCGTATATGCAGGCAATCGTTTGTTTTCAATAAAAGTCAACACAATATGTCGGGCACAGTTTAAATTCGGCCCAGTGGTGTTTCATTCGTGCAATGCAATTCATATTAAAACATGAATTCAAGTAGTGTTATAAGGAAAATCTTTTCAATAGTTTGTTAAAAGCATATGGAAATGCATATGCTTTTAATTTCTGTTCTGTTATTTTTCATCTTTATATACATTAATTTAAATAGTTTCTGTTTTAAATTTTAACTGAATATTAAGGAGGCCACACACTTTTATATCTAGTAAAGAAATTGGGGTGACAAGCCGTAAGGCAAGAGTAGTACATTATTTTTCATCTTTATCTATATTAATTTAAATAGTTGCTGTTCTGTTCTGTTATTTTTCATCTTTATAAACATTAATTTAAATAGTTTCTGTTCCAAATTTTAACTGTATATTAAGGAAGCCATATACTTTTATATCCAGGAAAGAAATTGGGGTGACAAGCCGTAGGGCAAGAGTGGTACATTATTTTTCATCTTTATGTATATTAATTTAAATAGTTGCTGTTCTGTTCTGTTATTTTTCATCTTTATATACATTAGTTTAAATAGTTTCTGTTTCAAATTTTAACTGAATTTTAAGGAGGCCATATACTTCTATATCCAGTAAAGAAATTGCGGTGACAAGCCGTAGGGCAAGAGTAGTACATTATTTTTCATCTTTATGTTCATTAATTTAAATAGTTTCTGTTTCACATTTTAACTGAATATTAAGGAGGCCATATACTTTTATATACAGTAAAGAAATTGGGGTGACAAGCCGTAGGGCAAGAGTAGTACATTATTATTCATCTTTATGTATATTAATTTAAATAGTTGCTGTTCTGTTCTGTTATTTTTCATCTTTATATACATTAATTTAAATAGTTTCTGTTTCAAATTTTAACTGAATATTAAGGAGGCCATATACTTTTATAACCAGTATCGAAATTGGGGTGACAAGCCGTAGGGCAAGAGTAGTACATTATTT
Organism: Harpalus rubripes; assembly: GCA_963082715.1. Classification (NCBI taxonomy): domain Eukaryota; kingdom Metazoa; phylum Arthropoda; class Insecta; order Coleoptera; family Carabidae; genus Harpalus; species Harpalus rubripes. The sequence continues at coordinate 90,282 of CAUJCB010000488.1, forward strand.
TCCATCTTTATGTTCATTAATTTAAATAGTTGCTGTTCTGTTCTGTTATATTACATCTTTATATACATTAATTTAAATAGTTTCTGTTTCAAATTTTAACGGAATATTAAGGAGGCCATATACTTTTATATCCAGTAAAAAAATTGGGGTAACAAGCCGTAGGGCAAGAGTAGTACATTATTTTTTATCATTGTGTTTATTAATTTAAATAGTTTCTGTTCTGTTCTGTTATTTTTCATCTTTATATACATTAATTTAAATAGTTTCTATTTCAAATTTTAACTGATTATTAAGGAGGCCATATACTTTTATGTCCAGTACAGAAAATGGGTTGACAAGGCGTAGGGCAAGAGAAGTACATTATTTTTCATCTTTATATTAATATAAATAGTTGCTGTTTTGTTCTGTTATTTTTCATCTTTATATACATTAATTTAAATAGTTTCTGTTTCAAATTTTAACTGAATATTAAGGAGGCCATATACTTTTATATCCAGTAAAAATATTGGGGTGACAAGTCGTAGGGCAAGAGTAGTACATTATTTTTCATCTTTATGTACATTAATTTAAATAGTTGCTGTTCTGTTCCGATATAGTTCATCTTTATATACATCAATTTAAATAGTTTCTGTTTCAAATTTTAACTGAATATTAAGGAGGCCATATACTTTTATATCCAGTAAAAAAATGGGGGGAGGTTCAAGTACTGCGTCACGTAATATAAGAGGGGGGTTCATGTTTGCGTTACGGGTGCGTTACAAAGGGGGTTGGGATATTGAAAATTTCCTAATTTTGCGTTACGTAATATAAAGACAGCCCCTAAGACAAAATACACTGATTTTTAGTGGATACAAGCTTTTGGAGGCACTCCGTGGTGCACTCGCCAGCGCAGCTAGAATGCCGATTTGAACTATAGAAGTTACTGCAAAACACCTTAAAAACACGTAATTATCTTAGAAAACGCATTTTCAAGTGATTTGGAGACATGTTTTGAGAAACAGTTTTTACATCATATTTAAGCGTTTCACGGTCTGAAACGACGTTTTTAAATGTATCTTTGGAAACATATTCTACCTATGGTTTCGATGGAACTAGGTTATTTATGCTACAATAAGACAAAATACACTGTTTTTTAGTGAATACAACCTTTTGGAGGCACTCCGTGGTGCACTCGCCAGCGCAGATAGAGTGCCGATTTGAACTATAGAAGTTACTGCAAAACACCTTAAAAACACGTAATTCGCTTAGAAAACGCATTTTCAAGTGATTTGGAGACACGTTTTGAGAAACAGTTTTTACATCATATTTGAGCGTTTCACGGTCTGAAACGACGATTTTGCATGTATCTTTGCAAACATATTCTACCTGTAGTTTCAATGGAACTAGGTTATTTATGCTACAATAAGACAAAATACACTGATTTTTAGTGAATACAAGCTTTTGAGGGCACTCCGTGGTGCACTCGCCAGCGCAGCTAGAGTGCCGATTTGAAGTATGGAAGTTACTGCAAAACACCTTTAAAACACGTAATTCGCTTAGAAAACGCATTTTCAAGTGATTTGGAGACATGTTTTGAGAAACAATTTTTACATCATATTTGAGCGTTTCACGGTCTGAAACGACGATTTTGCATGTATCTTTGGAAACATATTCTACCTGTAGTTTCGATAGAACTAGGTTATTTATGCTACAATAAGACAAAATACACTGCTTTTTAGTGAATACAAGCTTTTGGAGGCACTCCGTGGTGCACTCGCCAGCGCAGCTAGAGTGCCGATTTGAACTATAGAAGTTACTGCAAAACACTTTAAAAACACGTAATTCGCTTAGAAAACGCATTTTCAAGTGATTTGATGACATGTTTTGAGAAACTGTTTTTACATCATATTTGAGCGTTTCTCGGTCTGAAACGACGATTTTGTATGTAGACATAGGAAATATATTCTACCTGTAGTTCCGATAGCACTTGGTTATTTAGGGTACAATAAGACAAAATACACTGTTTTTTAGTGAATACAACATTTTAGAGGCACTCCGTGGTGCACTCGCCAGCGCAGCTAGAGTGCCGATTTGAACTATAAAAGTTACTGCAAAACACCTTAAAAACACGTAATTCGCTTAGAAAACGCATTTTCAAGTGATTTGGAGACATGTTTTGAGAAACAGTTTTTACATCATATTTGAGCGTTTCACGGTCTGAAACGACGATTTTGCATGTATCTTTGGAAACATATTCTACCTATGGTTTCGATGGAACTAGGTTATTTATGCTACAGTAAGACAAAATACACAGTTTTTTAGTGAATACAACCTTTTATAGGCACTCCGTGTTGCACTTGCCAGCGCAGCTAGAGTGCCGATTTGAACTATAGACGTTACTGCAAAACACCTTCAAAATACGTAATTCGCTTAGAAAACGCATTTACTAGTGATTTGGAGACATGTTTTGAGAAACAGTTTTTACATCATATTTGAGCGTTTCACGGTCTGAAACGACGATTATGCATGTATCTTTGGAAACATATTCTACTTGTAGTTTCGATGGAACTAGATTATTTATGCTACAATAAGACAAAATACACTGATTTTTAGTGAATACAAGCTTTTAGAGGCACTCCGTGGTGCACTCGCTAGCGCAGCTAGAGTGCCGATTTGAACTATAGAAGTTACTGCAAAACACCTTAAAAACACGTAATTCGCTTAGAAAACGCATGCTCAAGTGATTTGGAGACATGTTTTGAGAAACAGTTTTTACATCATATTTGAGCGTTTCACGGTCTGAAATGACGATTTTGCATGTATCTTTGGAAACATATTCTACCTGTAGTTTCGATTGAACTAGGTTATTTATGCTACAATAAGACAAAATACACTGATTTTTAGTGAATACTAGCTTCTGGATGCACTCCGTGGTGCACTCGTCAGCGCAGCTAGAGTGCCGATTTGAACTATAGAAGTTACTGCAAAACACCTTAAAAACACATAATTCGCTTAGAAAACGCATTTTCAAGTGATTTGGAGGCATGTTTTGAGAAACAGTTTTTACATCATATTTGATCGTTTCACGGTCTGAAACGACGATTTTGCATGTATCTTTGCAAACATATTCTACCTGTAGTTCCGATGGAACTAGGTTATTTATGTTACAATAAGACAAAATACACTGATTTTTAGTGAATACAACCTTTTGGAGGCACTCCGTGGTGCACTCGCCAGCGCAGCTAGAGTGCCGATTTGAACTATAGAAGTTACTGCAAAACACCTTATAAACATGTAATTTGCTTAGAAAACGCATTTTCAAGTGATTTGGAGACATGTTTTGAGAAAGAGTTTTACATCATATTTTAGCGTTTCACGGTCTGAAACGACGATTTTGCATGTATCTTTGGAAATATATTCTACCTGTAGTTTCGATGGAACTAGGTTATTTAAGCTACAATAAGACAAAATACACTGATTTTTAGTGAATACAAGCTTTTGGAGGCACTTCGTGGTGCACTCGCCAGCGCAGCTAGAGTGCCGACTTGAACTATAGAAGTTACTGTCAAACACCTTAAAAACACGTAATTCGCTTAGAAAACGTATTTTCAAGTGATTTGGAGACATGTTTTGAGAAACAGTTTTTACATCATATTTGACCGTTTCACGGTCTGAAACGACGATTTTGCATGTATCTTTGGAAACATATTCTACCTGTAGTTTCGATGGAACTAGGTTATTTATGCTACAATAAGAGTCTGTCCTTAAATTACGTAACGCTTCAAGAGTGGGGTGGGGAGGGGTTAAGAGTAGCGTTACGAAGCGTTACGAGAGGGTGGGGGAGGGTTAATGTGTGAGTTACGTAACGATAAAATATAAAAAATATTGCTAAACTTGCTTCAATAATTTTGAAACATTCATATTTCGCGGTGCAAATTCGTATATGCAGGCAGTCGTTTGTTTTCAATAACAGTCAACATAATATGTCGGGCATAGTTCAAATTCGGCCCAGTGGTCTTTCATTCGTGCAATGCAATTCATATTAAAACATGAATTCAAGTAGTGTTGATAAGGAAAATCTTTTCAATAGTTTGTTAAAAGCATATGGAAATGCATATGCTTTTAATTTCTGTTCTGTTATTTTTCATCGTTATATACATTAATTTAAATAGTTCCAGTTTCAAATTTAAATGAATATTAAGGAGGCCATATACTTTTATATCCAGTAAAGAAATTGGGGTGACAAGCCGTAGGGCAAGAGTAGCACATTATTTTTCATCTTTATGTATATTAATTTAAATAGTTGCTGTTCTGTTCTGTTATTTTTCTACTTTATATACATTAATTTAAATAGTTTCTGTTTCAAATTTTAACTGAATATTAAGGAAGCCATATACTTTTATATCCAGTAAAGAAATTGGGTTGACAATCCGTAGGGCAAGAGTAGTACATTATTTTTCATCTTTATGTATATTAATTTAAATAGTTGCTGTTCTGTTCTGTTATTTTTCATCTTTATGTGCATTAATTTTAATAGTTTCTGTTTCAAATTTTAAATGAATATTAAGGAGGCCATATACTTTTATGTCCAGTACAAAAATTGGGGTGACAAGCCGTAGGGCAAGAGTAGTACATTATTTTTCATCTTTATCTATATTAATTTAAATAGTTGCTGTTCTATTCTGTTATTTTTCATCTTTATGTACATTAATTTATATAGTTTCTGTTTCACATTTTAACTGATTATTAAGGAGGTCATATACTTTTATATCCAGTAAAGAAATTGGGGTGACAAGCCGTAGGGCAAGAGTAGTACATTATTTTTCATCTTTATGTATATTAATTTAAATAGTTGCAGTTCTGTTCTGTTATTTTTCAACTTTATGTGCATTAATTTGAATAGTTTCTGTTTTAAATTTTAACTGAATATTAAGGAGGCCATATACTTTTATATCCAGTAAAGAAATTGGGGTGACAAGCCGTAAGGCAAGAGTAGTACATTATTATTCATCTTTATGTATATTAATTTAAATAGATGCTGTTCTGTTCTGTTATTTTTCATCTTTATATACATTAATTTAAATAGTTTCTGTTTCAAATTTTAAATGAATATTAAGGAGGCCATATACTTTTATATCCAGTAAAGAAATTAGGGTGACAAGCCGTAGGGCAAGAGTAGTACATTATTTTTCATCTTTATGTATATTAATTTAAATATTTGCTGCTCTGTTCTGTTATTTTTCATCTTTATATACATTAATTTAAATAGTTTCTGTTTTAAATTTTAACTGAATATTAAGGAGGCCATATACTTTTATACCCAGTAAAGAAATTGGGGTGACAAGCCGCAGGGCAAGAGTAGTACATTATTTTTCACCTTTATGTACATTAACTTAAATAGTTTCTGTTTCAAAATTTAACTGAATATTAAGGAGGCAATATACTTTTATATCCAGTAAAGAAATTGGGGTGACAAGCCGTAGGGCAAGAGTAGTACATTATTTTTCATCTTGATGTATATTTATTTAAATAGTTTCTGTTCTGTTCTGTTATTTTTCATCTTTATGTGCATTTATTTAAATAGTTTCTGTTTCAAATTTTAACTGAATATTAAGGAGGCCATATACTTTTATAGCCAGTAAATAAATTAAGGTGACAAGCCGTAGGGCAAGAGTAGTACATTAATTTTCATCTTTTTGTAAATTAATTTAAATATTTGCTGTTCTCTTCTGTTATTTTTCAACTTTATATACATTAATTTAAATAGTTTCTGTTTCAAATTTTAACTGAATATTTAGGAGCCCATATACTTTTATATCCGGTAAAGAAATTGTGGTGACAAGCCGTAGGGCAAGAGTAGTACATTATTTTTCATCTTTATGTATATTAATTTAAATAGTTGCTGTTCTGTTCTGTTATTTTTCTACTTTATATACATTAATTTAAATAGTTTCTGTTTCAAATTTTAACTGAATATTAAGGAGCCCATATACTTTTATATCCAGTAAAGGAATTGTGGTGACAAGCCGTAGGGCAAGAGTAGTACATTATTTTTCATCTTTATGTACATTAATTTAAATAGTTGCTGTTCTGTTCTGTTATTTTTCATCTTTATATACATTAATTCAAATAGTTTCTATTTTAAATTTTAACTGAATATTAAGGAGGCCATCTACTTTTATATCCAGTAAAGGAATTGGGGTGACAAGCCGTAGGGCAAGAGTAGTACATTATTTTTCATCTTTATGTACATTAACTTAAATAGTTTCAAATTGTTTAAAACTAACATGTTTTAAATGAGAGGAATTTGGAAAATATTAACCCTTTGAGGTAGCAACCCGCTGCACATGGGAATAGAACGGTTAACCCGCCCTGACTCTATTTAAATAAGTCAATAAATAAATAGAAATAACTGTTTCTGTTACTTTGAAAAATTAGTTATATATTTTTACGTGTTTAAGTTTAATTTTAGAATTGTTTGAAATAGCTGTAGTATCTTAAACTCATTATTAATATTAATATCACTGCATCTGGTTTCACGCGAGTGCGCGCGCACCCCCACGCCAAGGTAGTGCCGCTACAGCATGCATCGACCGACTCATAGTGTCTCTGGCTTGCAAACGGTAAACACGTATCGCGTCGTCGTCCGCGAGAGTGGTTTTCCACCATTTTGCATTAACTTTCTGATTTTCATATGGTCAGTAAAGTAATTGGTTGTTTAATTATCGTACGCGTAGCTTGATTAGCCTAGCACGACTAATTCAAGGAGTTATCGTTCGGTTTTCATTTAATTTGGTACTTTATAGTCCGTGAATAATTTCCGGCGCCAATTTATGCAGCTAATAGACACATCTCAGGAATCAATTGTAAAATCGAACTGTACAATTTGATTTCTCACGTGAATTCGTGTTGTTAGGAGTAGGTATTGGGGCACTTTGGAGGCCCATACGACGTGCCGTGTAATGAGATTGCGAAGGTGTTGTAAAGTGAGAGGAGGTGTTTTGATTGGTTGTTGGAGATTGACCACGCCCCTTGAGATAAGAGGATTGGTTTTGATTGGTTGGTGTAATGTATGTGTGAGGTTGAGATAAGAGGAGAGGTTTTGATTGGTTTATGTAATATTGGGTGTGTTTTTTGTTTGTATGTGCATATGAGCGCCATCTTTTGGGTGAAGTTGTAAAATGTACGTGTGATAATGTAGGTGTTTGTTTTAGTATGTGTGTGTGTGTGAACGCAAACGCCATCTTTTGGGGTAAAGTTAGAAAAAATGTACGAGTGATAATATAGTTATTTGTTTAATAGGTGCGCGCGTGAACGCAAGCAAGCAAGCATATTAAGAGTTGATGAAGACGTCTTGAAACATATTGAAGGTTTGATAAGAAACATTTTAAGATTTGATAAGAACGTGTTGAAACACTGTGACGTCCTTATACGGCAAGTAAGGTGTCTTTTCCCACTAAATTAAACACGTAGAATACAATGGCGGCATTATTTTTACGATTTATTTAATATTTATAAATATTAATTTTATATTATTACAAAAAAGATAACACATTTTGGTAGAAATAAAAGTTTTTCTTACAAAGTAATTTAATGATGTTATATGATGCAGGTATATGGCAAGTAAGGTGTCTTTTTCCACTAAATTAAACACGTAGAGAACCGCTTTTTATTTTACAAATATATTTAATTGTTGGTAAACATAACTTTGGCATTTACCTTAACAATTAAGGAATAGTTTAAAATTATAAATATGCATTACAAATATATTAAAAATATAAAACATAAATAAAGCTTAACAATTACAATTATTTATATTTAATGCCTTATGACTTTGTTATTATATGTAAACAATACATAGTCGTCAAAAAAAATGAATTTTATAAATTTGTTGATGAAAAGAAATATGAGTAGAGTGTGCATAAAGAATTACTATAATTCTAAAGATGGCGTCTCCAATGATTTCGCCATTATCCATCAGGACTTACGTTGGAGACACTAATATAATAATATTCCTAATATATTCTAATGAAATGTATGTTATAATTATAAATAAAGCTTAACAATTACAATTATTTATATTTAATGCCTTATGACTTTGTTATTATATGTAAACAATACATAGTTCTAGAACAAAGGCTACGTTTTACGCTTCGCTTTAAACCACATACGATTTTTAAATTATTGTTGGTAATATGCATACAAAATAAAAATTTGCCGGAAATAAGTATACTAGTTTTAAACTAGTATACTTACCTATTTTTTACAATTTTTATATTAATATGTATACTAAACTGTACGCGTGGCTTTAAACCACATACGATTTCCAAATTATTGTTGGTAATATGCATACGAATTACCCGGAAGCAGGAGAAAGGCTATTAAAATTAAATAAAACAATAAATAAATAATAAAAACTAGTTTATAATTTAAAAAATAATATGTTTAATTGTGGTAAACATAACTTTAACGGTGCCTTAACTATTAAAGAAAACTACAAAAAACCATAACCAAAGTTAAAATTAAATGTTATAAATTATTATAAAATATGTATTACACCCCAAATTGTATAACCATTTTTTTTGACAATTTTAAATTATAATAGCCAGTAGGTAAGTTAAACACTAAATTTGTTTGCAAACTGTGTATGCTATATTTTTATTAATTACAAACATTAGATAATTAAATAATTTGGGTTTACAAAATATTATTAAAAATATAAAAACTTATATAAAATAAGCTTAACAAATTTATTATATTTTAAAAGTTTTATAACAATAAATTACAGGCATTAGCTGTTTGAATAATTTGGGTTTATAATTAATATTAAAAATATAAAAAGGCCCAAAATAAAAAGGAGGTACACCGGTATATAAGAAAATTAAAAAAAGAAAGCTATACGGCTTATAAAGAATGCTATAGTAACTATTTTGTGAGCTGTGTTTGTACTATTTTATATGTATACGTGGCTCTTTTAGGAATTGAAATTATTTTTCTAGAAGCTGGAGCAACTTTCCTCTAACTCTCTAAGTTTGGAGCAATAATGGAAGTATACTTCTGAGATCTGCTCCCTGAAAGTTGCTCGCTGTCACTATAATGTCGACGGGCAGCATTCATTCTTTTTAAAATATCAACATAATTTTTACTATCGGTTTCAGTATAGCCCAATGGTGTTTTTTTTTAAATAAGAGCTCATATAAACCAGGTGTTCCGATATATTTTATATTTTGTATAACTAAATCCTTACCCACAATTTTTAACTCAGAATCACCTATAAAAAATTTATCAGTATCCACATCATGACGCACGCTATATTTGAAATCAAATGAATTTTTGTCATCTGTTACCATCTCTTCAACATATTGTCGTGGTAATGGATCATACTGGTCTAAATACTCCCTGAATGAGGGTTCCTGAGTTAAATTAAAAATATCCTTTCTAGTTATTGATGGATGATCTTCAATCATGGGTGATTGATTTTCAATAAATTCATCATTATCACCCCCATCCTCGTCCATTCATTGTGCTACTACATTTGTTTTTAAAAATTTGGGGCCTAATAAAGTTTCATTTTTTTCAGGTATTTCCTCGTCTTTTACTTCTTCTTTCGGTTCACTCTTAAGTTCTTCTTTTACATTGGTCATTGGTAAATTAACTGTAATATCTTTTAAAGATTTAATTATTGGTTTATATTGTGATTCTAATTCAATTTTTCTATGTAATGCACCAAGTCTAAGGTTTTGCTTAATAACATTCCGAGTACTAATTATATCTTTTGTTAATTCTTCATTTATTTTTTAGTTTTGTTTACCAAAATTAATAAACTAGCTTTAAACAGCTATTTGGGATAATATTTAAAACAAGTGATGAAACAAAATCAAGATCAAACACCAGGTCCAGAATAAATGTTTAAGTTAACTTGTTGAAACAGGGAAAACAATTGGTGGAACAGGTTTAAGGTCACACACCAGGTCCAAAATTGGTTTAAATTAACAAGGCCGTTAGTTGTTGAAACAGGAAAAAACAGACCCAGTAGCAAACAACTAGCCGATAACCAGATAAAAAACAGATCTGATAGCTGGAACAACAAACAGATATGATTAAATTTAATCAGTTACTATTATATTGAACCTGTTTCAAATGTTTACCGAACGACAGCTAACCAGCAACTGAAGTCTTTTAGCTCATGGCACTGTTATTTATTATAATGTACTGATCAAAGCCTTTACGATAACGCCTATTACTTAAGTCACTTTCTTTGTCAATAACCATAAATTCGTACTTATTACACCAGCAAAAAGAACAAAGATCCTTAAAGTTTATATATGACATATCTGTATTTACGTGATCAGCATATACATGTTTTAAATTAATAACATCTTGTTTAAATAATATTAATAGATTAACATTATCCCGTATAAGATGTTTGGGAATTCTGGTATAAGTTTGACATAAATAAAAACAATCTATAGCCTTATGGCGACCCATGCAAAAGTATTCTCTAATTACATCTTGTTTATCGCACGCTACATCATCAAATATAAACACAGAATTGCATTGCGCATTGCACAGCTTTTCAATATCTACATTTTCATTATATGCAAAATAACTTATTCCTTCAATTGGTTCTAGTAACATGTTTAAATACTTATATTTAGGTTGGAATAATGATTTTGAGTATATGTACACATTCGAAAAATATAGACCATTTTCGTGCTCTATAAGTGCAATCATAACATTTGTTTTACCGCATCCGGATGGACCTGCTATAATACATCTTACTATATCCGGTAACAATGAACTATGGCGCGGTTGACTACTAGCACTATCGAAATTATAATTTTTTACCTTAAAGTCATGGATTTGCTTTACAGTTTGCATTTTGATATAAATTAAATCACGAACATTACTCAAGCACAGTTCGTCAATGACTACAGAAGAAGTAAGTCGTGCGAACCTTAAATAAACATGCTAAAAGTGCAGAAGAAAAAATATGACGGAAGTTTACCATTCCGCAACGTAGTCAACAGCGCACAGAAAGCAATAAAAACAAATAGTACTGGTTCTAATTTAAATAAATCTGCAAAAATAGCTTTACGAACGGTTAAGAAAGTGAAACGAAAAATTAAACATCCAAGAGTGATACCTGTACCGAAAACCGGAGGATTCCTTCCATTAATTCCATTTTTCGCTGGCTTGAGCGCTTACATCCCCGAGAGCACCTGCCAAACATCGTCAACAGTAACTTCGGAGGCATCTTGAAAATTCTTCCACCCAGGGCCTCTTTTAAAATCCTTGCTACAAAACGTAAACCCAACTTTATCTGTGGGGAGAATATCTGCCGTAGCGTGCAATATTAAATCGCTTATAGCTTCATAAATCCACTTAACAGGGTCAGCACCTTGTGGAACTTCTTTAATATTAAATTCTATTGTTCGCCCCCGCAAATTAAATCTTTTTACTGTTTTTGTGTAATTTTTAATTACATTAAACTTTTCCATTTTTAAAATATATATTTAGTTTTTAAAATAAAACAAAACGTATATCGTTCAATAATTTAATACAAAATAATTAGTCACGGACTAATATCGGTATGTATATCGTTCAATAGTTTAATAAAGAATGACTACTCGCAGGCTGATATCGGTAATTAATAAATAAAATTTTCTCCTAAAACCTGATAAGAAATAAAATTTTCTCCTAAAACCTGATAAGAAATAAAATTTCTACTTAAACGGAAAAGAGATAATGTTAGACAAGAAGTGCTGATAAGAACAATTTGGATGTCTTTTACATAAGAATCAATGTTAATTTGCCTTTATCTGCTATATGTAATATTTTCCCATTTAAATACATGTAAATTAAAACACACCGTATTTTGCAATTTATCGCAAAATGTGGTGATAATCGTGTGCTCACACACCCACACACCAAACAAAAAAATAAAATAAACTTTATATGCTCAATATTTTTTTTAAAATTTATTTATTTTTACTATTTATTACATTACATCATTACTCTTATCTGTGACGTCTTCTTATCTGTAAGGAAAATATTCGTAATAAGTTTTTATGTGGCGTACATTGGCAAGAGATAATTCGTTTTATTTTTTTATTAATTATTTACATGGAACCATAGTGGTAATTACAACAATTTGCTATTATTTTAATTTAAAACGCATTTATGTACATTTGAAAAACATAGAATACAATAATATTTATCACATTTTACACACTTCCACATAATTTTTGGGGCCTTTTCTTGTGCCTTATTTCTTCCAAATTCTTCAGAAATTTCCTTATAGCACTTAGTACATCGTCCGCGTGTTTTACTTTTTATTAAAATATGATTTTGTATAGTATCCTCTGAAGTATTTTCATTATTACATAAATTAGACTGATTTATTTATAAAAATTCATTGGGTGTAGAGGGAAGCAACTGCTGCGTAAAAAATAACAATATTATAAGCTTGAGGGTCATCTGCTATTAAAATTATCTATACAGGATAAAAGTATCCTTTGATATAAGCATCCTTTATAATATTATGCAAAAAAGCCATTTGCTTTTATTTCATAAAATAATAATATAAACGTAATAAAGCGTTTTTATTTTTACTTAATATATATAATTAAAAATTATTTTTAGGTCTATCGATAAAATAATAGTTTTTATATAAATAAGGTGGGGCATTATTATAATTTTGAGTTGAAGTCTAGAGGGCGCATTGATTAGTTAAACATATAATTTTGTCTATATTTGCGGTTAACTGAATAATTTTTAATCCCTATTTGGGGCGTTTTATGTTATTAAAACATATGGCTAATATAGTAATTGCTCTTGCGGTTTGTTAAACAACAAACACTGGACAAAATATCAAAATTTGAGTCGATTTTGTTATAAATTCCAGAAGTTATTAGCAATTAACCGCAAGTATAAACAAAAATTAGTTAATTAACTTAGTGTGGTTATATATTTTTATAACTTTACTTAAAACGGTGTATGCGGTTTTTCTTTTGCTACTAATTTTGCTTGTACTTTTGCTTTTTGCTCCTGCCTTCTTCTTTTATAACTTTTACTTAAAATGGCGTATCCGGTCCTTCTCTGCTTTTGCTTCTGCTTCTACTTTTTCTTTTTGCTTCAGCCTTTTTATTTTTATAACTTTAGGCTACTTCTGTATATTTGACGTCATTACTTTTATCTGTGTATTATTACTCTGTGTACTTACTTACACCTTTTAAATTGCTATATTGTCTAAAGTTTTTCAACCATTTTATAGCTAATGCACTAATTTAAGCGTCGTGTGCCTCACACGTTAAATTATCAAATAAAGGCTCACTACATACAGCACATCTATATAACATTAAGTTATGAGGCCCCATAACAACTTCATGTTCATTATAAATTTGTCTTGTGCTAAAATATAAATTATTAATCAAACAGTGTATAATAAAATAACATGCCAATTTATATCCGCAACATAAGCAAAAAGCTCAAAACATTCATAGCATAAATTACCAATATTTATATAAATAGGACCTTCGTGTAATATTAAAGTTAAATCAACACACCCGCTAAAACAAATACAAATACAAGTATTTTAATTATCCATACCGTAATAAAAATAAAGTGAACTTTATTTGCTGGTTTTAATAAAGTAACTAACAGCAAGAAAGCAAGCAAGCAAGCATATTAAGAGTTGTTGAAGACGTCTTGAAACATCTTGAGGGTTTGATAAGAAACATTTTAAGATTTGATAAGAACGTGTTGAAACACTGTGACGTCCTTATATGGCAAGTAAGGTGTCTTTTCCCACTAAATTAAACACGTAGAATACAACGCCGGCATTATTTTTACGATTTATTTAATATTTATAAATATTAATATTATATTATTACAAAAAAAAAGATAACACATCCTGGTAGAGATAAAAGTTTTTCTTACAAAGTAATTTAATGATGTTATATGATGCAGGTATATGGCAAGTAAGGTGTCTTTTCCCACTAAATTAAACACGTAGAATACAATGGCGATACTATTTTTATGATTTATTTAATATTTATAAATATTAATTTTATAATATTACAAAAAAGATAACACATCCTGTTGTGAAGTGCATACGATCTTATTATCATAAAGCTATTTCCGCATTTGTTTTAATTAAATTTTTTCACTGCTAATAAAAACCCATAGGCGTAGACATTTAGTTTCATATTAGAATTAAAATATGTGTGATAGAGAACGCATAGCTGCCCCGGTAATCGCTCCAGGACGTATCCGACCACAAAATCCATTCATTGTCTACGGCTATGTTTATGTGAACTTTTTATATTGTTAGAATAATGTAATGCTGGCAGCATAACTTAATATTTTTACTTATTTATTAATATTTTAAGTAATTATTGTTTATATAACACTTCCTGTTACAGATAATACATAATTACTTTACATGTTTAAAACTTTAAAAAATTTAATAAGTGCAACAAAAATAAATTTAACCAATATAAATTAGCCAATAGTATTTAAGTAACTTATAGCTATAAATAGTAAAGTTTGTTATTAATTTTTATTATATTTATTTTATTTGTGAAACTGTAAACACTAATTATAAAGGTAAAATAATGAAAATTTAAATTTTTAATGTTATTTTTTATTTATATTTATAAATAAATTTTAGCAAGCAAAAAGGTAATCAAAAGCCATATCCAGCAAATACAACTCGTTCTAGGAAAAAATTGTTCAACAATCCATAGATACCATTTTAAACGAAGAAAATAAGGAAAATATATCACAAATAAAAAATAAAAATCTATTCCACAAATAAAAATAGTATCGCCATTGTATTCTACGTGTTTAATTTAGTGGGAAAAGACACCTTACTTGCCATATACCTGCATCATATAACATCATTAAATTACTTTGTAAGATAAACTTTTATCTCTACCAGAATGTGTTATCTTTTTTGTAATAATATAAAATTAATATTTGTAAATATTAAATAAATCGTAAAAATAATGCCGCCATTGTATTCTACGTGTTTAATTTAGTGGGAAAAGACACCTTACTTGCCATATAAGGACGTCACAGTGTTTCAACACGTTCTTATCAAATCTTAAAATGTTTCTTATCAAACCTTCAATATGTTTCAAGACGTCTTCATCAACTCTTAATATGCTTGCCTGCTTGCTTGCTTGCTTGCTTGCTTGCTTGCTTGCTTGCTTGCCTGCCTGCTTGCTTGCTTGCTTGCGTTCACGCGCGCACCTATTAAACAAATAACTATATTATCACTCGTACATTTTTTCTAACTTTACCCCAAAAGATGGCGTTTGCGTTCACACACACACATATACTAAAACAAACACCTACATTATCACACGTACATTTTACAACTTCACCCAAAAGATGGCGCTCATATGCACATACAAACAAAAAACACACCCAATATTACATAAACCAATCAAAACCTCTCCTCTTATCTCAACCTCATACATACATCACACCAACCAATCAAAACCAATCCTCTTATCACAAGGGGCGTGGTCAATCTCCAACAACCAATCAAAACACCTCCTCTCACCTCACAACACCTTCGCAATCTCATTACACGGCACGTCGTATGGAAAGGAGTGGGGGGCCTCCAAAGTATTTCCTTGTGCGAATTATTATTATTTCTTTGTAAACCTGTTTACACACGTTCTCGTTCGAGTGACGACATCCACAGCGCATCTGCTGTTATTGTCGACTAGGTACATTCAATGCAACAAGTATTGCATTTTAGTTGGTTGTTATTAAGTTCATTTAGAGTTCTTAATATTGTTTCACTAAATTTGTGTGGTCATACACTTATTGAATGATTTAGATAATTTCAACAAATATCGTATTTGTTTTATCTTTGGTTTATTATTGTTTGTCACTTATATTCAATACGCTATCACATATCTATCCGAATTGTACAGGGTGGGGCAGAAAGGATGGACGTTTTTTAATAAATCAGTACATCGTTAATTTTGCTCCTAAAAAAAAAATATTTACAGAATAAGGTTCACATAAAGTTGCCATTTTATAAAATTAATGGTGGAAAACAATATCTCCCAAGTGATGGCCGTTTTCAGCGATACACCTCTCAAGCCGCTCTCGAAAGTTGGCTTCCACTCTGACCAACATCGCTCTGTCAATTTGAGCAACTTCCACACGAATTGCTTACCTCAGCTGTTCTCACTGGCCCAATAACGACAGTTTTGCTGATTCACCATGCCGCTCAAGTAAAAATGAGCCTTATCACTCATAAACAAAATAAGGTTGTCATTTTGCTCATGAATGGTTTCCATTTCTCGTGCGAAAGTAAGCCGCTGTGCATAATCTCCTGGATTCAATTGTTGCACATTGGCCATTTTGTAGGGATGGAATCTTAGGTCTGTGAACAAAATACGCCTTACCGAACGATTACTAAGGCGCAGTTCAGCAGAATGCCCCCGAGCAGATCGACCCGGACTACGCAGGAGGGCTTGCCTAACTCTTTCCACATTTTCTGGAGTACGTACTGTGCGGGGAGCCCTTGGCGGTCTTCTATTCATCAGTGTTCCTCGTGTACGAAGTGATTCAACCCAACGTAAAATGGTGTTACGAGTGGGAACAGACTGATGTCTCGCGAGATTGAAATGGCGACGAAACGCACGCTGAACTGCAACAATGGATTCGTTATTCTGCACAAAACTATCGTATGCGAAAGCACGATGTTGTACCGTCCACGGCTCCATGATTTAGACTAAAACAAAATGGCGAGACCTAATAAACAAATTGAGACCAGCCTCATGTCACTGCCACTATCTGGGCCCGAGTACTAGCTGTTCCAAAAACGTCTGTCCTTCCTGCCCCACCCTGTATTTCAGTTGTTTGTTATTTTGGTGCAATTATATTTAGCACGTTTGTTAGTTCGTAAAACTAGCTGGTCCTTCGTTCGTTGTTAATTAGTACGTTTCACAAATTAGTATTATCCCGTTTATTGGCCAAGTTCAGTGATGTGAACCAGCTATCGAAGGTTGTAATTATTTTGGTTCACATATAGTTTTGTTTTATTCATTGAATTTAACATCAAACACATTGTTGGTGCTTCTAGACCGGATTCGCTGATCTAGAGACATCACATTTTGGGCTTGCGAGCAGGATCAAAACATTTGGTTCTTCTAGACCGGATTCGCTGGTTTAGGTATTGAACATTTGGTCCTTCGAGCCATTAGGTCCTTACTACTTAGTCCTTCGCACCGGAGGGACGCAACACAAATTTTAACTGAATATTAAGGAGGCCATATACTTTTACATCCAGTAAAAAAATTGGGGTGACAAGCCGTAGGGCAAGAGTAGTACATTATTTTTCATCTTTATGTATATTAATTTAAATAGTTTCTGTTCTGTTCTGTTATTTTTCATCTTTATGTACATTTATTTAAATAGTTTCTGTTTCAAATTTTAACTAAATATTAAGGAGGCCATGTACTTTTATATCCAGTAAAGAAATTGGGGTAACAAGCCGTAGGGCAAGTGTAGTACATTATTTTTCATCTTTATGTATATCAATTTAAATAGTTGCTGTTCTGTTCGGATATTTTTCATCTTTATATACATTAATTTAAATAGTTTCTGCTTCAAATTTTAACTGAATATTGAGGAGGCCATATACTTTTATATCCAGTAAAGAAATTGGTGTGACAAACCGTAGGGCAAGAGTAGTACATTATTTTTCATCTTTATGTATATTAATTTAAATAGTTGCTGTTCTGTTCTGTTATTTTTCTACTTTATATACATTAATTTAAATAGTTTCTGTTTCAAATTTTTAATGAATATTAAGGAGGCCATATACTTTTATATCCAGTAAAGAAATTGGGGTGACAAGCCGTAGGGCAAGAGTAGTACATTATTTTTCATCTTTATGTACATTAATTTAAATAGTTTCTGTTCTGTTCTGTTATTTTTCATCTTTATGTACATTAATTTAAATAGTTTCTGTTTCAAATTTTAACTGAATATTTAGGAGGCCATATACTTTTATATCCAGTAAAGAAATTGGGATGACAAGCCGTAGGGCAAGAGTAGTACATTATTTTTCATCTTTATGTATATTAATTTTAATAGTTGCTGTTCTGTTCTGTTATTTTTCATCTTTACAACATTAATTTAAATCGTTTCTGTTTCAAATTTTTACTAAATATTAAGGAGGCCATATAATTTTATATCCAGTAAAGAAATTGGGGTGACAATCCGTAGGGCAAGAGTAGTACATTATTTTTCATCTTTATGTATATTAATTTAAATAGTTGCTGTTCTGTTCTGTAATTTTTCATCTTTAAATAAATTAATTTAAATAGTTTCTGTTTCAAATTTTAAATGAATATTAAGGAGGCCATATACTTTTATATCCAGTAAAGAAATTGGGGTGACAAGCCGTAGGGCAAGAGTAGTACATTATTTTTCATCTTTACGTATATAAATTTAAATAATTGCTGTTGTGTTCTGTTATTTTTCATCTTTATATACATTAATTTAAATAGTTTCTGTTTTAAATTTTAACTTAATATAAAGGAGGCCATATACTTTTATATCCTGTAAAGAAATTGGGGTGGCAAGCCGTAGGGCAAGAGTAGTACATTATTTTTTATCTTTATATACATTAACTTAAATAGTTTATGTTTTAAATTTTAACTGAATATTAAGAAGGCCATATACTTTTATATCCAGTAAAGAAATTGGGGTAACAAGTCGTAGGGCAAAAGTAGTACATTATTTTTCATCTTTATGTACATTAATTTAAATAGTTTCTGTTCTGTTCTGTTATTTTTCATCTTTATGTACATTAATTTAAATAGTTTCTGTTTCAAATTTTAACTGAATATTAAGGAGGCCATATACTTTTATATCCAGTTAAGAAATTGGGGTAACAAGCCGTAGGGCAAAAGTTGTACATTATTTTTCATCTTTATGTATATTAATTTAAATAGTTGCTGTTCTGTTCTGTTATTTTTCATCTTTATATACATTAATTTAAATAGTTTCTGTTTAAAATTTTAACAGTATATTGAGGAGGCCATATACTTTTATATCCAGTAAACAAATTGAGGTTATTTTTCATCTTTATGTACATTAATTTAAATAATTTCTGTGTCAAATTTTAACTGAATATTAAGGAAGCCATATACTTTTATATCCAGTAAAGAATTTGGGGTGACAAGCCGTAGGGCAAGAGTAGTACATTATTTTTCATCTTTATGTATATCAATTTAAATAGTTGCTGTTCTGTTCTGTAATTTTTTATCTTTATATACATTAATTTAAATAGTTTCTGTTTCAAATTTTAACTGAATATTAAGGAGGCCATATACTTTTATATCCAATAAAGAAATTGGGGTGACAAGCCGTAGGGCAAGAGTAGTACATTATTTTTCATCTTTATGTATATTAATTAAATAGTTGCTGTTCTGTTCTGTAATTTTTCATCTTTATATACATTAATTTAAATAGTTTCTGTTTTAAATTTTAAGTGAATATTAAGGAGGCCATATACTTTTATATCCAGTAAAGAAATTGGGGTGACAAGCCGTAGGGCAAGAGTAGTACATTATTTTTCATCTTTATATACATTAACTTAAATAGTTTCTGTTTCAAATTTAAACTGAATATTAAGGAGGCCATCTACTTTTATATCCAGTAAAGAAATTGGGGTGACAAGCCGTAGGGCAAGAGTAGTACATTATTATTCATCTTTATGTACATTAATTTAAATAGTTGCTGTTCTCTTCTCTTATTTTTCATCTTTATATATTCATTTAAATAGTTTCTGCTTTAAATTTTAACTGAATATCTAGAAGGCCATATACTTTTATATCCAGTAAAGAAATTGTGGTGACAAGCCGTAGGGCAAGAGTAGTACATTATTTTTCATCTGTATGTATAATAATTTAAATAATTGGTGTTGTGTTCTGTTATTTTTCATCTTTATATACATTAATTTAAATTGTTTCTGTATCAAATTTAAATGAATATTAAGGAGGCCATATACTTTTATATCCAGTAAAGAAATTGGGTTGACAAGCCGTAGGGCAAGAGTAGTACATTATTTTACATCTTTATGTACATTAATTTAAATAGTTTCTGTTCTGTTCTGTTATTTTTCATCTTTATGTACATTAATTTAAATAGTTTCTGTTTCACATTTTAACTGAATATTTAGGACGCCATATACTTTTATATCCAGTAAAGAAATTGGGGTGACAAGCCGTAGGGCAAGAGTAGTACATTATTTTTCATCTTTATGTATATTAATTTAAATAGTTGCTGTTCTGTTCTGTTATTTTTCATCTTTATAAACATTAATTTAAATAGTTTCTGTTTCAAATTTTAACTGAATATTAAGGAGGCCATATAATTTTATATCCAGTAAAGAAATTGAGGCAACAATCCGTAGGGCAAGAGTAGTACATTATTTTTCATCTTTATGTATATTAATTTAAATAGTTGCTGTTCTGTTCTGTAATTTTTCATCTTTATATACATTAATTTAAATAGTTTCTGTTTCAAATTTTAACTGAATATTATGGAGGCCATATACTTTTATATCCAGTAAAAAAATTGGGGTGACAAGCCGTAGGGCAAGAGTAGTACATTATTTTTCATCTTTATGTACATTAATTTAAATAGTTGCTGTTCTGTTCTGCTATTTTTCATCTTTATATACATTAACTTAAATAGTTTCTGTTTCAAATTTAAACTGAATATTAAGGAGGCCATCTACTTTTATATCCAGTAAAGAAATTGGGGTGACAAGCCGTAGGGCAAGAGTAGTACATTATTATTCATCTTTATGTACATTAATTTAAATAGTTGCTGTTCTCTTCTCTTATTTTTCATCTTTATATATTCATTTAAATAGTTTCTGCTTTAAATTTTAACTGAATATCTAGAAGGCCATATACTTTTATATCCAGTAAAGAAATTGTGGTGACAAGCCGTAGGGCAAGAGTAGTACATTATTTTTCATCTGTATGTATAATAATTTAAATAATTGGTGTTGTGTTCTGTTATTTTTCATCTTTATATACATTAATTTAAATTGTTTCTGTATCAAATTTAAATGAATATTAAGGAGGCCATATACTTTTATATCCAGTAAAGAAATTGGGTTGACAAGCCGTAGGGCAAGAGTAGTACATTATTTTACATCTTTATGTACATTAATTTAAATAGTTTCTGTTCTGTTCTGTTATTTTTCATCTTTATGTACATTAATTTAAATAGTTTCTGTTTCACATTTAACTGAATATTTAGGACGCCATATACTTTTATATCCAGTAAAGAAATTGGGGTGACAAGCCGTAGGGCAAGAGTAGTACATTATTTTTCATCTTTATGTATATTAATTTAAATAGTTGCTGTTCTGTTCTGTTATTTTTCATCTTTATAAACATTAATTTAAATAGTTTCTGTTTCAAATTTTAACTGAATATTAAGGAGGCCATATAATTTTATATCCAGTAAAGAAATTGAGGCAACAATCCGTAGGGCAAGAGTAGTACATTATTTTTCATCTTTATGTATATTAATTTAAATAGTTGCTGTTCTGTTCTGTAATTTTTCATCTTTATATACATTAATTTAAATAGTTTCTGTTTCAAATTTTAACTGAATATTATGGAGGCCATATACTTTTATATCCAGTAAAAAAATTGGGGTGACAAGCCGTAGGGCAAGAGTAGTACATTATTTTTCATCTTTATGTACATTAATTTAAATAGTTGCTGTTCTGTTCTGCTATTTTTCATCTTTATATACATTAATTTAAATAGTTTCTGTTTTAAATTTTAACTTAATATAAAGGAGGCCATATACTTTTATATCCAGTAAAGAAATTGGGGTGGCAAGCCGTAGGGCAAGAGTAGTACAATATTTTTCATCTTTATATACATTAACTTAAATAGTTTCTGTTTCAAATTTTAACTTAATATTAAGAAGGCCATATACTTTTATATCCAGTAAAGAAATTGGGAGGACAAGCCGTACGGCAAGAGTAGTACATTATTTTTCATCTTTATGTATATTAATTTAAATAGTTTCTGTTCTGTTATTTTTCATCTTTATGTACATTTATTTAAATAGTTTCTGTTTCAAATTTTAACTGAATATTAAGGAGGCCATATACTTTTATATCCAGTAAAGAAATTGGGGTGACAAGCCGTAGGGCAAGAGTAGTACATTATTTTTCATCTTTATGTATATTAATTTAAATAGTTGCTGTTCTGTTCTGTTATTTTTCATCTTTATATACATTAATTTAAATAGTTTCTATTTCTAATTTTAACTGAATATTAAGGAGGCCATATACTTTTATATCTAGTAAAGAAATTGTGGTGACAAGCCGTAGGGCAAAAGTAGTACATTATTTTTCATCTTTATGTACATTAATTTAAATAGTTTCTGTTCTGTTCTGTTATTTTCATCTTTATGTACATTACTTTAAATAGTTTCTGTTTCAAATTTTAAATGAATATTAAGGAGGCCATATAATTTTATATCCAGTAAAGAAATTGAGGCAACAATCCGTAGGGCAAGAGTAGTACATTATTTTTCATCTTTATGTATATTAATTTAAATAGTTGCTGTTCTGTTCTGTTATTTTTCATCTTTATATACATTAATTTAAATAGTTTCTGTTTCAAATTTAAACTGAATATTAAGGAGGCCATATACTTTTATATCCAGTAAAGAAATTGGGGTGACAAGCCGTAGGGCAAGAGTAGTACATTATTTTTCATCTTTATGTACATTAATTTAAATAGTTGCTGTTCTGTTCTGCTATTTTTCATCTTTATATACATTAATATAAATAGTTTCTGTTTTAAATTTTAACTTAATATAAAAGAGGCCATATACTTTTATATCCAGTAAAGAAATTGGGGTGGCAAGCCGTAGGGCAAGAGTAGTACATTATTTTTCATCTTTATATACATTAACTTAATTAGTTTCTGTTTCAAATTTTAACTGAATATTAAGGAGGCCATATACTTTTATATCCAGTAAATAAATTGGGATGACAAGCCGTAGGGCAAGAGAAGTACATTATTTTTCATCTTTATGTATATTAATTTAAATAGTTTCTGTTCTGTTATTTTTCATCTTTATATCCATTAATTTAAATAGTTTCTATTTCTAATTTTAACTGAATATTAAAGAGGCCATATACTTTTATATCCAGTAAAGAAAATATGGAGACAAACCGTAGGGCAAGATTAGTACATTATTTTTCATCTTTATGTATATTAATTTAAATAGTTGCTTTTCTGTTCTGTTATTTTTCATCTTTATATACATTAGATTAAAAAGTTTCTGTTTCAAATTTTAACTGAATATTAAGGAGGCCATATACTTTTATATCCAGTAAAGAAATTGGGGTGACAAGCCGTAGGGCAAGAGTAGTACATTATTATTCATCTTTCTGTACATTAATTTAAATAGTTGCTGTTCTGTTCTGTTATTTTTCATCTTTATATATATTAATTTAAATATTTTCTGTTTCAAATTTAAACTGATTATTAAGGAGGCCATATACTTGTATATCCAGCAAAGAAATTGGGGTGACAAGCCGTAGGGCAAGACTAGTGCATTATTTTTCATCTTTATGTATATTAATTTAAATAGATGCTATTCTGTTCTGTTATTTTTCATCTTTATATACATTAATTTAAATAGTTTCTGTTTCAAATTTAAACTGAACAATAAGGAGGCCATATACTTCTATATCCAGCAAAGAAATTGGGGTGACAAGCCGTAGGGCAAGATTAGTACATTATTTTTCATCTTTATGTATATTAATTTAAATAGTTGCTGTTGTGTTCTGTTATTTTTCATCTTTATATACATTCATTTAAATAGTTTCTGTTTCAAATTTGAGCTGAATATTAAGGAGGCCATATACTTTTATATCCAGTAAAGAAATTGGGGTAACAAGCCCTAGGGCAAGAGTAGTACATTATTTTTCATCTTTATATACATTAACTTAAATAGTTTCTGTTTCAAACTTTAACTGAATATTAAGGAGGCCATCTACTTTTATATCCAGTAAAGAAATTGGGGTAACAAGCCGTAGGGCAAAAGTAGTACATTATTTTTCATCTTTATGTACATTAATTTAAATAGTTTCTGTTTCAAATTTTAACTGAATATTAAGGAGGCCATATAATTTTATATCCAGTAAAGAAATTGAGGTGACAAGTCGTAGGGCAAGAGTAGTGCATTATTTTTCATCTTTATGTATTTTAATTTAAATAGATGCTGTTCTGTTCTGTTATTTTTCATCTTTATAAACATTAATTTATATAGTTTCTGTTTCAAATTTTAACAGAATATTAAGGAGGCCATATACTTTTATATCCAGTAGACAAATTGAGGTTATATTTCATCTTTATGTACATTAATTTAAATAATTTCTGTGTCAAATTTTAACTGAATATTAAGGAAGCCATATACTTTTATATCCAGTAAAGAAATGGGGTGACAAGCCGTAGGGCAAGAGTAGTACATAATTTTTCATCTTTATGTATTTTAATCTATATAGTTGCTGTTCTGTTCTGTAATTTTTCATCTTTATATACATTAATTTAAATAGTTTCTGTTTTAAATTTTAACTAAATATTAAGGAGGCCATATACTTTTATATCCAATAAAGAAATTGGGGTGACACGCCGTAGGGCAAAAGTAGTACATTATTTTTCATCTTTATGTACATGAATTTAAATAGTTGCTGTTCTCTTCGGTTTTTTTTCATCTTTATATATTAATTTAAATAGTTTCTGCTTTAAATTTTAACTGAATATCAAGAAGGCCATATACTTTTATATCCAGTAAAGAAATTGTGGTGACAAGCCGTAGGGCAAGAGTAGTACATTATTTTTTATCTTTATGTATAATAATTTAATAATTGCCGTTGTGTTCTGTTATTTTTCATCTTTATATACATTAATTTAAATAGTTTCTGTATCAAATTTAAATGAATATTAAGGAGGCCATATACTTATATATATATATATATATATCCAGTAAAGAAATTGGGGTGACAAGCCGTAGGGCAAGAGTAGTACATTATTTTTCATCTTTATGTACATTAATTTAAATAGTTTCTGTTCTGTTCTGTTATTTTTCATCTTTATGTACATTAATTTAAATAGTTTCTGTTTCACATTTTAACTGAATATTTAGGACGCCATATACTTTTATATCCAGTAAAGAAATTGGGGTGACAAGCCGTAGGGCAAGAGTAATACATTATTTTTCATCTTTATGTATATTAATTTAAATAGTTGCTGTTCTGTTCTGTTATTTTTCATCTTTATAAACATTAATTTAAATAGTTTAAGTTTCAAATTTTAACTGAATATTAAGGAGGCCATATAATTTTATATCCAGTAAAGAAATTGGGGTGACAATCCGTTGGGCAAGAGTAGTACATTATTTTTTATCTTTATGTATATTAATTTAAATAGTTGCTGTTCTGTTATTTTTCATCTTTATGTACATTTATTTAAATAGTTTCTGTTTCAAATTTTAACTGAATATTAAGGAGGCCATATACTTTTATATCCAGTAAAGAAATTGGGGTGACAAGCCGTAGGGCAAGAGTAGTACATTATTTTTCATCTTTATATACATTAATTTAAATAGTTTCTATTTCTAATTTTAACTGAATATTAAGGAGGCCATATACTTTTATATCCAGTAAAGAAATTGTGGTGACAAGCCGTAGGGCAAAAGTAGTACATTATTTTTCATCTTTATGTACATTAATTTAAATAGTTTCTGTTCTGTTCTGTTATTTTTCATCTTTATATACATTAATTTAAATAGTTTCTATTTCTAATTTTAACTGAATATTAAGGAGGCCATATACTTTTATATCCAGTAAAGAAATTGGGGTGACAAGCCGTAGGGCAAGAGTAGTACATTATTTTTCATTTTTATGTATATTAATTTAAATAGTTGCTGTTCTGTTCTGATATTTTTCATCTTTATATACATTAATTTAAATAGTTTCTGTTTCAAATTTTAACTGAATATTAAGGAGGCCATATACTTTTATATCCAGTAAAGAAATTGGGGTGACAAGTCGTAGGGCAAGAGTAGTACATTATTTTTCATCTTTATGTACATTAATTTAAATAGTTTCTGTTGTGTTCTGTTATTTTTCATCTTTATGTGAATTAATTTAAATAGTTTCTGTTTCAAATTTTAACTGAATATTAAGGAGGCCATATAATTTTATATCCAGTATAGAAATTGGGGTGACAAGAAGTAGGGCAAGAGTAGTACATTATTTTTCATCTTTATGTACATTAATTTAAATAGTTGCTGTTCTGTTCTGCTATTTTTCATCTTTTTATGCATTAATTTAAATAGTTTCTGTTTTAAATTTTAAGTTAATATAAAGGAGGCCATATACTTTTTTATCCAGTAAAGAAATTGGGGTGGCAAGCCGTAGGGCAAGAGTAGTACATTATTTTTCACCTTTATATACATTAACTTAAATAGTTTCTGTTTCAAATTTTAACTGAATATTAAGGAGGTCATATACTTTTATATCCAGTAAAGAAATTGGGATGACAAGCCGTAGGGCAAGAGTAGTACATTATTTTTCATCTTTATGTATATTAATTTAAATAGTCTCTGTTCTGTTATTTTTCATCTTTATGTACATTTATTTAAATAGTTTCTGTTTCAAATTTTAACTGAATATTAAGGAGGCCATATACTTTTATATCCAGTATAGATATTGGGGTGACAAGCCGTAGGGCAAGAGTAGTACATTATTTTTCATCTTTATGTATATTAATTTAAATAGTTGCTGTTCTGTTCTGTCATTTTTTATCTTTATATACATTAATTTAAATAGTTTCTATTTCTAATTTTAACTGAATATTGAGGAGGCCATATACTTTTATATCCAGTAAAGAAATTGTGGTGACAAGCCGTAGGGCAAAAGTAGTACATTATTTTTCATCTTTATGTACTTTAATTTAAATAGTTTCTGTTCTGTTCTGTTATTTTTTATCTTTATATACATTAATTTAAATAGTTTCTATTTCTAAATTTAACTGAATATTAAGGAGGCCATATACTTTTATATCCAGTAAAGAAATTGGGGTGACAAGCAGTAGGGCAAGAGTAGTACATTATTTTTTATCTTTATGTACATTAATTTAAATAGTTTCTGTTGTGTTCTGTTATTTTTCATCTTTATGTAAATTAATATAAATAGTTTCTGTTTCAAATTTTAACTGCATATTAAGGAGGCCATATACTTTTATATCCAGTATAGAAATTGGGGTGACAAGCCGTAGGGCAAGAGTAGTACATTATTTTTCATCTTTATGTACATTAATTTAAATAGTTGCTGTTCTGTTCTGCTATTTTTCATCTTTTTATACATTAATTTAAATAGTTTCTGTTTTAAATTTTAAGTTAATATAAAGGAGGCCATATACTTTTTTATCCAGTAAAGAAATTGGGGTGGCAAGCCGTAGGGCAAGAGTAGTACATTATTTTTCACCTTTATATACATTAACTTAAATAGTTTCTGTTTCAAATTTTAACTGAATATTAAGGAGGTCATATACTTTTATATCCAGTAAAGAAATTGGGATGACAAGCCGTAGGGCAAGAGTAGTACATTATTTTTCATCTTTATGTATATTAATTTAAATAGTCTCTGTTCTGTTATTTTTCATCTTTATGTACATTTATTTAAATAGTTTCTGTTTCAAATTTTAACTGAATATTAAGGAGGCCATATACTTTTATATCCAGTATAGAAATTGGGGTGACAAGCCGTAGGGCAAGAGTAGTACATTATTTTTCATCTTTATGTATATTAATTTAAATAGTTGCTGTTCTGTTCTGTTATTTTTCATCTTTATATACATTAATTTAAATAGTTTCTGTTTCAAATTTTAACTGAATATTAAGGAGGCCATATACTTCGATATCCAGCAAAGAAATTGGGGTGACAAGCCGTAGGGAAAGAGTAGTACATTATTTTTCATCTTTATGTATATTAATTTAAATAGTTGCTGTTCTGTTCTGTTATTTTTCATCTTTATATACATTAATTTAAATAGTTTCTGTTTCAAATTTTAACAGAATATTAAGAAGGCCATATACTTTTATATCCAGTAAACAAATTGGGGTTATATTTCATCTTTATGTACATTAATTTAAATAGTTTCTGTGTCAAATTTTAACTGAGTATTAAGGAAGCCATATACTTTTATATCCAGTAAAGAATTTGGGGTGACAAGCCGTAAGGCAAGAGTAGTGCATTATTTTTCATCTTTATGTATATTAATTTAAATAGTTGCTGTTCTGTTCTGTTATTTTTCATCTTTATATACATTAATTTAAATAGTTTCTGTTCTAAATTTTAACTGAATATTAAGGAGGCCATATACTTTTATATCCAGTAAAGAAATTGGGATGACAAGCCGTAGGGCAAGAGAAGTACATTATTTTTTATCTTTATGTACATTAATTTAAATAGTTTCTGTTCTGTTCTGTTATTTTTCATCTTGATGTACATTAATTTAAATAGTTTCTGTTTCAAATTTTATCTAAATATTAAGGAGGCCTTATACTTTTATATCCAGTAAAGAAATATGGGGTGACAAGCCGTAGGGCAAGAGTAGTACATTATTTTTCATCTTTATGTATATTAATTTAAATAGTTGCTGTTCTGTTCAGTTATTTTTCAACTTTATATACAATAATTTAAATAGTTTCTGTTTCAAATTTAAACTGAATATTAAGGAGGCCATATAATTTTATATCCAGTAAAGAAATTGGGGTGACAAGCCGTAGGGCAAGAGTAGTACATTATTTTTCAACTTTATGTATATTAATTTAAATAGTTGCTGTTCTGTTCTCTTATTTTTCATATTTATGTACTTTAATTTAAATAGTTTCTGTTTCAAATTTTAACTGAATATTAAGGAGGCCATATACTTTTATATCCAGTAATGAAATTGGTGTAACAAGCCGTAGGGCAAGAGTAGTACATTATTTTTCATCTTTATGTATATTAATTTAAATAGTTGCTGTTCTGTTCTGTTATTTTTCATCTTTATATACATTAATTTAAATAGTTTCTGTTCCAAATTTTAACTGAATATTAAGGAGGCCATATACTTTTATATCCAGTAAAGAAATTGGGATGACAAGCCGTAGGGCAAGAGTAGTACATTATTTTTTATCTTTATGTACATTAATTTAAATAGTTTCTGTTCTGTTCTGTTATTTTTCATCTTGATGTAACATTAATTTAAATAGTTTCTGTTTCAAATTTTAACTAAATATTAAGGAGGCCATATACTTTTATTTCCAGTAAAGAAATTGGGGTGACAAGCCCTAGGGCAAGAGTAGTACATTATTTTTCATCTTTATGTATATTAATTTAAATAGTTGCTGTTCTGTTTTGTTATTTTTCATCATTATATACATTAATTTAAATAGTTTCTGTTTCAAAATTTAACTGGATATTAAGGGAACCATATACTTTTATATCCAGTAAAGAAATTGGTGTGACAAGCCGTAGGGCAAGATTAGTACATTATTTTTCATCTTTATGTATATTCCTTTAAATAGTTGCTGTTCAGTTCTAATATTTTTCATCTTTATATCCATTAATTTAAATAGTTTCTGTTTCAAATTTTAACTGGATATTAAGGAGGCCATATACTTTTATATCCAGTAAAAAAATTAGGGGTTTGGGGTCAAGAACTGCGTCACGAAATATATGGGGGGGGTTTATGTTTGCGATACGGGTGCGTTACAAAGGGGGTGGGGGTATTAAAAATTTCCTAATTTTGCGTTACGTAATTTAAGGACAACTCCTAAGGCAAAATACACTGGTTTTTAGTGAATACAAGCTTTTGGAGGCACTCCGTGGTGCACTCGCCAGCGCAGCTAGAGTGCCGGTTTGAACTATAGAAGTTACTGCAAAACACCTTAAAAACGCGTACTTCGCTTAGAAAACGCATTTTCAAGTGATTTGGATACATGTTTTGAGAAACAGTTTTTACATCATATTTGAGCGTTTCACGGTCTGAAACGACGATTTTGCATGTATCTTTGGAAACATATTCTACCTGTAGTTTCGATGGAACTAGGTTATTTATGCTACAATAAGACAAAATACACTGATTTTTAGTGAATACAAGCTTTTGGAGGCACTCCGTGTTGCACTCGCCAGAGCAGCTAGAGTGCCGATTTGAACTATAGAAATTACTGCAAAACACCTTAAAAACACGCAATTCGCTTAGAAAACGCATTTTCAAGTGATTTGGATACATGTTTTGAGAAACAGTTTTTACATCATATTTGAGCGTTTCACGGTCTGAAACGACGATTTTGCATGTATCTTTGGAAATATATTCTACCTATAGTTACGATTGAACTAGGTTATTTATGCTACAATAAGACAAAATGCACTGTTTTTTAGTGAATACAACCTTTTGGAGGCACTTTGTGGTGTACTCGCCAGCGCAGCTAGAGTGCCGATTTGAACTATAGAAGTTACTGCAAAACACCTTAAAAACACGTAATTTGCTTAGAAAACGCATTTTCAAGTGATTTGGAGATATGTTTTGAGAAACAGTTTTTACATCATATTTGAGCGTTTCACGGTCTGAAACGACGATTTTGCATGTATCTTTGGAAACATATTCTACCTGTAGTTTCGATGGAACTAGGTTATTTATGCTACAATAAGACAAAATACACTAATTTTTAATGAATACAAGCATTTGGAGGCACTCCGTGGTGCACTCGCCAGCGCAGCTAGAGTGCCGATTTGAACTATAGAAATTACTGCAAAACACCTTAAAACACGTAATTCGCTTAGAAACCGCATTTTCAAGTGATTTGGAGACATGTTTTAAAAAACAGTTTTCACATCATATTTAAGCGTTTCACGGTCTGAAACGACGATTTTACATGTATCTTTGGAAACATATTCTACATGTACTTTCGATGGAACTAGGTTATTTATGCTACAATAAGACAAAATACACTGATTTTTAGTGAATACAAGCTTTTGGAGGCACTCCGTGGTGCACTCGCCAGCGCAGCTAGAGTGCCGATTTGAACTATAGAAGTTACTGCAAAACACCTTACAAACACGTAATTCGCTTATAAAATGCATTTTCAAGTGATTTGGAGACTTGTTTTGAGAAACAGTTTTTACATCATATTTGAGCGTTTCACGGTCTGAAACGACGATTTTGCATGTATCTTTGGAAACATATTCTACCTGTAGTTTCGTTGGAACTAGGTTAATTATGCTACAATAAGACAAAATACACTGATTTTTAGTGAATACAACCATTTGGAAGCACTTCCTGGTGCACCCGCCAGCGCAGCTAGAGTGCCGATTTGAACTATAGAAGTTACTGCAAAACACCTTAAAAACACGTAATTTGCTTAGAAAACGCATTTTCAAGTGATTTGGAGACATGTTTTAAAAATAGTTTTTACGTCATATTTGAGCGTGTCACGGTCTGAAACGACGATTTTGCATGTATCTTTGGAAACATATTCTACCTGTAGTTTCGATGGAACTAGGTTATTTATGGTACAATAAGACAAAATACACTGTTTTTTAGTGAATACAAGCTTTTGGAGTCACTCCGTGGTGCATTCGCCAGCGCAGCTAGAGTGCCGAAGTAAACTATAGAAGTTACTGCAAAACACCTTAAAAACACGTAATTCGCTTAGTAAACGCATTTTCAAGTAATTTGGAGACATGTTTTGAGAAACAGTTTTTACATCATATTTGAGCGTTTCACGGTCTGAAACGACGATTTTGCATGTATCTTTGGAAACATATTCTACCTGTAGTTTCGATGGAACTAGGTTATTTATGCTACAATAAGACAAAATACACTGATTTTTAGTGAATACAAGCTTTTGGAGGCACTCCGTGATGCACTCGCCAGCGCAGCTAGAGTACCTATTTGAACTATAAAAGTTACTGCAAAACACCTTAAAAACACGTAATTTGCTTAGAAAACGCATTTTCAAGTGATTTGGAGACATGTTTTGAGAAACAGTTTTTACATCATATTTGAGCGTTTCACGGTCTGAAACGACGATTTTGCATGTATCTTTGGAAACATATTCTACCTATAGTTTTGATGGAACTAGGTTAATTATGGTACAATAAGACAAAATACACTGTTTTTTAGTGAATACAAGCTTTTGGAGGCACTCCGTGGTGCACTCGCCAGCGCAGCTAGAGTGCCGATTTGAACTATAGAAGTTACTGCAAAACACCTTAAAAACACGCATGTTCAAGTGATTTGGAGACATGTTTTGAGAAACAGTTTTTACATCATATTTGAGCGTTCCACGGTCTAAAACGACGATTTTGCATGTATCTTTGGAAACATATTCTACCTGTAGTTTCGATGGAACTAGGTTATTTATGCTTCTGTAAGACAAAATACACTGATTTTTAGTGAATACAAGCTTTTGGAGGCACTCCGTGGTGCACTCGCCAGCGCAGCTAGAGTGCCGATTTGAACTATAGAAGTTACTGCAAAACACCTTAAAAACACGTAATTCGCTTAGAAAACGCATTTTCAAGTGATTTGGAGACATGTTTTGAGAAACAGTTTTTACATCATATTTGAGCGTTTCACGGTCTGATACGACGATTTTGCATGTATCTTTGGAAAAATATTTTACCTGTAGTTTCGATGGAACTAGGTTATTTATGCTACAATAAGACAAAATACACTGATTTTTAGTGAATACAAGCTTTTGGAGGCACTCCGTGGTGCACTCGCCAGCGCAGCTAGAGTACCGATTTGAACTATAGATGTTCCTGCAAAACACCTTAAAAACACGTAATTCGCTTAGAAAACGCATTTTCAAGTGATTTGGAGACATGTTTTGAGAAACAGTTTTTACATCATATTTGAGCGTTTCACGGTCTGAAACGACGATTTTGCATGTATCTTTGGAAACATATTCTACCTATAGTTTCGATGGAACTAGGTTATTTATGCTACAATAAGACAAAATACGCTGTTTTTTAGTGAATACAAGCTTTTGGAGTCACTCCGTGGTGCATTCGCCAGCGCAGCTAGAGTGCCGAAGTAAACTATAGAAGTTACTGCAAAACACCTTAAAAACACGTAATTCGCTTAGAAAACGCATTTTCAAGTGATTTGGGGACATGTTTTGAGAAACAGTTTTTACATAATATTTGAGCGTTTCGCGGTCTGAAACGACGATTTTGCATGTATCTTTGGAAACATATTCTACCTGTAGTTTCGATGGAACTAGGTTATTTATGCTACAATAAGACAAAATACACTGATTTTTAGTGAATACAAGCTTTTGGAGGCACTCCGTGGTGCACTCGCCAGCGCAGCTAGAGTGCTGATTTGAACTATAGGAGCTACTGCAAAACAACTTTAAAACACGTAATTCGCTTAGTAAACTCATTTTCAAGTGATTTGGAGACATGTTTTGAGAAACAGTTTTACATCATATTTGAGCGTTTCACGGTCTGAAACGAACGATTTGTGTGTAGCATTTGGACACATATTCTACTAGTACTTTCGATTGAATTTTGTTGTTTAGGATACAATATGACAAAATACAGTGATTTTTAGTGAATACAAGCTTTTGGAGGCACTCCGTGGTGCACTCGCCAGCGCAGCTAGAGTGCCGATTTGAACTATAGAAGTTACTGCAAAACACCTTAAAAACACGTAATTTGCTTAGAAAACGCATTTTCAAGTGATTTGGAGACATGTTTTGAGAAACGGTTTCTACATCATATTTGAGCGTTTCACGGTCTGAAACGACGATTATGCATGTATTTTTGGAAACATATTCTACCTGTAGTTTCGATGGAACTAGGTTATTTATGCTACAATAAGACAAAATACACTGATTTTTAGTGAATGCATGCTTTTGGAGGCACTCCGTAGTGCACTCGCCAGCGCAGCTAGAGTGCCGATTTGAACTATAGAAGTTACTGCAAAACACCTTAAAAACACATAATTTGCTTAAAAACGCATTTTCAAGTGATTTGGAGACATGTTTTGAGAAACAGTTTTTACATCATATTTGAACGTTTCACGGTCTAAAACGACGATTTTGCATGTATCTTTGGAAACATATTCTACCTATAGTTTCGATGGAACTAGGTTATTTATGCTACAATAAGACAAAATACACTGTTTTTTAGTGAATACATGCTTTTGGAGGCACTCCGTGAAACAGTCGCCAGCGCAGCTAGAGTGCCGATTTGAACTATAGAAGTTACTGCAAAACACCTTAAAAACACGTAATTCGCTTAGAAAACTCATTTTCAAGTGATTTGGAGACATGTTTTGAGAAACAGTTTTTACATCATATTTGCGCGTTTCACGGTCTGAAACGAACGATTTGTGTGTAGCATTTGGAAACATATTCTACTAGTACTTTATATTGAATTTTATTGTTTAGGATACAATATGACAAAATACAGTGATTTTAGTGAATAAAAGCTTTTGGAGGCACTCCGTGGTGCACTCGCCAGCGCAGCTAGAGTGCCGATTTGAACTATAGAAGTTACTGCAAAACACCTTAAAAACACGTAATTCGCTTAGAAAACGCATTCTCAAGTGATTTGGAGACATGTTTTGAGAAACAGTTTTTACATCATATTTGAGCGTTTCACGGTCTGAAACGACGATTTTGCATGTATCTTTGGAAACATATTCTACCTGTAGTTTCGATGGAACTAGGTTATTTATGCTACAATAAGACAAAATACACTGATTTTTAGTGAATATAAGCTTTTGGAGGCACTCCGTGGTGCACTCGCCAGCCCAGCTAGAGTGCCGATTTGAACTATAGAAGTTACTGCAAAACACCTTAAAAACACGTAATTCGCTTAGAAAACGCATTTTCAAGTGATTTGGAGACATGTTTTGAGAAACAGTTTTTACATAATATTTGAGCGTTTCGCGGTCTGAAACGACGATTTTGCATGTATCTTTGGAAACATATTCTACCTGTAGTTTCGATGGAACTAGGTTATTTATGCTACAATAAGACAAAATACAGTGATTTTTAGTGAATACAAGCTTTTGGAGGCACTCCGTGGTGCACTCGCCAGCGCAGCTAGAGTGCCGATTTGAACTATAGAAGTTACTGCAAAACAACTTTAAAACACGTAATTCGCTTAGTAAACGCATTTTCAAGTGATTTGGAGACATGTTTTGAGAAACAGTTTTACATCATATTTGAGCGTTTCACGGTCCGAAACGAACGATTTTGCATGTATTTTTGGAAACATATTCTACCTGTAGTTTCGATGGAACTAGGTTATTTATGCTACAATAAGACAAAATACACTGATTTTTAGTGAATGCATGCTTTTGGAGGCACTCCGTAGTGCACTCGCCAGCGCAGCTAGAGTGCCGATTTGAACTATAGAAGTTACTGCAAAACACCTTAAAAACACGTAATTCGCTTAAAAACGCATTTTCAAGTGATTTGGAGACATGTTTTGAGAAACAGTTTTTACATCATATTTGAGCGTTTCACGGTCTGAAACGACGATTTTGCATGTATCTTTGGAAACATATTCTACCTATAGTTTCGATGGAACTAGGTTATTTATGCTACAATAAGACAAAATACACTGTTTTTTAGTGAATACATGCTTTTGGAGGCACTCCGTGGAGCAGTCGCCAGCGCAGCTAGAGTGCCGATTTGAACTATAGAAGTTACTGCAAAACACCTTAAAACACGTAATTCGCTTAGAAAACGCATTTTCAAGTGATTTGGAGACATGTTTTGAGAAACAGATTTACATCATATTTGAGCGTTTCAAGGTCTGAAACGACGATTTTGCATGTATCTTTGGAAACATATTCTACCTGTAGTTTCGATGGAACTAGGTTATTTATGCTACAATAAGACAAAATACACTGATTTTTAGTGAATACAAGCTTTTGGAGGCACTCCGTGGTGCACTCGCCAGCGCAGCTAGAGTGCCGATTTGAACTATAGAAGTTACTGCAAAACACCTTAAAAACACGTAACTCGCTTAGTAAACGCATTTTCAAGTGATTTGGAGACATGTTTTGAGAAACAGTTTTACATCATATTTGAGCGTTTCACGGTATGAAACGAACGATTTGTGTGTAGCGTTTGGACACATATTCTAATAGTACTTTCGTTTGAACTAGGTTATTTATGCTACAATAAGACAAAATACACTGATTTTTAGTGAATACAAGCTTTTGGAGGCACTCCGTGGTGCACTCGCCAGCGCAGCTAGAGTGCTGATATGAACTATAGAAGTTACTGCAAAACACCTTAAAAACACGTAATTCGCTTAGAAAACGCATTTTCAAGTGATTTGGAGACATGTTTTGAGAAACAGATTTTACATCATATTTGAGCGTTTCACGGTCTGAAACGACGATTTTGCATGTATCTTTGGAAACATATTCTACCTGTAGTTTCGATGGAACTAGTTTATTTATGCTACAATAAGACAAATACACTGATTTTTAGTGAATACAAGCTTTTGGAGGCACTCCGTGGTGCACTCGCCAGCGCAGCTAGAGTGCCGATTTGAACTATAGAAGTTACTGCAAAACACCTTAAAAACACGTAATTCGCTTAGTAAACGCATTTTCAAGTGATTTGGAGACATGTTTTAAGAAACAGTTTTACATCATATTTGAGCGTTTCACGGTCTGAAACGAAAGATTTGTGTGTAGCATTTGGACACATATTCTACTAGTACTTTCGATTGAATTTTGTTGTTTAGGATACAATATGACAAAATACAGTGATTTTTAGTGAATACAAGCTTTTGGAGGCACTCCGTGGTGCACTCGCCAGCGCAGCTATAGTGCCGATTTGAACTATAGAAGTTACTGCAAAACACTTTAAAAACACGTAATTTGCGTAGAAAACGCATTTTCATGTGATTTGGAGACATGTTTTGAGAAACAGTTTTTACATCATATTTGAGCGTTTCACGGTCTGAAACGACGATTTTGCATGTATCTTTGGAAACATATTCTACCTGTAGTTTCGATAGAACTAGGTTATTTATGCTACAATAAGACAAAATACACTGATTTTTAGTGAATACAACCTTTAGGAGGCACTCCGTGGTGCACTCGCCAGCGCAGCTAGAGTGCCGATTTGAACTATAGAAGTTACTGCAAAACACCTTAAAAACACGTAATTCGCTTAGAAAACGCATTTTCAAGTGATTTAAAGACATGTTTTGAGATACAGTTTTTACATCATATTTGAGCGTTTCACGGTCTGAAACGACGATTTTGCATGTATCTTTGGAAACATATTCTACCTGTAGTTTCGATGGAACTAGGTTATTTATGCTACAATAAGACAAAATACACTGATTTTTAGGGAATACAAGCTTTTGGAGGCACTCCGTGATGCACTCGCCAGCGCAGCTAGAGTGCCGATTTGAACTATAGAAGTTACTGCAAAACACCTTAAAAACACGTAATTCGCTTAGAAAACGCATGTTTAAGTGATTTGGAGACATGTTTTGAGAAACAGTTTTTACATCATATTTGAGCGTTCCACGGTCTAAAACGACGATTTTGCATGTATCTTTGGAAACATATTCTACCTGTAGTTTCGATGGAACTAGGTTATTTATGCTACAATAAGACAAAATACACTGTTTTATAGTGAATACAAGCTTTTGGAGGCACTCCGTGGTGCACTCGCCAGCGCAGATAAAGTGCCGATTTGAACTATAGAAATTACTGCAAGACACCTTAAAAACACGTAATTCGCTTAGAAAACGCATTTTCAAGTAATTTGGAGACTTGTTTTAAGAAACAGTTTTCACATCATATTTGAGCGTTTCAAGGTCTGAAACGACGATTTTGCATGTATCTTTGGAAACATATTCTACCTGTAGTTTCGATGGAACTAGGTTATTTATGCTACAATAAGACAAAATACACTGATTTTTAGGGAATACAAGCTTTTGGAGGCACTCCGTTGTGCACTCGCCAGCGCAGCTAGAGTGGCGATTTGAACTATAGAAGTTACTGTAAAACACCTTAAAAACACGTAATTCGCTTAGAAACCGCATTTTTAAGTGATTTGGAGACATGTTTTAAGAAACAGTTTTCACATCATATTTGAGCGTTTCACGGTCTGAAACGACGATTTTGCATGTATCTTTGGAAACATATTCTACCTGTAGTTTCGATGGAACTAGGTTATTTATGCTACAATAAGGCAAAATACACTGATTTTTAGGGAAAACAAGCTTTTGGAGGCACTCCGTGGTGCACTCGCCAGCGCAGCTAGAGTGCCGATTTGAACTATAGAAGTTACTGCAAAACACCTTAAAAACACGTAATTCGCTTAGAAAACGCATTTTCAAGTGATTTGGAGACATGTTTTGAGAAACAGTTTTTACATCATATTTGAGCGTTTCACGGTCTGAAACGACGATTTTGCATGTATTTTTGGAAACATATTCTACCTGTAGTTTCGATGGAACTAGGTTATTTATGCTAAAATAAGACAAAATACACAGATTTTTAGTGAATACGCCGTGGTGCACTCGCCAGCGCAGCTAGAGTGCCGATTTGAACTATAGAATTTACTGCAAAACACCTTAAAAACACGTAATTCGCTTAGAAAACGCATTTTCATGTGATTTGGAGACGTGTTTTGAGAAACAGTTTTTACATCATATTTGAGCGTTTCACGGTCTGAAACGACGATTTTCCATGTATCTTTGGAAACATATTCTACCTATAGTTTCAATGGAACTAGATTATTTATGATACAATAAGACAAAATACATTGTTTTTTAGTGAATACAAGCTTTTGGAGGCACTCCGTGGTGCACTCGCCAGCGCAGCTAGAGTACCGATTTGAACTATAGAAGTTACTGCAAAACACCTTAAAAACACGTAATTCGCTTAAAAACGCATTTTCAAGTGATTTGGAGACATGTTTTGAGAAACAGTTTTTATATCATATTTGAGCGTTTCAAGGTCTGAAACGCCGATTTTGCATGTATCTTTGGAAACATATTCTACCTGTAGTTTCGATGGAACTAGGTTATTTATGCTACATTAAGACAAAATACACTGATTTTTAGTGAATACAAGCTTTTGGAGGCACTCCGTGGTGCGCACACCAGCGCAGCTAGAGTGCCGATTTGAACTATAGAAGTTACTACAAAACACCTTAAAAACACGTAATTCGCTTAGTAAACGCATTTTCAAGTGATTTGGAGACATGTTTTGAGAAACAGTTTTACATCATATTTGAGCGTTTCACGGTATGAAACGAACGATTTGTGTGTAGCATTTGGACACATATTCTACTAGTACTTTCGTTTGAACTAGGTTATTTATGCTACAATAAGACAAAATACACTGATTTTTAGTGAATACAAGCTTTTGGAGGCACTCCGTGGTGCACTCGCCAGCGCAGCTAGAGTGCTGATATGAACTATAGAAGTTATTGCAAAACACCTTAAAAACACGTAATTCGCTTAGAAAACGCATTTTCAAGTGATTTGGAGACATGTTTTGAGAAACAGTTTTTACTTCATATTTGAGCGTTTCACGGTCTGAAACGACGATTTTACATGTATCTTTGGAAACATATTATACCTATAGTTTCAATGGAACTAGATTATTTGTGCTACAATAAGACAAAATACATTGTTTTTTAGTGAATACAAGCTTTTGGAGGCAATCCGTGGTGCACTCGCCAGCGCAGCTAGAGTGCCGATTTGAACTATAGAAGTTACTGCAAAACACCTTAAAAACACGTAATTCGCTTAGAAAACGCATGCTCAAGTGATTTGGAGACATGTTTTGAGAAACAGATTTTACATCATATTTGAGCGTTTCACGGTCTGAAACCACGATTTTGCATGTATCTTTGGAAACCTATTCTACCTATAGTTTCGATGGAACTAGGTTATTTATGCTACAATAAGACAAAATACACTGATTTTTAGTGAATACAACCTTTTGGAAGCACTTCGTGGTGCACACGCCAGCGCAGCTAGAGTGCCGATTTGAACTATAGAAGTTACTGCAAAACACCTTAAAAACACGTAATTCGCTTAGTAAACGCATTTTCAAGTGATTTGGAGACATGTTTTGAGACACAGTTTTACATCATTTTTGAGCGTTTCACGGTATGAAACGAACGATTTGTGTGTAGCATTTGGACACATATTCTAATAGTACTTTCGTTTGAACTAGGTTATTTATGCTACAATAAGACAAAATACACTGATTTTTAGTGAATACAAGCTTTTGGAGGCACTCCGTGGTGCACTCGCCAGCGCAGCTAGAGTGCTGATATGAACTATAGAAGTTACTGCAAAACACCTTAAAAACACGTAATTCGCTTAGAAAACGCATTTTTAAGTGATTTGGAGACCTGTTTTGAGAAACAGATTTTACATCATATTTGAGCGTTTCACGGTCTGAAACGACGATTTTGCATGTATCTTTGGAAACATATTCTATCTGTAGTTTCGATGGAACTAGGTTATTTATGCTACAATAAGACAAATACACTGATTTTTAGTGAATACAAGCTTTTGGAGGCACTCCGTGGTGCACTCGCCAGCGCAGCTAGAGTGTCGATTTGAACTATAGAAGTTACTGCAAAAGTAGAGTAGCAGTGGGGTTTCTGGCTAGTGAGGTTATGTTTACGCCTAAAGTCTAACTACTGCCGCAACACGCAACACACGTTTAGACCCGAACCCAATCCGAACCCCAAAATGTAACCCGAACCCCATGAACCCCGCTCGAACCCTGCCCGAACCCCACCACGACTTTTGGGTGGGGCCCTACCCCCTCTAGATCCCCCTCTGAGCCCCCATCATTGCTTCCCCCACTTATTGGTAGCAGCAGCAGGAGCAGGTTATGAAGTCATGTCTAAAAATAGTTGCATGTGAAAACGTGTTGGAACAAGTTCCCAAGCTGTGTGAAGTCATGTTTAAAAATAGATTTCACAGCTGCAGTTGAGTCAGGTTTAAAAATAGTTGCATGTGAAAGCGTGTTCAAACAGGTTCTCACGCTAAAAAATAGTTTTACACATGCGCAGTTTGTTACATATATATTTTGAATATTAAATTGTTTTTTAGTTACAAAGTGTACATACAAGCAAAATGACTAACGAAACAGCTAACGAAACAGTATGCTCGTTAAGTGATAGTGTTATTAAAAAAATAAAATTAGCATTTTATTTAATTAAAACATTGGATGAAGCTGAGCGATGGCGGAAACATATTAATAAATTAATTTTAATAATATCGAATTGTATTAAAAACCAAAGTGCGTGTAACAATAAAACCGAAAATTTATTTAAACTTGAAGCAAATTTATCAATATTAAAATTTTTTCGGGAAAAATTAAAAAAATTTAAACATAGTCAATTAGTAGTTGGATCTGGAGTAACCAAAAGTAAACGACAACAGCATAAGCTAATTTGGCAAGATATAAAACCTATTTTTGGGAGTCGAATACAAACAGGTGTAATTATAAATAAACCTTTTAAAGATCCTATTTTATTTTTTGAAAAAAGCAAACGAATTTTTAAGAATAAAATTAAAACTGCTTTAAATACATCTATAATGAAAGTAAATGTTGTTTTTAGTGCGGAATTCATTATGCCGCACACTGGTGTTTTAGAAATTAAAACATTTAACACCAGCAATAAACCAATAACCAACGCAACCAATTTAAATGCTTGGTACAAAGAAAACGTGCAAGACAAAATATTACGCAAATTAGAAGAATTTCAAGAGAGAAACTCGGGCTGGGCGTTACATGAAATTATGCACTTAAAAGTAAACATTAACAAGTATACGCCAATAACAGGAGGAACCTATATTGAGCTGCCAGAAGAAATTAAAAGAAAAAAAGCAATAGTCAACATTAAGAACAACGATGAGTTTTGCTTTCTCTGGGATGTGACGTCTGCACTCCATCCAGCTGCTAAGAATTCAGATCTAGTTAGTTCTTATCCACATTTTAATAAAGTACTAAAATATGATGGAATTAGTTTTCAAATTAAAGTTAAAGATATACCAAAATTTGAAGAAATGAATAGTTTATCTATAAATGTATATACTTTAGAGAAAAGTGGTAAGAAAAATTTAGTCGCTCCTGTTTATTTAAGTGAGAAAATTTTTGAAAAAACTATTCACTTACTTATGATAAATTCTAACGAGGAGGATAATATAGAAAATGGGGATGCTTTGAAGCATAACCATTTAATGGAAATAGATAATAATGAGCATATTGAAATTGATACTAATATTAATATCGTAAAAAAATTGCGATTCAATACCAGCTATCATTTTATATGGATAAAAAATTTATCACGCTTGTTAAGTAAACAAGTATCAGCTCACAAAGGTAAAAAGTGGCTTTGTGACAGGTGCTTAAATTATTTTACAACAGAATTTTTACTAACTAAACAAACCGAGCATTGCCAGCAAATGAACAAATGTCGAATTGAAGTACCAACTGAAGAAAATAAAATTTTGAAATTCAAAAATTATCAGTATCAGGAAAAGGTTCCCTTTGCAATTTACGCTGATTTGGAATCAATTTTAGAGAAAAAGGATGAAGAAAATGGTAATAAGAATAAGAATACTAAAATTATACATAAACATACACCTTTTAGTATAGCATATTACTTAAAATGTTCTTACGATGATTCTTTATCAAAGTTCAACATGTATCGTGGAGAAAACTGCCAAGATTGGTTTGTCAATGAATTACAAACAATGGCTGTTAATATTAATAACATAATTCAGAATATTCAGCCTATGAAGTTGACACCAGAAGAAGAATTTGAATTTAGTAAAGCAACAATATGTCATATCTGTCATAAATCATTTAATGCAAATGAAATTAAAACAAGGGACCATTGTCAACTCTCATCAAAATACAGGGGTGCTGCACATCAGTCTTGTAATTTAAATTATAAAAAAACACATACTATTCCAGTTGTTTTTCATAATCTAAGCGGTTACGATGCACACTTTATTATAAAAAAAATTGCAAAAGGATTTCCAGGAACTCTTAATTTGCTTCCAATAAACAAGGAGCGATATATTTCATTTACAAAATATGTACAAGACACCAAAATCAGTTATCGATTTATTGATTCGTTTCGATTTATGGCATGTAGTACAGATAAATTGGCAACATATCTTCAAGATTCTGAAAAGAAAACTATTAGAAGCCATTGTAG
Organism: Harpalus rubripes; assembly: GCA_963082715.1. Lineage (NCBI taxonomy): Eukaryota > Metazoa > Arthropoda > Insecta > Coleoptera > Carabidae > Harpalus > Harpalus rubripes. The sequence goes on from CAUJCB010000488.1 coordinate 133,611, forward strand.
TAGCGAAGAAGAGTTTCAGTTATTAACCAGAAAAGGAGTTTTCCCCTATGAATACTTGGACTGTTGGGAGAAACTTAATGAAGAAAAGCTGCCAACTCCAGACCAGTTTTATAGTGTGATGAAAAATGAAAGTGTTTGTGATAATGACTACAATCATGCTCAAAATGAGTGGAACTATTTTAAAATAAAGTCTTTAGGAGAGTATTCAGATTTGTATTTAAAAACTGATGTATTGTTATTAGTAGATATATTTGAAAATTTTCGCAACAGTTGTATGCAGTCATATAAACTTGATGCGTTACATTATTATACGGCTCCAGGTCTTGCATTCGATGCAATGTTAAAATGTAATTCTGTTGAACTTGAACTTTTAACTGATATTGACAAAATTTTATTTATTGAAAAGGGGATACGTGGTGGTGTTTCACAATGTTCAAACAGATATGCCAAGGCAAATAACAAATACATGAACAATGAGTATAATTTAAATTTACCTAATTCTTATTTAATGTATTTTGATATTAACAATTTATATGGTGCTGCTATGAGTCAATACCTACCATATGGCGGGTTTGAATGGGTTAATGATACTGAAATTTATAATATTGATTTATTAAATATTAGCGATGAATCTGAAACAGGTTATACATTTGAAGTAGACTTGGAATATCCATTAGAATTACATGAAAAACATAAGGATTTACCTCTTTGCCCAGAACATTTTATACCACCAATATCAAAATATTCTAAATTAATTCCAAATTTGTACCCAAAGCATAAATATGTAATTCATTATCGAAATTTGAAACAATGCTTAAATTTAGGGTTAAAAATTAAAAAAATTCATCGAGTTTTAAAGTTTAAACAAAGTGCTTGGTTAAAAAAGTATATTGATTTGAATACAGAATTACGCAAAAATTCAAATAATGAATTTAAAAAAAAATTCTATAAACTTATGAATAATGCTGTTTTTGGAAAAACAATGGAAAATGTTCGAAAACACAAAGATGTTAAACTAGTTACAAAATGGGGCGGTCGTTATGGAGCAAAATTTTATATTTCACAACCAAATTTTCACAGTTGTACTATAATTGATGATGATATTTTAATAATTGAAATGAAAAGAAAAACGATATACTTTAATAAACCAATTTACGTAGGATTTTCTATTTTAGATATATCAAAAACCTACATATACGATTTTCATTATAATTATATTAAAAAAGAATTAGGAGATAATGTCAAATTATTATACACTGATACAGATAGTTTAATATATAATTTTATTAACATAGACGTGTATGAAATTATTAAAAAAGATATACACAAATTTGACACATCTGAATATAATATAAACAATGTTTACAATATACCTTTAGCCAATAAAAAAGTTATTGGTCTAATGAAAGATGAAAATAATGGTAAAATTGTGACTGAATTTATCGGTTTAAGATCAAAAATGTACGCTTATAAAATTTTGAATTCTAGTAAAAATATTAGTAAAAAAGCAAAAGGAATTTCAAGTGCAACACTAAAAAATATAACATTTCAAGATTACTATGACTGTTTGTTCAATAATTGTACAGTAGTTAGAGATCAACATATAATAACTTCAAAAAAACATGAAGTTCATACAATTAAGCAAAAGAAATTAGCCTTAAGTCCACTTGATGATAAACGTATTGTTAATTATATATATACAGATACATTACCATGGGGTTATAATAACTTTAATGTAATAAAATAAAATGTAAAAAATACTTTAATAAAATAATTTTATTACACGAGTATATTGCTTTTATATATACATACATATATTACAATTGTATAAATAAATGAGGGTGGTGGCTGCTAGGTGTTTCGTTGGGGTTGGAAGGTGCTGCTACATTCTCAAGGGGTTGGGAGTGGTGGTGGTCTTGAACAAATGGCTGCAGGTGGGAAGGTGCAGTCTCAACTTCTTCGTATGGTACTCGTACAAATACCGGACTGTTGTCGACAGCGAGATCCAGAATTTCTGGGTAGTTGGTATAGTCATCGTCCACCACGTCGTCATCCATAAACCACTCGCTACCGTCGTCCATCATGTATGAGGGTGAGGGTGAATAAATTTCTGGTAGCGGTGGCTGTGGTTGAGGTGACTCTGGCGTATTTGTTACCTGGTTATTTTCTGGTTGTTGTTGACCAGCAGGCTGCCAATTTTCGACAATATGGTCAAAAGCGGTCAAGACCGCCATTTGTCCATCCAGTACCTCGTTTAGGTGGGCGGCGACTTTGCTTAAGGAGTTTGTTAGGTACTCGATTTGTGTTCGCAAACTTTCTATTTCTGTTTGCTGTCGGTCTATTAATCGGCTAAGACCGACATTATGTTCAAACGCACTACTTGGTTCAATCGTGGACAATGTTACGAAATAATCCATTATCACTGTATTATTTGCTGCTTGACTAGTTTGCTGGAAGAGTGCTACAGTTTATATATGCATGCGTTTGTAGTGGGGGAGTGTGCGAATATTTTATTCCCACAGGAATTATTTGACTATCATCACATGTGTCCTTACATTAAAGTTTTTTGTAAATTTTTGAAAAATAAAATGGCACCACATGGTTAATAGTGATTAATGGAGTGCACATGTGCATACTTTGCTTGTAGTGAGAAAATTTTTGTTTACGAGTAATATGATATAGTGAGAATATTTTTGTATATACGTAATATGATACAGTGAGAATATTTTTGTTTATCAGTAATATGATATGGGTACATATAATTAAAACTTTAAGTGATGTGAAAGAGTTAAACTTTTCGCTCCCACAATAATACTAACTAATATTAATGGTTTGGGTTTAAGAAAATAAAAATATATTATTACATGTATTCATAAAAATTTATTTTATTATATTGTTTTTACATTATACTTATAATGCTTAAATTTAACAATATATTATATTGCACGTACAGCACTAGTTAATGGATTATATCTAACAATTCTATCATGTAAAATTAGACAGTAAGCAGTAGTTTCTTAAGGGATATTTTCACTTGTTTCAAACTCAAGACGAATGTCCACAGCTCCTGATTTCAGTGTTTCATTTTGATGGGAGCAATCGATGACAACAAAAGGTGCAATGGCTTTAAACTTATCTGGAGTTAGCACAGGCTCATTTTCCTTTTCGTAGTATGATTGTTGGAATTGTGCATACATTTCGTATAGTATAGCAAACTGATTGTTATCAAAATTTAAATTCAAATTATCATAGAGATACGTCTCAGAATTTAGGTATAATTTCATGTTTGCTAATTTACAGTGATCAAAATAACTCATGTGTGTTTTATTTTTATTCTTTTTTTTTGTTTGAAAACAAACAATTACAAAACGCGGTTTTTCTAGTTGTGTTGCCGTTTTTACAGCCCAAGTATGTTGACGAGATTGTTGTAACAAGGGGTACTCATGTAACTCCCAACTTCTGAAAGCAATCTCAAGTTCAGCGCTTTTTTCAATATATTTCATTAATATAAGACGTTCTGCGTCAGCCACTGCAATATGTGGCATTTTCCATAAAACTTTTGTTAAATTAACTTTGATTTCTTCAGTTTCAGTTTCGTTGTAGATTGCATTTAGGTCAGTATTACTACAAATAAGAACTAACTCTTGACGTAAATTTAGTATAATTTTGCGAAAATCTTTCGCGAAACCCAATAACATACGAAGCGGGATACAAACATTAAAATGTCCGTTCGGTGCATGCGCAAGTTTGCTCGAAATATTCTCTAGCGGTGACCATCCAGCATTCTGCAAACGTAAACTTTCGTTTGTGTTGTATGAAACGTAGCTTTTTATTGTTGATGTGATGCCTGGGTTTCGAACACGATCTATAATAACCCCACCAATTTCATACCTAATCTCATCGAACAGAAAAGATATTCCATTATTTATTAGTTTAGCTGTTGTAGGAATAGTATTATCTTTTTTTAATAATTGGCCCTCAATATACAGCAAACTATTCCAGGGTAATGTATAAACGTCTTGCTGTTGGATTGGAATTCGAATTTCATCATTGTTGTTTAATGTGGTAGATGCATATGGTTGGTGTGTATGCTTTTCTGCATTAAAAATTGAATTATCAAACAATGCGCGCTCACTAACATTTAAAATATTTGCACTCATTTTATGTTCCGAACGCAAAATATATAATTATTACACTTTAAAACAGAATTAAATTTTATTCTTATCCAGATAATTACCGATGTAAATTGCTGTTTCCTTTTTTTACCTTTAGTTTTCTTTTGAAACTCAATTTTTATTATTTATGCGATATCCTAAAGACTTTAAATAATCACTAATTGATAGCAGATATTTAAAGTTTTCAGTTGTTAACTGTTTGATGGCTTTCGGGTGACTAGTCGTCTGTACCATACTTTGCGGATTAATATATGGTGGCCTCTTGAAACTACTAACATTATTGTCATAGTTATACCTTATCACCATTTTTTTCTTTTTTTAAATGTAGTCTTAACGTGATGACTTCTCCTCTAAAATTGACAAGTTCTCCGTTCTGGTCAAGTATTTTAACTGTTATAGAACTGACGATTCTTGTATTTATAGGTAAATAAATAATATTTTTCGGTGTTTCAACTATTTTCTCACCAGGCTGCGCATTTGGAAAAAATTCGTGAATAATATGAACCTGTTCATTGTTTTTAAAGGAACCGCTTACTAAATTGCACTCAATGCATACAGCATTCACTTTAAAAATATTTACTATATGATCAGAAATATAACCTATATTTGCTTGCAAATTTTTTTTTTCGTAACCAAGAAGATCACCAAAAGAATCACTTTTAGTAAAATCTATTTCCTTATTTGATTTTATTTCACATTTAAGCGTATTTATATTTCCTTTCATTACTAAAACATTTTCTTTATTTTTTCGTTCTACTTGTTTTCGTAAATATTTATGAAGATCGCTTACGTCGTAAACACCAGTGGGCACTTCAATTATACTATTATTAAAGTAAAATTTATTATTTTTTTCATCAATATTTGGAACTGAATTATAGGACTCAAAATTTATCAAACCTAAAGAATAATTAGAATTATCTTCTAATTCAATAGGGGGATAAATAGTTGATGTTAACACAGATTCTCGACCTGAAAAAGTAAATGTGTAGTCCATGATGGTTCAACAACTACTACAAATTTAATTGTGTAAATATTTATTATAAAGAAATAACAAACATAAGTGGCCACAGTTAATATCATTATACGATTGAAGTATATCATAATTATATTTTATATTACAATTACTAAAATATGAGACTAGCTCTTTTGAAGGTTTCAAGTTACCAAAACTGTCAAAGTATACAACATTATTACCACATTTTTTATAAGCAACCCAGTGTGTACCATCTCCATGCCAATCATCTAAATTGACAATTCCACATTCATTGTTGTTCGGTTTATGTGGTAATTTATTCCGCATAAAAACTCCACGGAAATTAGGAATTTTTATTTTTTTTATATACTTTATTAAATCAAAGTTAGTTAAAGCTCGTTTTGGAAACTTTATTGGAAGTTTTTTTTCGGCGGTCTTATATACAATCCTAATCCCTTCTTACGCGGCTTTATGTATAGTCCTTCACCCATTGCAATTGCTTCCATGGTTTTATTATGACGTTGATTTTCTTTTAGTTGTTCAGCTGCTGCTTTCGCGTCATTTACTGCTTTGGCAATACCTGCTGCTCCCCCGCTTAGTGTACCCAGCGCACTTAGTCCTGCAAAAATTGGTACTAAAGGTAGAAATCCACCTTTCTTCGGAATGGCGATAACACGCGGTTTCTTTACTTTTCTTTTTATGTTCCTCACTGTTTTAAATGCTATTTTTGCTGCTTTATTTAAATCTTTTGTGGAGCTTACAGCTTTTCTTGTCTTTCTCACTACATCACGAAACGTTAAAGCATGACCTTTCTTTGTTGTTTTTGATTTGCGGATTGCGTTGGCTGTTTTATTTAAATCTTTTGTGAAGCTTACAGCTTTTCTTGTTTTTTTCACTACATCACGAAACGATAAAGCATGACCTTTTTTTGTTGTTTTTGATTTGCGGATTGCGTTGACTGCTTTATTAAAATTTTTTGTGGAGCTAACAGCTTTTCTTGTTTTTTTCACTACATCACGACCTTTCTTTGTTGTTTTTGATTTGCAAATTGCGTTGCAACCCATTCCCAATTTAACTTTAGCTTTTATAGCTCCAGCTACACCCAAAGCAGCTAATTTTTCTCCAATAGATGCGTCCTTAGACTTAAAACGTTCGACAGCTTTTTCAGCTAACAATTGATCAGCCTTATGTCTGCTTGTTAAATTATTATTACTAGAGTATGCTATATCGTGTTGCTTGCAAGCCTCATCAAGTTCATTTACACCACGATCTCCACGTAGTAATCTTTTGCGAAGTTTCGTACCTGGTCCACAATAGTTGTAACCTGGAATGTGCAACTCAACAGGTAGTTTATTAATTGCTGTGTTAAGTAAACCTCTGCCCTTTTTGACATTCAGTAATACACTGCGGTGAGAGTTTACTTGCGTCCACATTTTATAATGTTCAATGAACTACTAAGCAATAAATTAATATGATTGAGTATTAATACCTCAGTTTTAAACATTATGCGTGTCGTTAAACAAGCTCAGTCACTGAATGTTAAAAACTATGATTTCGATGGGGGAGGTGAAAAACTGCGTCATAGTGTTTTACTTCCATCTACAGTAAGATGTTTAGTCGCAGGCCCCTCCGGTTGTGGAAAAACTAATGTATTGATAGCACTTTTGGAACATCCCAATGGATTACGTTTTGAGAATATTTACATATATTCAAAGTCCTTATACCAACCAAAATATATATATATTTGGAAAATTTACTGAAACCCATTCATAATGTTGGTTACTTTCCGCATAATGATTCCACTGATATAGTAAAGCCAAGTGATGCAAAATATAATTCTATTTTTATATTTGACGATGTAGCGTGTAACAAGCAGGATATAATTAGAGAAAACTTTTGCATGGGTAGGCATAAGGCTATTGATTGTTTCTATCTTTGTCAGACGTATACACGTATACCCAAACATCTCATTCGTGATAACGCCATTTTTATTATTTTATTTAAGCAAGACGATATGAATTTAAAACATGTGTATGCAGATGTGGGAACAGATATGACATATGAGCAGTTTAAAAACATTTGCTTTTTTTGTTGGCGTGATAAATATGGATTTTTGGTAATAAGTAAAGAAAATAATTTAAATAATGGAAGATATCGCAAAAATTTTGATAATTATATACTTATATCCAATAAATAGAATAGAAATGTTTTCTAAATTTCATTCATTTATTGGAGCTTTAAGTGTTAAGATCCAAGTGTCAAATTTTATTACAACCTAATAAATTTAACAAAATTTGTTTTGAAACTGTTTAAGCTGTTTTATGCTGTTTAGAACCTGTTTAAACTGTTTAGAACCTGTTTTAAGCTGTTTAGAACCTGTTTAGAACCTATTTAGAACCTGTTTAGAACCTGTTTAAGCTGTTTATATTTGTTCTAAAACAACCTGTTTACAGCTGTAGGTTTAAAATGAGTAAACGTTTAAAACTTGATATTATAAATACGCGAAATATTATTAGACAAAAATTAAACGCTTTAAAACGAGGTCATGCCGAAGAAGAAGTACTACTGGAAAAATCATATAAACCTGTTACACAAACTCTAAAACAAATAGCTACTAGTTTGCAAAACGTTAAAAAAGAAAAAGAGGATGTCAAACTTGAACCAAAGGAAGAAAAAGAACTAAAGGAAGAAAAAAGAGAGAGTTTTATTAATGCATCGGTATCATCTTTACCACAACCAAAGGTTTTAGAAACCGAAGTATTAGCTCAGCATGAGCCTGAATCTGATTACGACAGTTCAGATAGTGAAAATTTATCTTTTGCCGATAAAACAATACAGGAAATGGTGGAACATCCATCGTTTCAAAGTTATTTAGAACAATTTTATCCATTACCAAGACAATACGTTGAGGAAATGATTACCAATCGAGAAGAATTTGATCATAAATCTGGTATACGTCATGATCCTGAAACTGAAAAATTTAAAATGGGGAATCAAGAAGTAACACTCGACGGCAAAGACATGTTAATTGGAAACATCCGATATGAAGGAACCCCAGGACTTTATGAACTTGTCTTTAAAAAACATCCAACGGGTTTTAATAAAGATGATGAAAGGAATTACAGAGATATGTTAGAACGAACCAGCGCGCACCGTAGACATTATTTACAAGCAGAACAAATTCAAGGAAACAGATTGTGGAAATATAAACATATAATTGGTAAAGCTTTTGAAAAACCGAGACACCATTCTTGGGCTGGTGAAACTAGAAAAAAACAAGTTGGAAAAGGACTTTTTATGAATTTAAATAATAAAAAGGTAGACTACGTTTACTGGGACAATTCAAATGAGCTTGTTGATAGACTGCGATTATTATTGGCATCAAAAAATGTTGGAAGTACAAATCATGAAAATGAAATAATTTCTATAATTGCGGAGTTATATGAGGCTGACATCCTCGCTAAACGTTAGTTACAAAATGCCTCTCGATAAGTTTGGACGTCATGCTGACAAATCTCGGACCTATTATGATGATTTGGACATTGATTTAGATGATGAAGATTATTTAAATATGCGTAATAAACGCATTATTTATGTTGCAGCACCCATAAACGAAACTGACGCTGTAAATAAAAAATTTGTGGAGGAAGAATTAGCAAAAATTATGGATAAACTTAATGATCATATTAGGAGGGCTGAGGATAATATACAAAAAGCCAATAAAATAATACGTGAGGCTACCACTGATATTGAAGCACTATTTAAACATTTAAACATAAAACAGTAGTCATAAAGTTCGTATGTTTCATCCTATACGCACACTTTTACATTATGTCTAAAATTAAGCGGCATATTGTGGAGGAATTGCACAAACAAAGTCGTGTAAATTTCAAAAGAAGAAGAGTCGTTGTTAAAGGTTAAGACGATTTGTTTCAAGCAGATTTAGTAGAAATGATTCCATACGCTAGAGAAAATAAAGGTTATCGCTATATACTTGTGGTAATTGATGTTTTTTCAAAATATGTATGGGCTGAAGCAGTAAAAAATAAAACTGGTGAGGAAGTAAGTAAAACTATGAAAAAATTTTTTAATACAAATAATCGCATACCAAAGAATTTACAAACTGATATGGGAAAAGAATTTTATAACAAAACTTTTCAAGAATTAATGAAAAAAAATCAAGTAAACCATTATTCAACTTTTAGTAGTAAAAAAGCTAGTATTGTTGAACGTGTAAATCGTACACTTAAATCTATAATGTGGCGAGAATTTAGCTTTCAAGGTAATTACAAATGGTTAAATATTCTACCTAAAATTGTTGCAAAATATAATAATAAAAAGCATAGTACTATTAAAATGAAACCTATAAATGTAAATAAAAAAAATGAAAAATCTCTTTTAAATAACGTTTATAATCATATAAAAATTGTGGAAAAATTAGCTCCAAAATTTAAAGTTGGTGACTACGTACGTATTAGCAAGTACCGTACTGAATTTCAAAAAGGATACACACCAAATTGGTCAAATGAAATATTTAAAATTAATAAAATAAAATTAACAAATCCAGTTACATACCTACTCGTTGATCAAACTGATCAGCCAATTCAAGGTGGATTTTATACTCAAGAGCTTCAAAAAGTTAAGTATCCTGATGTATATTTAGTAGAAAAAGTATTAAAACGTAAGGGGGATATGGTTTATGTTCGCTGGCTTGGCTTGGATTTGATAGCAGTCATGATAGTTGGATTCATAAAAAGAATGTAGAGTAGGTGTGGCTACATCTGTATATAAACCAACTCGCTTACCGAATTTTAGTTCATTAGCAAAGTAAGTTTCGCTACAATGAGTTCGTATATTGTTGATTTGCAAGGTTTTAAATTGCACAAAAATAATGAGTTCATTTGCAAAGAAATTGCTGTGTTAAATATTGAAAATGGTGATTAAAAATCCACAATATTTGCTCCTCCAATTCCATGGACAGATTTGAACAATAAAGACAGACGAAATGTGCAGTGGTTAACAAGAAAATATCACAATTTAGAATGGTGTAGTGGACATGAGCCGTACATAAATTTAGAAACAACATGTCAAAATCTTTTGCAAAACAATGAAGTGGATAAAATTTATGTAAAAGGAGAAGAAAAATGTAAATGGTTTGAAAATATTATACATAAAAAATCTGATGTGGCCAGCACATTACCTTCCGTCAGTTCTATGTATTTTGTACAAATTTCATACGGAAAGTTCCTTGCTAAATTAAATACATATTCTATTTCTTGTACATTACCTTCGGGCAGTTGCATGTATTTTATGCAAATTTCATACAGAAAATTATTATTTTGTGACGTTTTCTATATACAGTGTAATGTATCTGCAGAAATAAAAGATTTATTATTATTATTATTATTATTATTATTATTATTATTATTATTTCTTGTACATTACCTTAAAGCAGTTGTATGTATTTTATACAAATTCCATACAGAAAGCAAAAGATCCTATATTTCCAGTAAAATTATAAGACAGACACACTATGTCAATTTGAACTTGACACTGACATCTTTCAATCAGAATTTTCTTAATATAGTAGCTGTTTCCACAGCTATGGCTACTTTATGAAATTTAATTTCTTTATAATTTTTTAACTCTATATCCATTTAATATTAAGTATATAAATGCAGTCAAATCGTATAGAGAATAAAATATTCTTTAATATTTATAATAACATCAAATGTGAAAAAATTATATTTTACATAGTTTTTTCAAGAAAAACTGTTAAAATCTTCAAATGATGGTATTTCCGTTTGACCAATTGTAACCAAAATCTAATCAGCTCTTCCTATGGATGTAACGAAGAAGTATATGAAAAAATTATAATTTTTGTAACTGTAGTATTAGAGTTATCGCAGACGAAAATTTTGTTACACACACACACACACACACATCCACACACACACACACACACAGACATCATCGTAAAAATAGTAAATTCGTATTCCAGGGACCCTAAAACGTGCTTATTGAGTAAAAACTCATCATCGAATTTTTTGACCAAAGACAATACCTTCCTTACCTAAAGGTGACGGAAGGTAAAAAGTTATTAATTTGGAATGCCTTGGTTGTCCAGCATTATCGGAGTTGAGAGTACCATTGCATGTAGACTACTGCAATTTGCATATAAATAATTGTGCAGTACGAAATGTTAAATCTTTGTACAACTGGTACAAAATTCGATTTAATATGTTTGAATCATTCAAGACATTTTACAACAATGGTGGCATTCTACATTTTATGCTAGAAGAAGAAATTGTCTGTCTTCCGCAAGAATTTGTGATGATTTATGCAGGCAAACAAATACAAGAACAATGGTCAAAATTTCCACACTCTTGGTTAACTAATAAGCAGTTTCAACAATACCAATGCTGCTTTGAGCACTGTTCGCCTTGGGATAACTATGAGGATCAAGCAGGTGGATCAATAACATTAAAAAAAGATTGTATTATGTGTAAAGAAAATAATAATTACAAAATGTAATGAACTGCGTTTAAATAAAAATACTTTAAATATAATTTTTTCTTATTATTTACTTAAATATTCCCGCACTAAAGAAAAATTTTCCAATCCCAACCGTCTCTCTATCCTCTGAAATATAAAAAATAAAACAACTTCATATGTATTATACATTTATTTACAAAAGTAAAAATATAAGATTATTATTACAAAAGTATATAAATACATGTGCAAATATTATTATGTACTAACTACAACTCTTAGAAGTAAAATTTTTTACTTTTTACTCTAAGGCATAACTTATAATTGGTGAATATTTGAAAATTTTGAGTTTAAATCGTTCACGATCTCTTGCATGCTGCTCCCAGGTTCCTTTTCGAGCATCTTGATACGCAAATGTCCATACAATCATTAAATGCACTTGTACCTCCTCTTTAAATGTCACATTACGCCTCATATTAACTAATTTTCTTTAATTTGTAATAACATAAATTTATTATTTAACTTATTTATTTTAATGTAAGTATTTAAATCACTTTTTAGCTTTTTTAGTTCACTTAAATAATGTGCTAGTCTTATGGTGTATTCCTGGCGGCTAATCATTTTGCACTATACAACTACAAATTCTATATGGGCTGTTTTATTTAGTTTCCCTTGAGAAGTAATAAATAGTTTCCCCTCAGCTGCAAGTTCGTTTAATTTCTGCAAATCGCTGGTTGCAATTTTGTTGAAACGTGTACCCAAGAAGGAGTTGAATTCTTCAAATTCAACCAAAATTCTCTCACCATACGTGGTTTTCTTCTGCTCCAGCGATAAAACCTTATAATTTTTACCAACTTCTAATGTTGTAAGGCTGCGAAGTTCTTTAAGCGACACTAGTTTGTTTATACTTGTGATAACTGTTGATGAAGCCATGGTTCTGCTGCTAACGTTTTTGTTACTATTGTCTTTGTTGTTGTATTTTAAATACTTAACTATAACTGTTCTTCTCAACATATTGCATTGGTATATAAAGAAATTCTTAGACATGCGCAGTTCGCAAATACATTTTTTAGGTTTGGGAACGGGTTTATACACGCTTTCTCACGCAGCTATTTTTAGACTATGATCTCAGCAAATTTGTCAGACTTATTTCTATAGATGACTTCATATCTTACAAACAAGTTTAAACCTGTTTCACGTGCGCTACTCTACCAATCAAGTGTTCCAGTTTAGGTCTGAGAACGGGTCTATACATGTTTCCCACACAACTATTTTTAGACTATGATCTCAGCAAATTTGTCAGACTTATTTTTAAACAAATTGTCGTTCACGCAAACGTTCAATATGATTGTAAAAATCGTCAGTATCAAAACCTTCATTATACAATATTCGCTCGTATTGATAAGCATTTATACAGAACTTTTCATTAAATACCATATCAGCATTTTTCCATTTTATTTCATATTTTCTAATATTATATACAGGTTCTAATTCTCCTAAAGCATGACTGCTTGTCAAATAATTAATGTATAAACCTTTAATATTATCATTTACTGGAATAGAAGAAAAGTATTTTTCTAATGATGCATCGTAAACCTCAATAACTTTTAATTCATAATTATAATCAAGATAAAGGTCATTAAACCATAAAAGATCTATAGCGTCATGAATACTTTTTAAAAAGTATGTAATTATCATCTTTAAAAGTTAACTTATTTATTTTATTAAGATTTTAAATCCTATCAAGAACTACGAATAATTCTTGGGAACCTTTATTCAGGTTTTAACACGCGCGTTCCCATGCAGCTGTTTATATCTAGCATCCGCAAATCCTGTCTGACAAGTTCTGAAATGTATATCTATAATTTGTCATTTTAAAAAGGTTTAGTTAGTTAGTTAATTACATGATTTAAATTCCACGCAATATTTTCAGGTATTCAATTCTTCTTTCTAGGAAATAAAATGAAATATACCAAAATATAAAATTTAAGTTTTGATAAATTTCCAAAATCATTGGTATTCCATTGCCTAAGATTACTAAGTTAAATGTGTAAACATTTAAAAAATGCATAAACAGTATTAAAAACACCTTCACTGCTTCGTTAACCAATTTTGCTCACAAGTACTCTCTGTAACTAAAAACAATTTAATGCTGGTAACCTTGAAACAGGTTAGTAACCTTATTAGGCGTTTCGAAACCGGTTTTGACACGCTTTCACATGCAGCTATTTTAGACATGACTAAACAGCAGCTGCAGAATCTATTTTTAAACATGACTACACACAGCTTGGAAACTTGTATGAACACGCTTTCACATGCAGCTATTTTTAGACATGACTCAACAGCAGCTGCAGAATATATTTTTAAACATGACTTCACACTGCTTGGAAACTTGTTCGAACACGCTTTCACAAGCAACTATTTTTAGGCATGACTTCACATCCCGCCAATAGGTGGGGGAAGCAGTGGTGGGGGTCAGAGGGGGGTCTAGAGGGGGTAGGGCCCCACCCAAAAGTCGTGGTGGGGTTCGGGCAGGGTTCGGGCGGGGTTCATGGGGTTCGGGTTATATTTTGGGGTTCGGATTGGGTTCGGGTCTAAACGTGTGTTGCGGGTTGCGGCAGTAGCCAGACTTTAGGCGTAAACATAACCTCACTAGCCAGACACCCCACTGCTACTCTACTTGCAAAACACCTTAAAAACACGTAATTCGCTTAGAAAACGCATTTTCAAGTGATTTGGAGACATGTTTTGAGAAACAGTTTTTACATCATTTTTGAGCGATTTACGGTCTGAAACGACGATTTTGCATGTATCTTTGGAAACATATTCTACCTGTAGTTTCGATGGAACTAGGTTATTTATGCTACAATAAGACAAAATACACTGATTTTTAGTGAAAACAAGCTTTTGAAAGCACTCCGTGGTGCACTCGCCAGCGCAGCTAGAGTGCCGATTTGAACTATAGAAGTTACTGCAAAACACCTTAAAAATACGTAATTAGCTTAGAAAACGCATTTTCATGTGATTTGGAGACATGTTTTGAGAAACAGTTTTTACATCATATTTGAGCGTTTCACGGTCTGAAACGACGATTTTGCATGTATCTTTGGAAACATATTCTACCTATAGTTTCAATGGAACTAGATTATTTATGCTACAATAAGACAAAATACATTGTTTTTTAGTGAATACAAGCTTTTGGAGGCACTCCGTGGTGCACTCGCCAGCGCAGCTAGAGTGCCGATTTGAACTATAGAAGTTACTGCAAAACACCTTAAAAACACGTAACTCGCTTAGAAAACGCGTTCTCAAGTGATTTGGAGACCTGTTTTGAGAAACAGTTTTTACATCATATTTGAGCGTTTCACGGTCTGAAGCGACGATTTTGCATGTATCTTTGGAAACATATTCTACCTATAGTTTCGATGGAACTAGGTTATTTATGCTACAATAAGACAAAATACACTGATTTTTAGTGAATACAACCTTTTGGAAGCACTTCGTGGTGCACACGCCAGCACAGCTAGAGTGCCGATTTGAACTACAGAAGTTACTGCAAAACACCTTAAAAACACGTAATTCGCTTAGAAAACGCAGTTTCAAATGATTTGGAGACATGTTTTGAGAAACAGTTTTACATAATATTTGAGCGTTTCGCGGTCTGAAACGACGATTTTGCATGTATCTTTGGAAACATATTCTACCTGTAGTTTCGATGGAACTAGGTTATTTATGCTACAATAAGTCAAAATACACTGATTTTTAGTGAATACAAGCTTTCGGAGGCACTCCGTGGTGCACTCGCCAGCGCAGCTAGAGTGCCGATTTGAACTATAGAAGCTACTGCAAAACACCTTAAAAACACGTAATTTGCTTAGTAAACGCATTTTCAAGTGATTTGGAGACATGTTTTGAGAAACAGTTTTACATCATATTTGAGCGTTTCACGGTCTGAAACGAACGATTTGTGTGTAGCATTTGGACACATATTCTACTAGTACTTTCGATGGAATTTTGTTGTTTAGGATACAACATGGCAAAATACAGTGATTTTTAGTGAATACAAGCTTTTGGAGGCACTCCGTGGTGCACTCGCCAGCGCAGCTAGAGTGCCGATTTGAACTGTAAAAGTTACTGCAAAACACCTTAAAAACACGTAATCTGCTTAGAAAACGCAGTTTCAAGAGATTTGGAGACATGTTTTGAGTAACAGTTTTTACATCATATTTGAGCGTTTCACGGTCTGAAACGACGATTTTGCATGTATCTTTGGAAACATATTCTACCTGTAGTTTCGATGGAACTAGGTTATTTATGCTACAATAAGACAAAATACACTGATTTTTAGTGAATACAAGCTTTTGGAGGCACTCCGTGGCGCACTCGCAAGCGCAGCTAGAGTGCCGATTTAAACTTTAGAAGGGACTGCAAAACACCTTAAAAACACGTAATTCGCTTAGAAAACGCATTTTCAAGTGATTTGGAGACATGTTTTAAAAACTGTTTTTACATCATTTTTGAGCGTTTGACGGTCTGAAACGACGATATTGCATGTATCTTTGGAAACATATTCTACCTTAATTTCGATGGAACTAGGTTATTTATGCTACAATAAGACAAAATACATTGATTTTTAGTGAATACAAGCTTATGGAGGCACTCCGTGGTGCACTCGCCAGTGCAGCTAGAGTGCCGATTTGAACTATAGAAGTTACAGCAAAACACCTTAAAAACACGTAATTCGCTTAAAAACGCATTCTCAAGTGATTTGGTTACATGTTTTGAGAAACAGTTTTTACATCCTATTTGAGCGTTTCACGGTCTGAAACGACGATTTTGCATGTATCTTTGGAAACATATTCTACCTGTAGTTTCGATGGAACTAGGTTATTTATGCTGCAATAAGACAAAATACACTGATTTTTAGTGAATACAAGCTTTTGGAGGCACCTCGTGGTGCACTCGCCAGCGCAGCTAGAGTGCCGATTTGAACAATAGAAGTTACTGCAAAACACCTTAAAAACACGTAATTCGCTTAGAAAATGCATTTTCAAGTGATTTGGAGACATGTTTTGAGAAACAGTTTTTACATCATATTTGAGCGTTTCACGGTCTGAAACGACGATTTTGCATGTATCTTTGGAAACATATTCTACCTATAGTTTCGATGGAACTAGGTTATTTATGGTACAATTAGACAAAATACACTGTTTTTTAGTGAATACAAGCTTTTGGAGGCACTCCGTGGTGCATTCGCCAGCGCAGCTAGAGTGCCGATTAAAACTATAGAAGTTACTGCAAAACACCTTAAAAACACGTAATTCGCTTAGAAAACGCATTTTCAAGTGATTTGGAGACATGTTTTGAGAAACAGTTTTTACATCATATTTGAGCGTTTCACGGTCTGAAACGACGATTTTGCATGTTTTTTGGAAACATATTCTACCTATAGTTTCGATGGAACTATGTTATTTATGCTACAATAAGACAAAATACACTGTTTTTTTAGTGAATACAACCTTTTGGAAGCACTTCGTGGTGCACTAGCCAGCGCAGCTAGAGTGCCGATTGAACTATAGAAGTTACTGCAAAACACCTTAAAAACACGTAATTCGCTTAGAAAACGCAATTTCAAGTGATTTGGAGACATGTTTTGAGAAACAGTTTTTACATCATATTTGAGCGTTTCACGGTCTGAAACGACGATTTTGCATGTATCTTTGGAAACATATTCTACCTATAGTTTCGATGGAACTAGGTTATGTATGCTACAATAAGACAACATACACTGTTTTTTAGTGAATACATGCTTTTGGAGGCACTCCGTGGAGCAGTCGCCAGCGCAGCTAGAGTGCCGATTTGAACTATAGAAGTTACTGCAAAACACCTTAAAAACACGTAATTCGCTTAGAAAACTCATTTCCAAGTGATTTGGAGACATGTTTTGAGAAACAGTTTTTACATCATATTTGCGCGTTTCACGGTCTGAAACGAACGATTTGTGTGTAGCATTTGGACACATATTCTACTAGTACTTTCGATTGAATTTTGTTGTTTAGGATACAATATGACAAAATACAGTGATTTTTAGTGAATACAAGCTTTTGGAGGCACTCCGTGGTGCACTCGCCAGCGCAGCTAGAGTGCCAATTTGAACTGTAGAAGTTACTGCAAAACACCTTAAAAACACGTAATTCGCTTAGAAAACGCATTTTCAAGTGATTTGGAGACATGTTTTGAGTAACAGTTTTTACATCATATTTGACCGTTTCACGGTCTGAAACGACGATTTTGCATGTATCTTTGGAAACATATTCTACCTATAGTTACGATAGAACTAGGTTATTTATGCTACAATAAGACAAAATACACTGTTTTTTAGTGAATACAACCTTTTGGAGGCACTCCGTGGTGCACTCGCCAGCGCAGCTAGAGTGCCGATTTGAACTATAGAAGTTACTGCAAAACACCTTAAAAACACGTTATTCGCTTAGAAAACGCATTTTCAAGTGATTTGGAGACATGTTTTGAGAAACAGTTTTTACATCATATTTGAGCGTTTCACGGTCTGAAACGACGATTTTGCATGTATTTTTGGAAACATATTCTACCTATAGTTTCGATGGAACTAGGTTATTTATTATACAATAAGACAAAATACACTGTTTTTTAGTGAATACAACCTTTTGGAAGCACTTCGTGGTGCTTTCGCCAGCGCAGCTAGAGTGCCGATTGAACTAAAGAAGTTACTGCAAAACACCTTAAAAACACGTAATTCGCTTAGAAACCGCATTTTCAAGTGATTTGGAGACATGTTTTGAGAAACAGTTTTTACATCATATTTGAGCGTTTCACGGTCTGAAACGACGATTTTGCATGTATCTTTGGAAACATATTCTACCTATAGTTTCGATGGAACTAGGTTATTTATGCTACAATAAGACAAAATACACTGTTTATTAGTGAATACATGCTTTTGGAGGCACTCCGTGGAGCAGTCGCCAGCGCAGCTAGAGTGCCGATTTGAACTATAGAAGTTACTGCAAAACACCTTAAAAACTCGTAATTTGCTTAGAAAACTCATTTTCAAGTGATTTGGAGACATGTTTTGAGAAACAGTTTTTACATCATATTTGAGCGTTTCACGGTCTGAAACGAACGATTTGTGTTTAGCATTTGGACACATATTCTACTAGTACTTTCGATAGTATTTTGTTGTTTAGGATACAATATGACAAAATACAGTGATTTTTAGTGAATACAAGCTTTTGGAGGCACTCCGTGGTGCACTCGCCAGCGCAGCTAGAGTGCCGATTTGAACTATAGAAGTTACTGCAAAACACCTTAAAAAAACGTAATTTGCGTAGAAAACGCATTTTCATGTGATTTGGAGACATGTTTTGAGAAACAGGTTTTACATCATATTTGAGCGTTTCACGGTCTGAAACGACGATTTTGCATGTATCTTTGGAAACATATTCTACCTATAGTTCAATGGAACTAGGTTATTTATGCTACAATAAGACAAAATACACTGATTTTTAGTGAATACAAGCTTATGGAGGCACTCCGTGGTGCACTCGCCAGCGCAGCTAGAGTGCCGATTTGAACTATAGAAGTTACAGCAAAACACCTTAAAAACACGTAATTCGTTTAGAAAACTAATTTTCAAGTGATTTGGAGACATGTTTTGAGAAACAGTTTTTACATCATATTTGCGCGTTTCACGGTCTGAAACGAACGATTTGTGTGTAGCATTTGGACACATATTCTACTAGTACTTTCGATTGAATTTTGTTGTTTAGGATACAATATGACAAAATACAGTGATTTTTAGTGAATACAAGCTTTTGGAGGCACTCCGTGGTGCACTCGCCAGCGCAGCTAGAGTGCCGATTTGAACTATAGAAGTTAATGCAAAGCACCTTAAAAACAAGTAATTTGCGTAGAAAACGCATTTTCATGTGATTTGGAGACATGTTTTGAGAAACAGGTTTTACATCATATTTGAGCGTTTCACGGTCTGAAACGACGATTTTGCATGTATTTTTGGAAACATATTCTAACTATAGTTTTGATGGAACTAAGTTAGTTATGCTACAATAAGACAAAATACACTGTTTTTTATTGAATACAACATTTTGGAGGCACTCCGTAATACACTCGCCAGCGCAGCTAGAGTGCCGATTTGAACTATAGAAGTTACTGCAAAACACCTTAAAAACACGTAATTCGCTTAGAAAACGCATTTTCAAGTGATTTGGAGACATGTTTTGAGAAACAGTTTTTACATCATATTTGAGCGTTTCACGGTCTGAAACGACGATTTTGCATGTATCTTTGGAAACATATTCTACCTATAGTTTCGATGGAACTAGGTTATTTATGCTACAATAAGACAAAATACACTGATTTTTAGTGAATACAAGCTTTTGGAGGCACTCCGTGGTGCACTCGCCAGCGCAGCTAGAGTGCCGATTTGAACTATAGAAGTTACTGCACAACACCTTAAAAACACGTAATTCGCTTAGAAACCGCATTTTCAAGTGATTTGGAGACATGTTTTGAGAAACAGTTTTTACATCATATTTGAGCGTTTCACGGTCTGAAACGACGATTTTGCATGTATCTTTGGAAACATATTCTACCTATAGTTTCGATGGAACTAGGTTATTTATGCTACAATAAGACAAAATACACTGTTTATTAGTGAATACATGCTTTTGGAGGCACTCCGTGGAGCAGTCGCCAGCGCAGCTAGAGTGCCGATTTGAACTATAGAAGTTACTGCAAAACACCTTAAAAATTCGTAATTTGCTTAGAAAACTCATTTTCAAGTGATTTGGAGACATGTTTTGAGAAACAGTTTTTACATCATATTTGAGCGTTTCTCGGTCTGAAACGAACGATTTGTGTTTAGCATTTGGACACATATTCTACTAGTACTTTCGATAGTATTTTGTTGTTTAGGATACAATATGACAAAATACAGTGATTTTTAGTGAATACAAGCTTTTGGAGGCACTCCGTGGTGCACTCGCCAGCGCAGCTAGAGTGCCGATTTGAACTATAGAAGTTACTGCAAAACACCTTAAAAAAACGTAATTTGCGTAGAAAACGCATTTTCATGTGATTTGGAGACATGTTTTGAGAAACAGGTTTTACATCATATTTGAGCGTTTCACGGTCTGAAACGACGATTTTGCATGTATCTTTGGAAACATATTCTACCTATAGTTCAATGGAACTAGGTTATTTATGCTACAATAAGACAAAATACACTGATTTTTAGTGAATACAAGCTTATGGAGGCACTCCGTGGTGCACTCGCCAGCGCAGCTAGAGTGCCGATTTGAACTATAGAAGTTATAGCAAAACACCTTAAAAACACGTAATTCGTTTAGAAAACTAATTTTCAAGTGATTTGGAGACATGTTTTGAGAAACAGTTTTTACATCATATTTGCGCGTTTCACGGTCTGAAACGAACGATTTGTGTGTAGCATTTGGACACATATTCTACTAGTACTTTCGATTGAATTTTGTTGTTTAGGATACAATATGACAAAATACAGTGATTTTTAGTGAATACAAGATTTTGGAGGCACTCCGTGGTGCACTCGCCAGCGCAGCTAGAGTGCCGATTTGAACTATAGAAGTTAATGCAAAGCACCTTAAAAACAAGTAATTTGCGTAGAAAACGCATTTTCATGTGATTTGGAGACATGTTTTGAGAAACAGGTTTTACATCATATTTGAGCGTTTCACGGTCTGAAACGACGATTTTGCATGTATTTTTGGAAACATATTCTAACTATAGTTTTGATGGAACTAAGTTAGTTATGCTACAATAAGACAAAATACACTGTTTTTTATTGAATACAACATTTTGGAGGCACTCCGTAATACACTCGCCAGCGCAGCTAGAGTGCCGATTTGAACTATAGAAGTTACTGCAAAACACCTTAAAAACACGTAATTCGCTTAGAAAACGCATTTTCAAGTGATTTGGAGACATGTTTTGAGAAACAGTTTTTACATCATATTTGAGCGTTTCACGGTCTGAAACGACGATTTTGCATGTATCTTTGGAAACATATTCTACCTATAGTTTCGATGGAACTAGGTTATTTATGCTACAATAAGACAAAATACACTGATTTTTAGTGAATACAAGCTTTTGGAGGCACTCCGTGGTGCACTCGCCAGCGCAGCTAGAGTGCCGATTTGAACTATAGAAGTTACTGCAAAACACTTTAAAAGCACGTAATTCGCTTAGAAAACGCATTTTCAAGTGATTTGGAGACATGTTTTGAAAAACAGTTTTTACATCATATTTGAGCGTTTCACGGTCTTAAACGACGATTTTGCATGTATTTTTGGAAACATATTCTACCTATAATTTCGATGGAACTAGGTTATTTATGCTACAATAAGACAAAATACTCTGTTTTTTAGTGAATAAAACCTTTTGGAAGCACTTCGTGGTGCACTCGCCAGCGCAGCTAGAGTGCCATTTGAACTATAGAAGTTACTGCAAAACACCTTAAAAACACGTAATTCGCTTAGAAAACGCATTTTCAAGTGATTTGGAGACATGTTTTGAGAAACAGTTTTTACATCATATTTGAGCGTTTCACGGTCTGAAACGACGATTTTGCATGTATCTTTGGAAACATATTCTACCTGTAGTTTCGATGGAACTAGGTTATTTATGCTGCAATAAGACAAAATACACTGATTTTTAGTGAATACAAGCTTTTGGAGGCACTCCGTGGTGCACTCGCCAGCGCAGCTAGAGTGCCGATTTGAACAATAGAAGTTACTGCAAAACACCTTAAAAACACGTAATTCGCTTAGAAAATGCATTTTCAAGTGATTTGGAGACATGTTTTGAGAAACAGTTTTTACATCATATTTGAGCGTTTCACGGTCTGAAACGACGATTTTGCATGTATCTTTGGAAACATATTCTACCTATAGTTTCGATGGAACTAGGTTATTTATGGTACAATTAGACAAAATACACTGTTTTTTAGTGAATACAAGCTTTTGGAGGCACTCCGTGGTGCATTCGCCAGCGCAGCTAGAGTGCCGATTAAAACTATAGAAGTTACTGCAAAACACCTTAAAAACACGTAATTCGCTTAGAAAACGCATTTTCAAGTGATTTGGAGACATGTTTTGAGAAACAGTTTTTACATCATATTTGAGCGTTTCACGGTCTGAAACGACGATTTTGCATGTATCTTTAGAAACATATTTTAGCTGTAGTTTCGATGGAACTAGGTTATTTATGCTACAATAAGACAAAATATACTAATTTTTAATGAATACAAGCTTTTGGAGGCACTCCGTGGTGCACTCGCCAGCGCAGCTAGAGTGCCGATTTGAACTATAGAAATTACTGCAAAACACCTTAAAAACACGTAATTCGCTTAGAAACCGCATTTTCAAGTGATTTGGAGACATGTTTTAAAAAACAGTTTTCACATCATATTTGAGAGTTTCACGGTCTGAAACGACGATTTAGCATGTATCTTTGGAAACATATTCTAGAAGTACTTTCGATGGAACTAGGTTATTTATCCTACAATAAGACAAAATACACTGATTTTTAGTGAATACAAGCTATTGGAGGCACTCCGTGGTGCACTCGCCAGCGCAGCTGGAGTGCCGATTTGAACTATAAAAGTTACTGCAAAACACCTTAAAAACACGTAATTTGCTTAGAAAACGCATTTTCAAGTGATTTGGAGACATGTTTTGAGAAACAGTTTTTACATCATATTTGAGCGTTTCACGGTCTGAAACGACGATTTTGCATGTATCTTTGGAAACATATTCTACCTATAGTTTTGATGGAACTAGTTTAATTATGGTACAATAAGACAAAATACACTGTTTTTTAGTGAATACAAGCTTTTGGAGGCACTCCGTGGTGCACTCGCCAGCGCAGCTAGAGTGCCGATTTGAACTATAGAAGTTACTGCAAAACACCTTAAAAACATGTAATTCGCTTAGAAAACGCATGTTCAAGTGATTTGGAGACATGTTTTGAGAAAAAGGTTTTACATCATATTTGAGCGTTCCAAGGTCTGAAACGACGATTTTGCATGTATCTTTGGAAACATATTCTACCTGTAGTTTGGATGGAACTAGGTTATTTATGCTACAATAAGACAAAATACACTGTTTTTTAGTGAATACAACCTTTTGGAAGCACTTCGTGGTGCACTCGCCAGCGCAGCTAGAGTGCCGATTGAACTAAAGAAGTTACTGCAAAACACCTTAAAAACACGTAATTTGCTTAGAAAACGCATTTTCCAGTGATTTGGAGACATGTTTTGAGAAACAGATTTTACATCATATTTGAGCGTTTCACGTTGTGAAACGACGATTTTGCATGTATCTTTGGAAACATATTCTACCTGTAGTTTCAATGGAACTAGGTTATTTATGCTACAATAAGACAAAATACACTGATTTTTAGTGAATACAAGCTTATGGAGGCACTCTGTGGTGCACTCGCCAGCGCAGCTAGAGTGCCGATTTGAACTATAGAAGTTACAGCAAAACACCTTAAAAACACGTAATTCGTTTAGAAAACTAATTTTCAAGTGATTTGGAGACATGTTTTGAGAAACAGTTTTTACATCATATTTGCGCGTTTCACGTTCTGAAACGAACGATTTGTGTGTAGCATTTGGACACATATTCTACTAGTACTTTCGATTGAATTTTGTTGTTTAGGATACAATATGACAAAATACAGTGATTTTTAGTGAATACAAGCTTTTGGAGGCACTCCGTGGTACACTCGCCAGCGCAGCTAGAGTGCCGATTTGAACTATAGAAGATACTGCAAAACACCTTAAAAACACGTAATTCGCTTAGAAAACGCATTTTCAAGTGATTTGGAGACATGTTTTGAGAAACAGTTTTTACATCATATTTGAGCGTTTCACGGTCTGAAACGACGATTTTGCATGTATCTTTGGAAACATATTCTAACTATAGTTTTGATGGAACTAAGTTATTTATGCTACAATAAGACAAAATACACTGTTTTTTATTGAAAACAACATTTTGGAGGCACTCCGTAATGCACTCGCCAGCGCAGCTAGAGTGCCGATTTGAACTATAGAAGTTACTGCAAAACACCTTAAAAACACGTAATACGCTTAGAAAACGCATTTTCAAGTGATTTGGAGACATGTTTTGAGAAACAGTTTTTACATCATATTTGAGCGTTTCACGGTCTGAAACGACGATTTTGCATGTATTTTTGGAAACATATTCTACCTATAGTTTCGATGGAACTAGGTTATTTATGCTACAATAAGACAAAATACACTGTTCTTTAGTGAATAAAACCTTTTGGAAGCACTTCGTGGTGCACTCGCCAGCGCAGCTAGAGTGCCGATTTGAACTATAGAAGTTACTGCAAAACACCTTAAAATCACGTAATTCGCTTAGAAAACGCATTTTCAAGTGATTTGGAGACATGTTTTGAGAAACAGTTTTTACATCATATTTGAGCGTTCCACGGTCTGAAACGACGATTTTGCATGTATCTTTGGAAACATATTCTACCTGTAGTTTCGATGGAACTAGGTTATTTATGCTGCAATAAGACAAAATACACTGATTTTTAGTGAATACAAGCTTTTGGAGGCACTCCGTGGTGCACTCGCCAGCGCAGCTAGAGTGCCGATTTGAACTATAGAAGTTACTGCAAAACACCTTAAAAACACGTAATTCGCTTAGAAAACGCATTTTCAAGTGATTCGGAGACATGTTTTAGTAACAGTTTTTACATCATATTTGAGCGTTTCACGGTCTGAAACGACGATTTTGCATGTATCTTTGGAAACATATTCTGCCTATAGTTTCGATGGAACTAGGTTATTTATGGTACAATAAGACAAAATACACTGTTTTTTAGTGAATACAAGCTTTTGGAGGCACTCCGTAGTGCATTCGCCAGCGCAGCTAGAGTGCCGATTTGAACTGTAAAAGTTACTGCAAAACACCTTAAAAACACGTAATTCGCTTAGAAAACGCATTTTCAAGTGATTCGGAGACATGTTTGAGTAACAGTTTTTACATCATATTTGAGCGTTTCACGGTCTGAAACGACGATTTTGCATGTATCTTTGGAAACATATTCTACCTATAGTTTAGATGGAACTAGGTGATTTATGCTACAATAAGACAAAATACATTGATTTTTAGTGAATACAAGCTTATGGAGGCACTCCGTGGTGCACTCGCCAGTGCAGCTAGAGTGCCGATTTGAACTATAGAAGTTACAGCAAAACACCTTAAAAACACGTAATTCGCTTAGAAAACGCATTCTCAAGTGATTTGGTTACATGTTTTGAGAAACAGTTTTTAAATCCTATTTGAGCGTTTCACGGTCTGAAACGACGATTTTGCATGTATCTTTGAAAACATATTTTACTTATAGTTTCGATGGAACTAGGTTATTTATGTTACAATAATACAAAATACATTGATTTTTAGTGAGTACAAGCTTTTGGAGGCACTCCGTGGTGCACTCGCCAGCGCAGCTAGAGTGCCGATTTGAATTGTAGAAGTTACTGCAAAACACCTTAAAAACACGTAATTCGCTTAGAAAACGCATTTTCAAGTGATTAGGAGACAAGTTTTGAGTAACAGTTTTTACATCATATTTGAGCGTTTCACGGTCTGAAACGACGATTTTTCATGTATCTTTGGAAACATATTCTACCTATAGTTTCGATGGAACTAGGTTAATTATGCTACAATAAGACAAAATACACTGTTTTTTATTGAATACAACCTTTTGGAGGCACTCCGTAATGCACTCGCCAGCGCAGCTTGAGTGCCGATTTGAACTATAGAAGTTACTGCAAAACACCTTAAAAACACGTAATTCGCTTAGAAAACGCATTTTCAAGTGATTTGGAGACATGTTTTGAGAAACAGTTTTTACATCATATTTGAGCGTTTCACGTTCTGAAACGACGATTTTGCATGTATCTTTGGAAACATATTCTACCTGTAGTTTCGATGGAACTAGGTTATTTATGCTACAATAAGACAAAATACATTGATTTTTAGTGAATACAAGCTTTTGAAGGCACTCCGTGGTGCACTCGCCAGCGCAGCTAGAGTGCCGATTTGAACTGTAGAAGTTACTGGAAAACACCTTAAAAACACGTAATTCGCTTAGAAAACGCATTTTCAAGTGATTTGGAGACATGTTTTGAGTAACAGTTTTTACATCATATTTGAGCGTTTCACGGTCTGAAACGACGATTTTGCATGTATCTTTGGAAACATATTCTACATATAGTTTCGATGGAACTAGGTTATTTATGCTACAATAAGACAAAATACACTGTTTTTTATTGAATACAACCTTTTGGAGGCACTCCGTAATGCACTCGCCAGCGCAGCTATAGTGCCGATTTGAACTATAGTAGTTACTGCAAAACACCTTAAAAACACGTAATTCGCTTAGAAAACGCATTTTCAAGTGATTTGGAGACATGTTTTGAGAAACAGTTTGTACATCATATTTGAGCGTTTAACGGTCTGAAACGACGATTTTGCATGTATCTTTGGAAACATATTCTACCTATAGTTTCGATGGAACTAGGTTATTTATGGTACAATAAGACAAAATACACTGTTTTTTAGTGAATACAAGCTTTTGGAGGCACTCCGTAGTGCATTCGCCAGCGCAGCTAGAGTGCCGATTTGAACTGTAAAAGTTACTGCAAAACACCTTAAAAACACGTAATTCGCTTAGAAAACGCATTTTCAAGTGATTCGGAGACATGTTTGAGTAACAGTTTTTACATCATATTTGAGCGTTTCACGGTCTGAAACGACGATTTTGCATGTATCTTTGGAAACATATTCTACCTATAGTTTAGATGGAACTAGGTGATTTATGCTACAATAAGACAAAATACATTGATTTTTAGTGAATACAAGCTTATGGAGGCACTCCGTGGTGCACTCGCCAGTGCAGCTAGAGTGCCGATTTGAACTATAGAAGTTACAGCAAAACACCTTAAAAACACGTAATTCGCTTAGAAAACGCATTCTCAAGTGATTTGGGTACATGTTTTGAGAAACAGTTTTTAAATCCTATTTGAGCGTTTCACGGTCTGAAACGACGATTTTGCATGTATCTTTGAAAACATATTTTACCTATAGTTTCGATGGAACTAGGTTATTTATGTTACAATAATACAAAATACATTGATTTTTAGTGAGTACAAGCTTTTGGAGGCACTCCGTGGTGCACTCGCCAGCGCAGCTAGAGTGCCGATTTGAATTGTAGAAGTTACTGCAAAACACCTTAAAAACACGTAATTCGCTTAGAAAACGCATTTTCAAGTGATTAGGAGACAAGTTTTGAGTAACAGTTTTTACATCATATTTGAGCGTTTCACGGTCTGAAACGACGATTTTTCATGTATCTTTGGAAACATATTCTACCTATAGTTTCGATGGAACTAGGTTAATTATGCTACAATAAGACAAAATACACTGTTTTTTATTGAATACAACCTTTTGGAGGCACTCCGTAATGCACTCGCCAGCGCAGCTTGAGTGCCGATTTGAACTATAGAAGTTACTGCAAAACACTTTAAAAACACGTAATTCGCTTAGAAAACGCATTTTCAAGTGATTTGGAGACATGTTTTGAGAAACAGTTTTTACATCATATTTGAGCGTTTCACGTTCTGAAACGACGATTTTGCATGTATCTTTGGAAACATATTCTACCTGTAGTTTCGATGGAACTAGGTTATTTATGCTACAATAAGACAAAATACATTGATTTTTAGTGAATACAAGCTTTTGAAGGCACTCCGTGGTGCACTCGCCAGCGCAGCTAGAGTGCCGATTTGAACTGTAGAAGTTACTGGAAAACACCTTAAAAACACGTAATTCGCTTAGAAAACGCATTTTCAAGTGATTTGGAGACATGTTTTGAGTAACAGTTTTTACATCATATTTGAGCGTTTCACGGTCTGAAACGACGATTTTGCATGTATCTTTGGAAACATATTCTACATATAGTTTCGATGGAACTAGGTTATTTATGCTACAATAAGACAAAATACACTGTTTTTTATTGAATACAACCTTTTGGAGGCACTCCGTAATGCACTCGCCAGCGCAGCTATAGTGCCGATTTGAACTATAGTAGTTACTGCAAAACACCTTAAAAACACGTAATTCGCTTAGAAAACGCATTTTCAAGTGATTTGGAGACATGTTTTGAGAAACAGTTTGTACATCATATTTGAGCGTTTAACGGTCTGAAACGACGATTTTGCATGTATTTTTGGAAACATATTCTACCTATAGTTTCGATGGAACTAGGTTATTTATGCTACAATAAGACAAAATACACTGTTTTTTAGTGAATACAACCTTTTGGAAGCACTTCGTGGTGCACTCGCCAGCGCAGCTAGAGTGCCGATTGAACTAAAGAAGTTACTGCAAAACACCTTAAAAACCCGTAATTCGCTTAGAAACCGCATTTTCAAGTGATTTAGAGACATGTTTTGAGAAACAGTTTTTACATCATATTTGAGCATTTCACGGTCTGAAACGACGATTTTGCATGTATCTTTGGAAACATATTCTACCTATAGTTTCGATGGAACTAGGTTATTTATGCTACAATAAGACAAAATACACTGTTTATAAGTGAATACATGCTTTTGGAGGCACTCCGTGGAGCAGTCGCCAGCGCAGCTAGAGTACCGATTTGAACTATAGAAGTTACTGCAAAACACCTTAAAAACACGTAATTTGCGTAGAAAACGCATTTTCATGTGATTTGGAGACATGTTTTGAGAAACAGGTTTTACATCATATTTGAGCGTTTCACGGTCTGAAACGACGATTTTGCATGTATCTTTGGACACATATTCTACCTGTAGTTTCGATGGAACTAGGTTATTTATGCTACAATAAGACAAAATACACTGATTTTTAGTGAATACAAGCTTTTGGAGGCACTCCGTGGTGCACTAGCCAGCACAGCTAGAGTGCCGATTTGAACTATAGAAGTTACTGCAAAACACCTTAAAAACACGTAATTCGTTTAGAAAACGCATTTTCAAGTGATTTGGAGACATGTTTTGAAAAACAGTTGTTACATCATATTTGAGCGTTTCACGGTCTGAAACGACGATTTTGCATGTATCTTTGGAAACATATTCTACCTATAGTTCAATGGAACTAGGTTATTTATGCTACAATAAGACAAAATACACTGATTTTTAGTGAATACAACCTTTAGGAGGCACTCCGTGGTGCAATCGCCAGCGCAGCTAGAGTGCCGATTTGAACTATAGAAGTTACTGCTAAACACCTTAAAAACACGTAATTCGCTTAGAAAACGCATTTTCAAGTTATTTGGAGACATGTTTTGAGAAACAGTTTTTACATCATATTTGAGCGTTCCACGGTCTGAAACGACGATTTTGCATGTATCTTTGGAAACATATTCTACCTGTAGTTTCGATGGAACTAGGTTATTTATGCTACAATAAGACAAAATACACAGTTTTTTAGTGAATACAACCTTTTGGAAGCACTTCGTGGTGCACTCGCCAGCGCAGCTAGAGTGCCGATTGAACTAAAGAAGTTACCGCAAAACACCTTAAAATCACGTAATTCGCTTAGAAAACGCATTTTCAAGCGATTTGGAGACATGTTTTGAGAAACAGTTTTTACATCATATTTGAGCGTTTCACGGTCTGAAACGACGATTTTGCATGTATCTTTGGAAACATATTCTACCTATAGTTTCGATGGAACTAGGTTATTTATGCTACAATAATACAAAATACATTGATTTTTAGTGAATACAAGCTTTTGGAGGCACTCCGTGGTGCACTCGCCAGCGCAGCTAGAGTGCCGATTTGAACTGTAGAAGTTACTGCAAAACACCTTAAAAACACGTAATTCGCTTAGAAAACGCATTTTCAAGTGATTCGGAGACATGTTTTGAGTAACAGTTTTTACATCATATTTGAGCGTTTCACGGTCTGAAACGACGATTTTGCATGTATCTTTGGAAACATATTCTACCTATAGTTTAGATGGAACTAGGTTATTTATGCTACAATAAGACAAAATACACTGTTTTTTATTGAATACAACCTTTTGGAGGCTCTCCGTAATGCACTCTCCAGCGCAGCTAGAGTGCCGATTTGAACTATAGAAGTTACTGCAAAACACCTTAAAAACACGTAATTCGCTTAGAAAACGCATTTTCAAGTGATTTGGAGACATGTTTTGAGAAACAGTTTTTACATCATATTTGAGCTTTTCACGGTCTGAAACGACGATTTTGCATGTATTTTTGGAAACATATTCTACCTATAGTTTCGATGGAACTAGGTTATTTATGCTACAATAAGACAAAATACACTGTTTTTTAGTGAATACAACCTTTTGGAAGCACTTCGTGGTGCACTCGCCAGCGCAGCTAGAGTGCCGATTGAACTAAAGAAGTTACTGCAAAACACCTTAAAAACACGTAATTCGCTTAGAAAACGCATTTTCAAGTGATTTGGAGACATGTTTTGAGAAACAGTTTTTACATCATTTTTGGCGTTTCACGGTCTGAAACGACGATATAGCATGTATCTTTGGAAACATATTCTACCTGTAGTTTCGATGGAACTAGGTTATTTATGCTACAATAAGACAAAATACATTGATTTTTAGTGAATACAAGCTTATGGAGGCACTCCGTGGTGCACTCGCCAGTGCAGCTAGTGTGCCGATTTGAACTATAGAAGTTACAGCAAAACACCTTAAAAACACGTAATTCGCTTAGAAAACGCATTCTCAAGTGATTTGGTTACATGTTTTGAGAAACAGTTTTTACATCCTATTTGAGCGTTTCACGGTCTGAAACGACGATTTTGCATGTATCTTTGGAAACATATTCTACCTATAGTTTCGATGGAACTAGGTTATTTATGCTACAATAATACAAAATACATTGATTTTTAGTGAATACAAGCTTTTGGAGGCACTCCGTGGTGCACTCGCCAGCGCAGCTAGAGTGCCGATTTGAACTGTAGAAGTTACTGCAATACACCTTAAAAACACGTAATTCGCTTAGAAAACGCATTTTCAAGTGATTCGGAGACATGTTTTGAGTAACAGTTTTTACATCATATTTGAGCGTTTCACGGTCTGAAACGACGATTTTGCATGTATTTTTGGAAACATATTCTACCTATAGTTTAGATGGAACTAGGTTATTTATGCTACAATAAGACAAAATACACTGTTTTTTATTGAATACAACCTTTTGGAGGCACTCCGTAATGCACTCTCCAGCGCAGCTAGAGTGCCGATTTGAACTATAGAAGTTACTGCAAAACACCTTAAAAACACGTAATTCGCTTAGAAAACGCATTTTCAAGTGATTTGGAGTCATGTTTTGAGAAACAGTTTTTACATCATATTTGAGCGTTTCACGGTCTGAAACGGCGATTTTGCATGTATTTTTGGAAACATATTCTACCTATAGTTTCGATGGAACTAGGTTATTTATGCTACAATAAGACAAAATACACTGTCTTTTAGTGAATACAACCTTTTGGAAGCACTTCGTGGTGCACTCGCCAGCGCAGCTAGAGTGCCGATTGAACTAAAGAAGTTACTGCAAAACACCTTAAAAACACGTAATTCGCTTAGAAAACGCATTTTCAAGTGATTTGGAGACATGTTTTGAGAAACAGTTTTTACATCATTTTTGGCGTTTCACGGTCTGAAACGACGATATAGCATGTATCTTTGGAAACATATTCTACCTGTAGTTTCGATGGAACTAGGTTATTTATGCTACAATAAGACAAAATACATTGATTTTTAGTGAATACAAGCTTATGGAGGCACTCCGTGGTGCACTCGCCAGTGCAGCTAGTGTGCCGATTTGAACTATAGAAGTTACAGCAAAACACTTTAAAAACACGTAATTCGCTTAGAAAACGCATTCTCAAGTGATTTGGTTAAATGTTTTGAGAAACAGTTTTTACATCCTATTTGAGCGTTTCACGGTCTGAAACGACGATTTTGCATGTATCTTTGGAAACATATTCTACCTATAGTTTTGATGGAACTAGGTTATTTATGCTAAAATAAGACAAAATACACTGATTTTTAGTGAATACAAGCTTTTGGAGGCACTCCGTGGTGCACTCGCCAGCGCAGCTAGAGTGCCAATTGAACTATAGAAGTTACTGCAAAACACCTTAAAAACACGTAATTCGCTTAGAAAACGCATTTTCAAGTGATTTGGAGACATGTTTTGAGAAACAGTTTTTACATCATATTTGAGCGTTTCACGTTCTGAAACGACGATTTTGCATGTATCTTTGGAAACATATTCTACCTGTAGTTTCGATGGAACTAGGTTATTTATGCTACAATAAGGGAAAATACATTGATTTTTAGTGAATACAAGCTTTTGAAGGCACTCCGTGGTGCACTCGCCAGCGCAGCTAGAGTGCCGATTTGAACTGTAGAAGTTACTGCAAAACACCTTAAAAACACGTAATTCGCTTAGAAAACGCATTTTCAAGTGATTTGGAGACATGTTTTGAGTAACAGTTTTTACATCATATTTGAGCGTTTCACGGTCTGAAACGACGATTTTGCATGTATCTTTGGAAACATATTCTACCTATAGTTTCGATGGAACTAGGTTATTTATGCTACAATAAGACAAAATACACTGTTTTTTATTGAATACAACCTTTTGGAGGCACTCCGTAATGCACTCGCCAGCGCAGCTATAGTGCCGATTTGAACTATAGAAGTTACTGCAAAACACCTTAAAAACACGTAATTCGCTTAGAAAACGCATTTTCAAGTGATTTGGAGACATGTTTTGAGAAACAGTTTGTACATCAGATTTGAGCGTTTAACGGTCTGAAACGACGATTTTGCATGTATTTTTGGAAACATATTCTACCTATAGTTTCGATGGAACTAGGTTATTTATGCTACAATAAGACAAAATACACTGTTTTTTAGTGAATACAACCTTTTGGAAGCACTTCGTGGTGCACTCGCCAGCGCAGCTAGAGTGCCGATTGAACTAAAGAAGTTACTGCAAAACACCTTAAAAACCCGTAATTTGCTTAGAAACCGCATTTTCAAGTGATTTGGAGACATGTTCTGAGAAACAGTCTTTACATCATATTTGAGCATTTCACGGTCTGAAACGACGATTTTGCATGTATCTTTGGAAACATATTCTACCTATAGTTTCGATGGAACTAGGTTATTTATGCTACAATAAGACAAAATACACTGTTTATTAGTGAATACATGCTTTTGGAGGCACTCCGTGGAGCAGTCGCCAGCGCAGCTAGAGTGCCGATTTGAACTATAGAAGTTACTGCAAAACACCTTAAAAACACGTAATTCGCTTAGAAAACGCATTTTCAAGTGATTTGGAGACATGTTTTAAAAAACAGTTTTTACATCATATTTGAGCGTTTCACGGTCTGAAACGACGATTTTGCATGTATCTTTGGAAACATATTCTACCTATAGTTTCGATGGAACTAGGTTATTTATGCTACAATAAGACAAAATATACTGTTTTTTATTGAATACAACCTTTTGGAGGCACTCCGTAAAACACTCGCCAGCGCAGCTAGAGTGCCGATTTGAACTATAGAAGTTACTGCAAAACACCTTAAAAACACGTAATTCGCTTAGAAAACGCATTTTCAAGTGATTTGGAGATATGTTTTGAGAAACAGTTTTTACATCATATTTGAGCGTTTCACGGTCTGAAACGACGATTTTGGATGTATCTTTGGAAAAAAATTCTACCTGTAGTTTCGATGGAACTAGGTTATTTATGCTGCAATAAGATAAAATACACTGATTTATAGTGAATACAAGCTTTTGGAGGCACTCCGTGGTGCACTCGCCAGCGCAGCTAGAGTGCCGAATTGAACTATAGAAGTTACAGCAAAACACCTTAAAAACACGTAATTCGCTTAGAAAACGCATTCTCAAGTGATTTGGTTACATGTTTTGAGAAACAGTTTTTACATCCTACTTGAGCGTTTCACGGTCTGAAACGACGATTTTCCATGTATCTTTGGAAACATATTCTACCTATAGTTTTGATGGAACTAGGTTATTTATGCTACAATAAGACAAAATACACTGATTTTTAGTGAATACAAGCTTTTGGAGGCACTCCGTGGTGCACTCGCCAGCGCAGCTAGAGTGCCGATTGAACTATAGAAGTTACTGCAAAACACCTTAAAAACACGTAATTCGCTTAGAAAACGCATTTTCAAGTGATTTGGAGACATGTTTTGAGAAACAGTTTTTCCATCATATTTGAGCGTTTCACGGTCTGAAACGACGATTTTGCATGTTTTTTGGAAACATATTCTACCTATAGTTTCGATGGAACTATGTTATTTATGCTACAATAAGACAAAATACACTGTTTTTTTAGTGAATACAACCATTTGGAAGCACTTCGTGGTGCACTCGCCAGCGCAGCTAGAGTGCCGATTGAACTATAGAAGTTACTGCAAAACACCTTAAAAACACGTAATTCGCTTAGAAAACGCAATTTCAAGTGATTTGGAGACATGTTTTGAGAAACAGTTTTTCCATCATATTTGAGCGTTTCACGGTCTGAAACGACGATTTTGCATGTTTTTTGGAAACATATTCTACCTATAGTTTCGATGGAACTAGGTTATTTATGGTACAATAAGACAAAATACACTGTTTTTTAGTGAATACAAGCTTTTGAAGGCACTCCGTGATGCATTCGCCAGCGCAGCTAGAGTGCCGATTTAAACTATAGAAGTTACTGCAAAACACCTTAAAAACACGTAATTCGCTTAGAAAACGCATTTTCAAGTGATTTGGAGACATGTTTTGAGAAACAGTTTTTACATCATATTTGAGCGTTTCACGGTCTGAAACGACGATTTTGCATGTATCCTTAGAAACATATTTTAGCTGTAGTTTCGATGGAACTAGGTTATTTATGCTACAATAAGACAAAATATACTAATTTTTAATGAATACAAGCTTTTGGAGGCACTCCGTGTTGCACTCGCCAGCGCAGCTAGAGTGCCGATTTGAACTATAGAAATTACTGCAAAACACCTTAAAAACACGTAATTCGCTTAGAAACCGCATTTTCAAGCGATTTGGAGACATGTTTTAAAAAACAGTTGTCACATCATATTTGCGCGTTTCACTGTCTGAAACGAACGATTTGTGTGTAGCATTTGGACATATATTCTACTAGTACTTTCGATTGAATTTTGTTGTTTAGGATACAATATGACAAAATACAGTGATTTTTAGTGAATACAAGCTTTTGGAGGCACTCCGTGGTGCATTCACCAGCGCAACTAGAGTGCCGATTTGAACTATAGAAGTTACTGCAAAACACCTTAAAAACACGTAATTTGCGTAGAAAACGCATTTTCATGTGATTTGGAGACATGTTTTGAGAAACAGGTTTTACATCATATTTGAGCGTTTCACGGTCTGAAACGACGATTTTGCATGTATCTTTGGAAACATATTCTACCTATAGTTTCGATGGAACTAGGTTATTTATGCTACAATAAGACAAAATACACTGTTTTTTAGTGAATACAACCTTTTGGAAGCACTTCGTGGTGCACTCGCCAGCGCAGCTAGAGTGCCGATTTGAACTATAGAAGTTACTGCAAAACAACTTAAAAACACGTAATTCGCTTAGAAAATGCATTTTCAATTGATTTGGAGACATGTTTTGAGAAACAGTTTTTACATCATATTTGAGCGTTTCACGGTCTGAAACGACGATTTTGCATGTATCTTTGGAAACATATTCTACCTATAGTTTCGATGGAACTAGGTTATTTATCCTACAATAAGACAAAATACACTGTTATTTATTGAATACAACATTTTGGAGGCACTCCGTAATGCACTCGCCAGCGCAGCTAGAGTGCCGATTTGAACTATAGAAGTTACTGCAAAACACCTTAAAAACACGTAATTCGCTTAGAAAATGCATTTTCAAGTGATTTGGAGACATGTTTTGAGAAACAGATTTTACATCATATTTGAGCGTTTCACGGTCTGAAACGACGATTTTGCATGTATCTTTAGAAACATATTTTAGCTGTAGTTTCGATGGAACTAGATTATTTATGCTACAATAAGACAAAATATACTAATTTTTAATGAATACAAGCTTTTGGAGGCACTCCGTGGTGCACTCGCCAGCGCAGCTAGAGTGCCGATTTGAACTATAGAAGTTACTGCAAAACACCTTAAAACACGTAATTCGCTTAGAAAACGTATGTTCAAGTGATTTGGAGACATGTTTTGAGAAACAGTTTTTACATCATATTTGAGCGTTACACGGTCTGAAACGACGATTTTGCATGTATCTTTGGAAACATATTCTACCTATAGTTTTGATGGAACTAGGTTAATTATGGTACAATAAGACAAAATACACTGTTTTTTAGTGAATACAAGCTTTTGGAGGCACTCCGTGGTGCACTCGCCAGCGCCGCTAGAGTGCCGATTTGAACTATAGAAGTTACTGCAAAACACCTTAAAACACGTAATTCGCTTAGAAAACGTATGTTCAAGTGATTTGGAGACATGTTTTGAGAAACAGTTTTTACATCATATTTGAGCGTTACACGGTCTGAAACGACGATTTTGCATGTATCTTTGGAAACATATTCTACTTGTAGTTTCGATGGAACTAGGTTATTTATGCTACAATAAGACAAAATACACTGATTTTTAGTGAATACAAGCTTTTGGAGGCACTCCGTGGTGCACTCGCCAACGCAGCTAGAGTACCGATTTGAATTATAGAAGTTACTGCAAAACACCTTAAAAACACGTAATTCGCTTAGAAAATGCATTTTCAAGTGATTTGGAGACATGTTTTGAGAAACAGTTTTCACATCATATTTGAGCGTTTCACGGTCTGAAACGACGATTTTGCATGTATCTTTGGAAACATATTCTACCTGTAGTTTCGATGGAACTAGGTTATTTATGCTACAATAAGACAAATTACACCGATTTTTAGGGAATACAAGCTTTTGGAGGCACTCCGTGGTGCACTCGCCAGCGCAGCTAGAGTGCCGATTTGAACTATAGAAGTTACTGCAAAACACCTTAAAAACACGTAATTCGCTTAGAAAACGCATTTTCAAGTGATTTGGAGACATGTTTTGAGAAACAGTTTTTACATTATATTTGAGCGTTTCACGGTCTGAAACGACGATTTTGCATGTATCTTTGGAAACATATTCTACCTGTAGTTTCGATGGAACTAGGTTATTTATGCTACAATATGACAAAACACACTGATTTTCAGTGAATACAAGCTTTTGGAGGCACTCCGTGGTGCACTCGCTAGCGCAGCTAGAGTGCCGATTTGAACTATAGAAGATACTGCAAAACACTTTAAAAACACGTAATTCGCTTAGAAAACGCAATTTCAAGTGATTTGGAGACATGTTTTGAGAAACAGTTTTTAAATCATATTTGAGCGTTTCACGGTCTGAAACGACGGTTTTGCATGTATATTTGGAAACATATTCTACCTGTAGTTTCGATGGAACTAGTTTATTTATGCTACAATAAGACAAAATACACCGATTTTTAGGGAATACAAGCTTTTGGAGGCACTCCGTGGTGCACTCGCCAGCGCAGCCAGAGTGCCGATTTGAACTATAGAAGTTACTGCAAAACACTTTAAAAACACGTAATACGCTTAGAAAACGCATTTTCAAGTGATTTGGAGACATGTTTTGAGAAACAGTTTTTACATTATATTTGAGCGTTTCACGGTCTGAAACGACGATTTTGCATGTATCTTTGGAAACATATTCCACATGTAGGTTCGATGGAACTAGGTTATTTATGCTACAATAAGACAAAATACACTGATTTTTAGTGAATACAAGCTTTTGGAGGCACTCCGTGGTGCACTCGCCAGCGCAGCTAGAGTGCCGTTTTGAACTATAGAAGTTACTGCAAAACACCTTAAAAACACGTAATTTGCTTAGAAAACGCATTTTCAAGTGATTTGGAGACATGTTTTGAGAAACAGCTTTTACATCATATTTGAGCGTTTCACGGTCTGAAACTACGATTTTGCATGTATCTTTGGAAACATATTCTACCTGTAGTTTCAATGGAACTAGGTTATTTATGCTACAATCAGACAAAATACACTGATTTTTAGTGAATACAAGCTTTTGAAGACACTCCGTGGTGCACTCGCCAGCGCAGCTAGAGTACCGATTTGAATTATAGAAGTTACTGCAAAACACCTTAAAAACACGTAATTCGCTTAGAAAACGCATTTTCAAGTGATTTGGAGACATGTTTTGAGAAACAGTTTTTACATCATATTTGAGCGTTTCACGGTCTGAAACGACGATTTTGCATGTATCTTTGGAAACATATTCTACCTGTAGTTTCGATGGAAATAGGTTATTTATGCTACAATAAGACAAAACACACTGATTTTCAGTGAATACAAGCTTTGGGAGGCACTCCGTGGTGCACTCGCCAGCGCAGCTAGAGTGCTGATTTGAACTATAGAAGATACTGCAAAACACTTTAAAAACACGTAATTCGCTTAGAAAACGCAATTTCAAGTGATTTGGAGACATGTTTTGAGAAACAGTTTTTAAATCATATTTGAGCGTTTCACGGTCTGAAACGACGATTTTGCATGTATCTTTGGAAACATATTCTACCTATAGTTTCGATGGAACTAGGTTATTTATGCTACAATAAGACAAAATACACTGTTTTTTAGTGAATACAACCTTTTGGAAGCACTTCGTGGAGCACTCGCCAGCGCAGCTAGAGTGCCGATTTGAACTATAGAAGTTACTGCAAAACACCTTAAAAACACGTAATTCGCTTATAAAACGCATTCTCAAGTGATTTCGAGACATGTTTTGAGAAACAGTTTTTACATCATATTTGAGCGTTCACGGTCTGAAACGACGATTTTGCATGTATCCTTGGAAACATATTCTACCTGTAGTTTCGATGGAACTAGGTTATTTATGCTACAATAAGACAAAATACACTGACTTTTAGTGAATACAACCTTTTGGAGGCACTCCGTGGTGCACTCGCCAGCGCAGCTAGAGTGCCGATTTGAACTATAGAAGTTACTGCAAAACAACTTAAAAACACGTAATTCGCTTAGAAAACGCATTTTCAAGTGATATGGAAACATGTTTTGAGAAACAGTTTTTACATCATATTTGAGCGTTCCACGGTCTGAAACGACGATTTTGCATGTATATTTGGAAACATATTCTACCTATAGTTTCGTTGGAACTAGGTTATTTATGCTACAATAAGACAAAATACACTGTTTTTTAGTGAATACAACCTTTTGGAAACACTTCGTGGTGCACTCGCCAGCGCAGCTAGAGTGCCGATTTGAACTATAGAAGTTACTGCAAAACACCTTAAAAACACGTAATTCGCTTAGAAAACGCATTTTCAAGTGATTTGGAGGCATGTTTAAAGAAACAGTTTTAACATAATTTTTGAGCGTTTCACGGTCTGAAACGACGATTTTGCATGTATCTTTGGAAACATATTCTACCTGTAGTTTCGATGGAACTAGGTTATTTATGCTACAATAAGACAAAATACATTGATTTTTAGTGAATACAAGCTTATGGAGGCACTCCGTGGTGCACTCGCCAGCGCAGCTAGAGTGCCGATTTGAACTATAGAAATTACTGCAAAATACCTTAAAAACACGTAATTCGCTTAGAAAACGCATTTTCATGTGATTTGGAGACATGTTTTGAGAAACAGTTTTTACATCATATTTTAGCGATTCACGGTCTGAAACGACGATTTTGCATGTATCTTTGGAAATATATTCTACCTATAGTTTCAATGGAACTAGATTATTTATGCTACAATAAGACAAAATACACTGTTTTTTAGTGAATACATGCTTTTGGAAGCACTCCGTGGTGCACTCGCCAGCGCAGCTAGAGTGCCGATTTGAACTATAGAAGTTACTGCAAAACACCTTAAAAACACGTAATTCGCTTAGAAAACGCATTCTCAATTGATTTGGAGACATGTTTTGAGAAACAGTTTTTACATCATATTTGAGCGTTTCACGGTCTGAAACGACGATTTTGCATGTATCTTTGGAAACATATTCTACCTGTAGTTTCGATGGAAGTAGGTTATTCATGCTACAATAAGACAAAATACACTGCTTTTAGTGAATACAAGCTTTTGGAGGCACTCCGTGGTGCACTCGCCAGCGCAGCTCGAGTGCTGATTTGAACTATAGAAGTTACTGCAAAACACCTTAAAAACACGTAATTCGCTTAGAAAACGCATTCTCAAGTGATTTGGAGACATGTTTTGAGAAACAGTTTTTACATCATATTTGAGCGTTTCACGGTCTGAAACGACGATTTTGCATGTATCTTTGGAAACATATTCTACCTGTTGTTTCGATGGAACTAGGTTATTTATACTACAATAAGACAAAATACACTGATTTTTAGTGAATACATGCTTTTGGAGGCACTCCGTGGTGCACTCGCCAGCGCAGCTAGAGTGCCGATTTGAACTATAGAAGTTACTGCAAAACACCTTAAAAACACGTAATTCGCTTAGAAAACGCATTTTCAAGTGATTTGGAGACATGTTTTGAGAAACAGTTTTTACATCATATTTCAGCGTTTCACGGTCTGAAACGACGATTTTGCATGTATCTTTGGAAACATATTCTACCTATAGTTTCGTTGAAACTAGGTTATTTATGCCACAATAAGACAAAATACACTGTTTTTTAGTGAATACAACCTTTTGGAAGCACTTCGTGGTGCACTCGCTAGCGCAGCTAGAGTGCCGATTTGAACTATAGAAGTTACTGCAAAACACCTTAGAAACACGTAATTCGCTTAGTAAACGCATTTTCAAGTGACTTGGAGACATGTTTTGAGAAACAGTTTTACATCATATTTGAGCGTTTCACGGTATGAAACGAAAGATTTGTGTGTAGCATTTAGACACATATTCTACTAGTACTTTCGATGGAATTTTGTTGTTTAGGATACAACATGACAAAAAAACAGTGATTTTTAGTGAATACAAGCTTTTGGAGGCACCCCGTGGTGCAGTCGCCAGCGCAGCTAGAGTGCCGATTTGAACTGTAGAAGTTACTGCAAAACACCTTAAAAACACGTAATTCGCTTAGAAAACGCATTTTCAAGTGATTTGGAGACATGTTTTATAAAACAGTTTTTACATCATATTTAAGCGTTTCACGGTCTGAAACGACGTTTTTGCATGTATCTTTGGAAACATATTCTACCTGTAGTTTCGATGGAACTAGGTTATTTATGCTACAGTATGACAAAATACACTGATTTTTAGTGAATACAAGCTTTTGGAGGCACTCCGTGGTGCACTCGCCAGCGCAGCTAGAGTGCCGATTTGAACTATAAAAACACCTTAAAAACACGTAATTAGCTTAGAAAACGCATTTTCAA
This sequence comes from Harpalus rubripes, assembly GCA_963082715.1. Classification (NCBI taxonomy): domain Eukaryota; kingdom Metazoa; phylum Arthropoda; class Insecta; order Coleoptera; family Carabidae; genus Harpalus; species Harpalus rubripes. The sequence continues at coordinate 175,885 of CAUJCB010000488.1, forward strand.
GTGATTTGGAGACATGTTTTGAGAAACAGTTTTACATCATATTTGAGCGTTTCACGGTCTGAAACGACGATTTTACATGTATCTTTGGAAACATATTCTACCTATAGTTTCGATGGAACTAGGTTATTTATACTACAATTAGACAAAATATACTGTTTTTTAGTGAATACAACCTTTTGGAAGCACTTCGTGGTGCACTCGCCAGCGCAGCTAGAGTGCCGATTTGAACTATAGAAGTTACTGCAAAACACCTTCAAAACACGTAATTCGCTTAGAAAACGCATTCTCAAGTGATTTAGAGACATGTTTTGAGAAACAGTTTTTACATCATATTTGAGCGTTCACGGTCTGAAACGACGATTTTGCATGTATCCTTGGAAACATATTCTACCTGTAGTTTCGATGGAACTAGGTTATTTATGCTACAATAAGACAAAATACACTGACTTTTAGTGAATACAAGCTTTTGGAGGCACTCCGTGGTGCACTCGCCAGCGCAGCTAGAGTGCCGATTTGAACTATAGAAGTTACTGCAAAACACCTTAAAAACACGTAATTCGCTTAGAAAACGCATTTTCAAGTGATTTGGAGACATGTTTTGAGAAACAGTTTTTACATCATATTTGAGCGTTTCACGGTCTGAAACGACGATTTTGCATGTATCCTTGGAAGACAAAATACACTGATTTTTTGTAAATACAAGCTTTTGGAGGCACTCCGTGGTGCACTCGCCAGCGCAGCTAGAGTGCCGATTTGAACTATAGAAGTTACTGCAAAACACCTTAAAAACACGTAATTTGCTTAGAAAACGCATTTTCAAGTGATTTGGGGACATGTTTTGAGAAACAGATTTTACATCATATTTGAGCGTTTCACGGTCTGAAACGACGATTTTGCGTGTATCTTTGGAAACATATTCTACCTATAGTTTCGATGGAACTAGGTTATTTATGCTACAATAAGACAAAATACACTGTTTTTTAGTGAATACAACTTTTTGGAAGCACTTCGTGGTGCACTCGCCAGCGCAGCTAGAGTGCCGATTTGAACTATAGAAGTTACTGCAAAACACGTAATTCGCTTAGAAAATGCATTTTCAAGTGATTTGGATACATGTTTTGAGAAACAGCTTTTACATCATATTTGAGCGTTTCACGGTCTGAAACGACGATTTTGTATGTATTTTTGGAAACATATTCTACCTGTAGTTTCGATGGAACTAGGTTATTTATGCTACAATAAGACAAAAAAACACTGATTTTTAGTTAATACAAGCTTTTGGAGGCACTCCGTGGTGCACTCGCCAGCGCAGCTAGAGTGCCGATTTGAACTATAGAAGTTACTGCAAAACACATTAAAAACACGTAATTCGCTTAGAAAATGCATTTTCAAGTGATTTGGAGACATGTTTTGAGAAACAGTTTTCACATCATATTTGAGCGTTTCACGGTCTGAAACGACGATTTTGCATGTATCTTTGGAAACATATTCTACCTGTAGGTTCGATGGAACTAGGTTATTTATGCTACAATCAGACAAAATACACTGATTTTTAGTGAATACAAACTTTTGAAGACACTCCGTGGTGCACTCGCCAGCGCAGCTAGAGTACCGATTTGAATTATAGAAGTTACTGCAAAACACCTTAAAAACACGTAATTCGCTTAGAGAACGCATTTTCAAGTGATTTGGAGACATGTTTTGAGAAACAGTTTTTACATCATATTTGAGCATTTCACGGTCTGAAACGACGATTTTGCATGTATCTTTGAAAACATATTCTACCTGTAGTTTCGATGGAACTAGGTTATTTATGCTACAATAAGACAAAATACACTAATGTTTAGTGAATACAAGCTTTTGGAGGCACTCCGTGGTGCACTCGCCAGCGCAGCTAGAGTGCCGATTTTAACTATAGATGTTACTGCAAAACACCGTAAAAACACGTAATTCGCTTAGAGAATGCATTTTCAAGTGATTTGGATACATGTTTTGAGAAACAGTTTTTACATCATATTTGAGCGTTTCACGGTCTGAAACGACGATTTTGCATGTATCTTTGGAAACATATTCTACCTGTAGTTTCGATGGAAATAGGTTATTTATGCTACAATATGACAAAACACACTGATTTTCAGTGAATACAAGCTTTTGGAGGCACTCCGTGGTGCACTCGCTAGCGCAGCTAGAGTGCCGATTTGAACTATAGAAGATACTGCAAAACACTTTAAAAACACGTAATTCGCTTAGAAAACGCAATTTCAAGTGATTTGGAGACATGTTTTGAGAAACAGTTTTTAAATCATATTTGATTGTTTCACGGTCTGAAACGACGGTTTTGCATGTATCTTTGGAAACATATTCTACCTATAGTTTTGATGGAACTAGGTTATTTATGATACAATAAGACAAAATACACTGTTTTTAGTGAATACAACCTTTTGGAGGCACTCCGTGGTGCACTCGCCAGCGCAGCTAGAGTGCCGATTTGAACTATAGAAGTTACTGCAAAACACCTTAAAACACGTAATTCGCTTAGAAAACGTATGTTCAAGTGATTTGGAGACATGTTTTGAGAAACAGTTTTTACATCATATTTGAGCGTTCCACGGTCTGAAACGACGATTTTGCATGTATCTTTGGAAACATATTCTACTTATAGTTTCGATGGAACTAGGTTATTTATGCTACAATAAGACAAAATACACTGATTTTTAGTGAATACAAGCTTTTGGAGGCACTCCGTGGTGCACTCGCCAGCGCAGCTAGAGTGCCGATTTGAACTATAGAAGTTACTGCAAAACTCCTTAAAAACACGTAATTCGCTTAGAAAATGCATTTTCAAGTGATTTGGAAACATGTTTTGAGAAACAGTTTTACATCATATTTGAGCGTTCCACGGTCTGAAACGACGATTTTGCATGTATCTTTGGAAACATATTCTACCTATAGTTTCGTTGGAACTAGGTTATTTATGCTACAATAAGACAAAATACACTGTTTTTTAGTGAATACAACTTTTTGGAAGCACTTCGTGGTGCACTCGCCAGCGCAGCTAGAGTGCCGAATTGAACTATAGAAGTTACTGCAAAACACCTTAAAAACACGTAATTCGCTTAGAAAACGCATTTTCAAGTGATTTGGAGACATGTTTTGAGAAACAGTTTTTACATCATATTTGAGCGTTTCACGGTCTGAAACGACGATTTTGCATGTATCTTTGGAAACATATTCTACCTGTAGTTTCGATGGAACTAGGTTATTTATGCTACAATAAGACAAAATACACTGATTTTTAGTGAATACAAGCTTTAGGAGGCACTCCGTGGTGCACTCGCCAGCGCAGCTAGAGTGCCGATTTGAACTATAGAAGTTACTGCAAAACACCTTAAAAACACGTAATTCGCTTGGAAAACGCATTTTCAAGTGATTTGGAGACATGTTTTGAGAAACAGTTTTACATCATATTTGAGCGTTTCACGGTATGAAACGAACGATTGGTGTGTAGCATTTGGACATATATTCTACTAGTACTTTCGATGGAATTTTGTTGTTTAGGATACAACATGACAAAAAAACAGTGATTTTTAGTGTATACAAGCTTTTGGAGGCACCCCGATGTGCAGTCGCCAGCGCAGCTAGAGTGCCGATTTGAACTGTAGAAGTTACTGCAAAACACCTTAAAAACACGTAATTCGCTTAGAAAACGCATTTTCAAGTGATTTGGAGACATGTTTTGAGAAACAGTTTTTACATCATATTTGAGCGATTCACGGTCTGAAACGACGATTTTGCATGTATCTTTGGAAATATATTCTACCTATAGTTTCGATGGAACTAGGTTATTTATGCTACAATAAGACAAAATACACTGTTTTTTAGTGAATACAACCTTTTCGAAGCACTTCGTGGTGCACTTGCCAGCGCAGCTAGAGTGCCGATTTGAACTATAGAAGTTACTGCAAAACACCTTAAAAACACGTAATTCGCTTAGAAAACGCATTCTCAAGTGATTTGGAGACATGTTTTGAGAAACAGTTTTTACACCATATTTGAACGTTTCACGGTCTGAAACGACGATTTTGCATGTATCTTTGGAAACATATTCTACCTGTTGTTTCGATGGAACTAGGTTATTTATGCTACAATAAGACAAAATACACTGATTTTTAGTGAATACAAGCTTTTGGAGGCACTCCGTGGTGCACTCGCCAGCGCAGATAGAGTGCCGATTTGAACTATAGAAATTACTGCAAAACACCTTAAAAACACGTAATTCGCTTAGAAAACGCATTTTCAAGTGATTTGGAGACATGTTTTAAGAAACAGTTTTCACATCATATTTGAGCGTTTCACGGTCTGAAACGACGATTTTGCATGTATCTTTGGAAACATATTCTACCTGTAGTCTCGATGGAACTAGGTTATTTATGCTACAATAAGACAAAATACACTGATTTTTAGGGAATACAAGCTTTTGGAGGCACTCCGTAGTGCACTCGCCAGCGCAGCTAGAGTGCCGATTTGAACTATAGAAGTTACTGCAAAACACCTTAAAAACACGTAATTCGCTTAGAAAACGCATTTTCAAGTGATTTGGAAACATGTTTTGAGAAACAGTTTTTACATCATATTTGAGCGTGTCACGGTCTGAAACGACGATTTTGCATGTATCTTTGGAAACATATTCTACCTATAGTTTCGATGGAACTAGGTTATTTATGCTACAATAAGACAAAATACACTGATTTTTAGTGAATACAAGCTTTTGGAGGCACTCCGTGGTGCACTCGCCAGCGCAGCTAGAGTGCCGATTTGAACTATAGATGTTACTGCAAAACACCTTAAAACACGTAATTCGCTTAGAAAACGCATTTTCAAGTGATTTGGAAACATGTTTTGAGAAACAGTCTTTACATCATATTTGAACGTTTCATGGTCTGAAACGACGATTTTGCATGTATCTTTGGAAACATATTCTACCTGTAGTTCCGATGGAACTAGGTTATTTATGCTACAATAAGACAAAATACACTGAATTTTAGTGAATACAACCTTTTGGTGGCACTCCGTGAAGCACTCGCCAGCGCAGCTAGAGTGCCGTTTTGAACTATAGAAGTTACTGCAAAACTCCTTAAAAACACGTAATTCGCTTAGAAAACGCATTTTCAAGTGATTTGGAGACATGTTTTGAGAAACAGTTTTTACATCATATTTGAGCGTTTCACGGTCTGAAACGACGATTTTGCATGTATCTTTGGAAACATATTCTACCTGTAGTTTCGATGGAACTAGGTTAATTATGCTACAATAAGACAAAAAAACACTGATTTTTAGTGAATACAAGCTTTTGGAGGCACTCCGTGGTGCACTCGCCAGCGCAGCTGGAGTGCCGATTTGAACTGTAGAAGTTACTGCAAAACACCTTAAAAACACGTAATTCGCTTAGAAAACGCATCTTCAAGTGATTTGGAGACATGTTTTATAAAAGAGTTTTTACATCATATTTGAGCGTTTCACGGTCTGAAACGATGTTTTTGCATGTATCTTTGGAAACATATTCTACCTGTAGTTTCGATGAAACTAGGTTATTTATGCTACAGTAAGACAAAATACACTGATTTTTAATGAATACAAGCTTTTGGAGGCACTCCGTGGTGCACTCGCCAGCGCAGCTAGAGTGCCGATTTGAACTATAGAAGTTGCTGCAAAACACATTAAAAACACGTAATTCGCTTAGAAAACGCATTTTCAAGTGATTTGGAGACATGTTTTGAGAAACAGTTTTTACATCATATTTGAGCGTTTCACGGTCTGAAACGACGATTTTGCATGTATCTTTGGAAACATATTCTACCTATAGTTTCGTTGGAACTAGGTTATTTATGCTACAATAAGACAAAATACACTGTTTTTTAGTGAATACAACCTTTTGGAAGCACTTCGTGGTGCACTCGCCAGCGCAGCTAGAGTGCCGATTTGAACTATAGAAGTTACTGCAAAACACCTTAAAAACACGTAATTCGCTTAGAAAACGCATTTTCAAGTGATTTGGAGACATGTTTTGAGAAACAGTTTTTACATCATACGAGTATTTGAGCGTTTCACGGTCTGAAACGACGATTTTGCATGTATCTTTGGAAACATATTCTACCTGTAGTTTCGATGGAACTAGGTTATTTATGCTACAATAAGACAAAATACACTGATTTTTATTAAATACAAGCTTTTGGAGGCACTCCGTGGTGCACTCGCCAGCGAAGCTAGAGTGCCGATTTGAACTATAGAAGTTGCTGCAAAACACCTTAAAAACACGTAATTCGCTTAGTAAACGCATTTTCAAGTGACTTGGAGACATGTTTTGAGAAACAGTTTTACATCATATTTGAGCGTTTCACGGTATGAAACGAACGATTTGTGTGTAGCATTTGGACACATATTCTACTAGTACTTTCGATGGAATTTTGTTGTTTAGGATACAACATGACAAAAAAACAGTGATTTTTAGTGAATACAAGCTTATGGAGGCACCCCGTGGTGCAGTCGCCAGCGCAGCTAGAGTGCCGATTTGAACTGTAGAAGTTACTGCAAAACACCTTAAAAACACGTAATTCGCTTAGAAAACGCATTTTCAAGTGATTTGGAGACATGTTTTATAAAACAGTTTTAACATCATATTTGAGCGTTTCACGGTCTGAAACGACGATTTTGCATGTATCTTTGGAAACATATTCTACCTGTAGTTTCGATCGAACTAGGTTATTTATACTACAATAAGACAAAATACACTGATTTTTAGTGAATACATGCTTTTGGAGGCACTCCGTGGTGCACTCTCCAGCGCAGCTAGAGTGCCGATTTGAACTATAGAAGTTACTGCAAAACACCTTAAAAACACGTAATTCGCTTAGAAAACGCATTTTCAAGTGATTTGGAAACATGTTTTGAGAAACAGTTTTTACATCATATTTGAACGTTTCATGGTCTGAAACGACGATTTTGCATGTATCTTTGGAAACATATTCTACCTGTAGTTTCGATGGAACTAGGTTATTTATGCTACAATAAGACAAAAAAACTCTGATTTTTAGTGAATACAAGCTTTTGGAGGCACTCCGTGGTGCACACGCCAGCGCAGCTAGAGTGCCGATTTGAACTATAGAAGATACTGCAAAACACTTTAAAAACACGCAATTCGCTTAGAAAACGCATTTTCAAGTGATTTGGAGACATGTTATGAGAAACAGTTTTTACATCATATTTGAGCGTTTCACGGTCTGAAACGACGATTTTGCGTGTATCTTTGGAAACATATTCTACCTATAGTTTCGATGGAACTAGGTTATTTATGCTACAATAAGACAAAATACACTGTTTTTTAGTGAATACAACTTTTTGGAAGCACTTCGTGGTGCACTCGCCAGCGCAGCTAGAGTGCCGATTTGAACTATAGAAGTTACTGCAAAACACGTAATTCGCTTAGAAAATGCATTTTCAAGTGATTTTGATACATGTTTTGAGAAACAGTTTTTACATCATATTTGAGCGTTTCACGGTCTGAAACGACGATTTTGTATGTATTTTTGGAAACATATTTTACCTGTAGTTTCGATGGAAGTAGGTTATTTATGCTACAATAAGACAAAAAAACACTGATTTTTAGTTAATACAAGCTTTTGAAGGCACTTTGTGGTACACTCGCCAGCGCAGCTAGAGTGCCGATTTGAACTATAGAAGATACTGCAAAACACTTTAAAAACACGTAATTCGCTTAGAAAACGCATTTTCAAGTGATTTGGAGACATGTTTTGAGAAACAGTTTTTATATCATATTTGAGCGTTTCACGGTCTGAAACGACGATTTTGCATATATCTTTGGAAACATATTCTACCTATAGTTTCGATGGAACTAGGTTATTTATGCTACAATAAGACAAAATATACTGTTTTTTAGTGAATACAACCTTTTGGAGGCACTCCGTGGTGCACTCGCCAGCGCAGCTAGAGTGCCGATTTGAACTATAGAAGTTACTGCAAAACACCTTAAAAACACGTAATTCGCTTAGAAAACGCATTTTCAAATGATTTAGAGACATGTTTTGAGAAACAGTTTTTACATCATATTTGAGCGTCTCACGGTCTGAAACGACGATTTTGCATGTATCTTTGGAAACATATTCTACCTATAGTTTCGTTGGAACTAGGTTATTTATGCTACAATAAGACAAAATACACTGTTTTTTAGTGAATACAACCTTTTGGAAGCACTTCGTGGTGCACTCGCCAGCGCAGCTAGAGTGCCGATTTGAACTATAGAAGTTACTGCAAAACACCTTAAAAACACGTAATACGCTTAGAAAACGCATTTTCAAGTGATTTGGAGACATGTTTTGAGAAACAGTTTTTACATCATATTTGAGCGTTTCACGGTCTGAAACGACGATTTTGCATGTATCTTTGGAAACATATTCTACCTGTAGTTTCGATGGAACTAGGTTATTTATGCTACAATAAGACAAAATACACTGATTTTTAGTAAATACAAGCTTTTGAAGGCACTCCGTGTTGCACTCGCCAGCGAAGCTAGAGTGCCGATTTGAACTATAGAAGTTACTGCAAAACACCTTAAAAACACGTAATTCGCTTAGTAAACGCATTTTCAAGTGACTTGGAGACATGTTTTGAGAAACAGTTTTACATCATATTTGAGCGTTTCACGGTATGAAACGAACGATTTGTGTGTAGCATTTGGACACATATTCTACTAGTACTTTCGATGGAATTTTGTTGTTTAGGATACAACATGAAAAAAAAACAGTGATTTTTAGAGAATACAAGCTCATGGAGGCAGCCCGTGGTGCAGTCGCCAGCGCAGCTAGAGTGCCGATTTGAACTGTAGAAGTTACTGCAAAACACCTTAAAAACACGTAATTCGCTTAGAAAACGCATTTTCAAGTGATTTGGAGACATGTTTTATAAAACAGTTTTTACATCATATTTGAGCGTTTCACGGTCTGAAACGACGATTTTGCATGTATCTTTGGAAACATATTCTACCTGTAGTTTCGATGGAACTAGGTTATTTATGCTACAATTAGACAAAATACACTGTTTTTTAGTGAATACAACCTTTTGGAAACACTTCGTGGTGCACTCGCCAGCGCAGCTAGAGTGCCGATTTGAACTATAGAATTTACTGCAAAACACCTTAAAAATACGTAATTCGCTTAGAAAACGCATTTTCAAGTGATTTGGAGACATGTTTTGAGAAACAGTTTTACATCATATTTGAGCGTTTCACGGTCTGAAACGAACGATTTGTGTGTAGCATTTGGACACATATTCTACTAGTACTTTCGATGGAATTTTGTTGTTTAGGATACAATATGACAAAATACAGTGATTTTTAGTGAATACAAGCTTTTGGAGGCACTACGTGGTGCAGTCGCCAGCGCAGCTAGAGTGCCGATTTGAACTGTAGAAGTTTCTGCAAAACACCTTAAAAACACGTAATTTGCTTAGAAAACGCATTTTCAAATGATTTGGAGACATGTTTTGAGAAACGGTTTTTACATCATATTTGAGCGTTTCACGGTCTGAAACGACGATTTTGCATGTATCTTTGGAAACATATTCTACCTATAGTTTCGTTGGAACTAGGTTATTTATGCTACAATAAGACAAAATACACTGTTTTTTAGTGAATACATGCTTTTGGAGGCACTCCGTGGTGCACTCGCCAGCGCAGCTAGAGTACCAATTTAAACTATAGAAGTTACTGCAAAACACCTTAAAAACACGCAATTCGCTTAGAAAACGCATTTTCAAGTGATTTGGAGACATGTTTTGAGAAACAGTTTTTACATCATATTTGAGCGTTTCACGGTCTGAAACGACGATTTTGCATGTATCTTTGGAAACATATTCTACCTGTAGTTTCGATGGAACTAGGTTATTTATGCTACAATAAGACAAAATACACTGATTTTTAGTAAATACAAGCTTTTGGAGGCACTCCGTGGTGCACTCGCCAGCGAAGCTAGAGTGCCGATTTGAATTATAGAAGTTACTGCAAAACACCTTAAAAACACGTAATTCGCTTAGTGAACGCATTTTCAAGTGACTTGGAGACATGTTTTGAGAAACAGTTTTACATCATATTTGAGCGTTTCACGGTATGAAACGAACGATTTGTGTGTAGCATTTGGTCACATATTCTACTAGTACTTTCGATGAAATTTTGTTGTTTAGGATACAACATGACAAAAAAACAGTGATTTTTAGAGAATACAAGCTTATGGAGGCACCTCGTGGTGCAGTCGCCAGCGCAGCTAGAGTGCCGATTTGAACTGTAGAAGTTACTGTAAAACACCTTAAAAACACGTAATTCGCTTAGAAAACGCATTTTCAAGTGATTTAGAGACATGTTTTATAAAACAGTTTTACATCATATTTGAGCGTTTCACGGTCTGAAACGACGATTTTGCATGTATCTTTGGAAACATATTCTACCTGTAGTTTCGATGGAAGTAGGTTATTCATGCTAAAATAAGACAAAATACACTGCTTTTAGTGAATACAAGCTTTTGGAGGCACTCCGTGGTGCACTCGCCAGCGCAGCTCGAGTGCTGATTTGAACTATAGAAGTTACTGCAAAACACCTTAAAAACACGTAATTCGCTTAGAAAACGCATTTTCAAGTGATTTGGAGACATGTTTTGAGAAACAGTTTTTACATCATTTTTGAGCGATTCACGGTCTGAAACGACGATATTGCATGTATCTTTGGAAACATATTCTACCTGTAGTTTCAATGGAACTAGGTTATTTATGCTACAATAAGACAAAATACATTGTTTTTAGTGAATACAAGCTTATGGAGGCACTCCGTGGTGCACTCGCCAGCGCAGGTAGAGTGCCGATTTGAACTATAGAAGTTACAGCAAAACACCTTAAAAACACGTAATTCGCTTAGAAAACGCATTCTCAAGTGATTTGGAGACATGTTTTGAGAAACAGTTTTTACATCATATTTGAGCGTTTCACGGTCTGAAACGACGATTTTGCATGTATCTTTGGAAACATATTCTACCTATAGTTTCGATGGAACTAGGTTATTTATGCTACAATAAGACAAAATACACTGATTTTTAGTGAATACAAGCTTTTGGAGGCACTCCGTGGTGCACTCGCCAGCGCAGCTACAGTGCCGATTTGAACTATAGAAGTTACTGCTAAACACCTTAAAAACACGTAATTCGCTTAGAAAACGCATTTTCAAGTGATATGGAGACATGTTTTGAGAAACAATTTTTACATCATATTTGAGCGTTTCTCGGTCTGAAACGACGATTTTGCATGTATCTTTGGAAACATATTCTACCTGTAGTTTCGATGGAACTAGATTATTTATGCTAAAATTAGACAAAATACACTGATTTTTAGTGAATACAAGCTTTTAGAGGCACTTCGTGGTGCACTCGCCAGCGCAGCTAGAGTGCCGATTTGAACTATAGAAGTTACTGCAAAACACCTTAAAAACACGTAATTCGCTTAGAAAACGCATTTTCAAGTGATTTGGAGACATGTTTTGAGAAACAGTTTTTACATCATATTTGAGCGATTCACGAAACGACGATTTTGCATGTATCTTTGGAAACATATTCTACCTGTAGTTTCAATGGAACTAGATTATTTATGCTACAATAAGTCAAAATACACTGATTATTAGTGAATACAAGCTTTTGGAGGCACTCCGTGCTGCACTCGCCAGCGCAGCTAGAGTGCCGATTTGAACTATAGAAGTTACTGCAAAACACCTTAAAAACACGTAATTCGCTTAGAAAACGCATTTTCAAGTGATTTGGAGACATGTTTTGAGAAACGATTTCTACATCATATTTGAGCGTTTCACGGTCTGAAGCGACGATTTTGCATGTATCTTTGGAAACATATTCTACCTGTAGTTTCGATGGAACTAGGTTATTTATGGTACAATAAGACAAAATACACTGTTTTTTAGTGAATACAAGCTTTTGGAGGCACTCCGTGGTGCACTCGCCAGCGCAGCTAGAGTGCCGATTTGAACTATAGAAGTTACTGCAAAACACCTTAAAAACACGTAAATCGCTTAGAAAACGCATGTTCAAGTGATTTGGAGACATGTTTTGAGAAACAGTTTTTACATCATATTTGGGCGTTCCACGGTCTGAAACGACGATTTTGCATGTATCTTTGGAAACAAATTCTACCTGTAGTTTCGATGGAACTATATTATTTATGCTACAATAAGACAAAATACACTGATTTTAGTGAATACAAGCTTTTGGAGGCACTCCGTGGTGCACTCGCCAGCGCAGATAGAGTGCCGATTTGAACTATAGAAATTACTGCAAAACACCTTAAAAACACGTAATTCGCTTAGAAAACGCATTTTCAAGTGATTTGGAGACATGTTTTAAGAAACAGTTTTCACATCATATTTGAGCGTTTCACGCTCTGAAACGACGATTTTTCATGTATCTTTGGAAACATATTCTACCTGTAGTTTCGATGGAACTAGGTTATTTATGCTACAATAAGACAAAATACACAGATTTTTAGGGAATACAAGCTTTTGGAGGCACTCCGTGGTGCACTCGCCAGCGCAGCTAGAGTGCCGATTTGAACTATAGAAGTTACTGCAAAACACCTTAAAAACACGTAATTCGCTTAGAAAACGCATTTTCAAGTGATTTGGAGACATGTTTTGAGAAACAGTTCTTTCATCATATTTGAGCGTTTCACGGTCTGAAACGACGATTTTGCATGTATTTTTGGAAACATATTCTACCTGTAGTTTCGATGGAACTAGGTTATTTATGCTTCAATAAAACAAAATACACTGATTTTTAGTGAATACAAGCTTTTGGAGGCACTGCGTGGTGCACTCGCCAGCGCAGCTAGAGTGCCGATTTGAACTATAGATGTTACTGCAAAACACCTTAAAAACACGTAATTCGCTTAGAAAACGCATTTTCAAGTGATTTGGAGACATGTTTTGAGAAACAGTTTTTACATCATATTTGAACGTTTCACGGTCTGAAACGACGATTTTGCATGTATCTTTGGAAACATATTCTACCTGTAGTTTTGATGGAACTAGGTTATTTATGCTACAATAAGACAAAATACACTGATTTTTAGTGAATACAAGCTTTAGGAGGCACTCCGTGGTGCACTCGCCAGCGCAGCTAGAGTGCCGATTTGAACTATAGAAGTTACTGCAAAACACCTTAAAAACACGTAATTCGCTTAGAAAACGCATTTTCAAGTGATTTGGAGACATGTTTTGAGAAAAAGATTTTACGTCATATTTGAGCGTTTCACGGTCTGAAACGACGATTTTGCATGTATCTTTGGAAACATATTCTACCTGTAGTTTCGATGGAACTAGGTTATTTATGCTACAATAAGACAAAATACACTGATTTTTAGTGAATACAAGCTTTTGGAGGCACTCCGTGGTGCACTCGCCAGCGCAGCTAGAGTGCCGATTTGAACTATAGAAGTTACTGCAAAACACCTTAAAAACACGTAATTCGCTTAGAAAACACATTTTCAAGTGATTTGGAGACATGTTTTGAGAAACAGTTTTTACATCATATTTGAGCGTTTCACGGACTGAAACGAACGATTTGTGTGTAGCATTTGGAAACATATACTACTAGTACTTTCGATGGAATTTTGTTGTTTAGGATACAATATGCCAAAATACAGTGATTTTTAGTAAATACAAGCTTTTGGAGGCACTCCGTGGTTCACTCGCCAGCGCAGCTAGAGTGCCGATTTGAACTATAGAAGATACTGCAAAACACCTTAAAAACACGTAATTCGTTTAGAAAACGCGTTTTCAAGTGATTTAGAGACATGTTTTGAGAAACAGTTTTTACATCATATTTGAGCGTTTCACGGTCTGAAACGAACGATTTGTGTATAGCATTTGGACACATATTCTACTAGTACTTTCGATGGAATTTTGTTGTTTAGGATACCATATGACAAAATACAATGATTTTTAGTGAATACAAGCTTTTGGAGGCACTCCGTGGTGCACTCGCCAGCGCAGCTAGAGTGCCGATTTGAACTATAGAAGTTACTGCAAAACAACTTAAAAACACGTAATTCGCTTAGAAAATGCATTTTCAAGTGATTTGGAGACATGTTTTGAGAAACAGTTTTTACATCATATTTGAGCGTTTTACGGTCTGAAACGACGATTTTGCATGTATCTTTGGAAACATATTCTACCTATAGTTCAATGGAACTAGGTTAATTATGGTACAATAAGACAAAATACACTGTTTTTTAGTGAATACAACCTTTAGGAGGCACTTCGTGGTGCACTCGCCAGCGCAGCTAGAGTGCCGGTTTGAACTATAGAAGTTACTGCAAAACACCTTAAAAACACGTAATTCGCTTAGAAAAAGCATTTTCAAGTGATTTGGAGACATGTTTTGAGAAACAGTTTTTACATCATATTTGAGCGTTTCACGGTCTGAAACGACGATTTTGCATGTATCTTTGGAAACATATTCTGCCTATATTTTCGATGGAACTAGGTTATTTATGCTACAATAAGACACAATACACTATTTTTTATTGAATACAACCTTTAGAGGCACTACGGAATGCACTCGCCAGCGCAGCTAGAGTGCCGATTTGAACTATAGAAGTTACTGCAAAACACCTTAAAAACACATAATTCGCTTAGAAAACGCATTTTCAAGTGATTTGGAGACATGTTTTGAGAAACAGTTTTTACATCATATTTGAGCGTTTCACGGTCTGAAACGACGATTTTGCATGTATTTTTGGAAACATATTCTACCTATAGTTTTGATGGAACTAGGTTATTTATGCTACAATAAGTCAAAATACACTGTTTTTTAGTGAATACAACCTTTTGGAAGCACTTCGTGGTGCACTCGCCAGCGCAGCTAGAGTGCCGATTTGAACTATAGAAGTTACTGCAAAACACCTTAAAAACACGTAATTCGCTTAGAAAACGCATTTTCAAGTGATTTGGAGACATGTTTTGAGAAACAGTTTTTACATCATATTTGAGCGTTTCACGGTCTGAAACGACGATTTTGCATGTATCTTTGGAAACATTTTCTACCTATAGTTTCGATGGAACTAGGTTATTTATGCTACAATAAGACAATATACACTGTTTTTTAGTGAATACAACCTTTTGGAGGCACTCCGTGGTGCACTCGCCAGCGCAGCTAGAGTGCCGATTTGAACTATAGAAGTTACTGCGAAACACCTTAAAAACACGTAATTCGCTTAGAAAACGCATTTTCAAGTGATTTGGAGAAATGTTTTGAGAAACAGTTTTTCATCATACTTGAGCGTTTCACGGTCTGAAACGACGATTTTGCATGTATCTTTGGAAACATATTCTAGCTGCAGTTTCAATGGAACTAGATTATTTATGCTACAATAAGTCAAAATACACTGATTATTAGTGAATACAAGCTTTTGGAGGCATTCCGTGGTGCACTCGCCAGCGCAGCTAGAGTGCCGATTTGAACTTTAGAAGTTACTGCGAAACACCCTAAAAACACGTAATTGGCTTAGAAAATGCATTTTCAAGTTATTTGGAGACATGTTTTGAGAAACAGTTCTTACATCATATTTGAGCGTATCACGGTCTGAAACGACGATTTTGCATGTATCTTTGGAAACATATTCTAGTTGTGGTTTCAATGGAACTAGATTATTTATGCTACAATAAGTCAAAATACACTGATTATTAGTGAATACAAGCTTTTGGAGGCACTCCGTGGTGCACTCGCCAGCGCAGCTAGAGTGCCGATTTGAACTATAGAAGTTACTGCAAAACACCTTAAAAACACGTAATTCGCCTAGAAAACGCATTTTTAAGTAATTTGGAGACATGTTTTGAGAAACGGTTTCTACATCATATTTGAGCGTTTCACGGTCTGAAGCGACGATTTTTCATGTATCATTGGAAACATATTCTACCTGTAGTTTCGATGGAACTAGGTTATTTATGCTACAATAAGACAAAATACAGTGATTTTTAGTGAATACAAGCTTTTGGAGGCACTCCGTGGTGCACTCGCCAGCGCAGCTAGAATGCCGATTTGAACTTTAGAAGTTACTGAAAAACACCTTAAAAACATGTAATTCGAGTAGAAAACGCATTTTCAAGTGATTTGGAGACATGTTTTGAGAAACAGTTTTTACATCATATTTGAGCGTTTCACGGTCTGAAACGACGATTTTGCATGTATCTTTGGAAACATATTCTACCTGTAGTTACGATGAAACTAGGTTATTTATGCTACAATAAGACAAAATGCACTGATCTCTAGTGAATACAAGCTTTTGGAGGCACTCCGTGGTGCACTCGCCAGCGCAGCTAGAGTGCCAATTTGAACTATAGAAGTTACTGCAAAACACCTTAAAAACACGTAATTCGCTTAGAAAACACATTTTAAAGTGATTTGGAGACATGTTTCGAGAAACAGTTTTTACATCATATTTGAGCGTTTCACGGACTGAAACGAACGATTTGTGTGTAGCATTTGGAAACATATTCTACTAGTACTTTCAATGGAATTTTGTTGTTTAGGATACAATATGACAAAATACAGTGATTTTTAGTGAATACAAGCTTTTGGAGGCACTCCGTGGTGCACTCGCCAGCGCAGCTAGAGTGCCGATTTGAACTATAGAAGTTACTGCAAAACACCTTAAAAACACGTAATTCGAGTAGAAAACGCATTTTCAAGTGATTTGGAGACATGTTTTGAGAAACAGTTTTTACATCATATTTGAGCGTATCACGGTCTGAAACGACGATTTTGCATGTATCTTTGGAAACATATTCTACCTGTAGTTTCGATGGAACTAGGTTATTTATGCTACAATAAGACAAAATACACTGATTTTTAGTGAATACAAGCTTTTGGAGGCACTCCGTGGTGCACTCGCCAGCGCAGCTAGAGTGCCGATTTGAACTATAGAAGTTACTGCAAAACACCTTAAAAACACGTAATTCGCTTAGAAAACGCATTTTCAAGTGATTTGGAGACATGTTTTGAGAAACAGGTTTTACATCATATTTGAGCGTTTCACGGTCTGAAACGACGATTTTGCATGTATCTTTGGAAACATATTATACCTGTAGTTTCGATGGAACTAGGTTATTTATGCTACAATAAGACAAAATACACTGATTTTTAGTGAATACAAGCTTTTGGAGGCACTCCGTGGTGCACTCGCCAGCGCAACTAGAGTGCCGATTTGAACTATAGAAGTTACTGCAAAACACTTTAAAAACACGTAATTCGCTTAGAAAACACATTTTCAAGTGATTTGGAGACATGTTTTGAGAAACAGTTTTTACATCATATTTGAGCGTTTCACGGACTGAAACGAACGATTTGTGTGTAGCATTTGGAAACATATACTACTAGTACTTTCGATGGAATTTTGTTGTTTAGGATACAATATGACAAAATACAGTGATTTTTAGTGAATACAAGCTTTTGGAGGCACTCCGTGGTTCACTCGCCAGCGCAGCTAGAGTGCCGATTTTAACTATAGAAGTTACTGCAAAACACCTTAAAAACACGTAATTCGCTTAGAAAACGCATTTTCAAGTGATTTGGAGACATGTTTTGAGAAACAGTTTTTACATCATATTTGAGCGTTTCACGGTCTGAAACGACGATTTTGCATGTATATTTGGAAACATATTCTACCTATAGTTTCGATGGAACTAGGTTATTTATGCTACAATAAGACAAAATACACTGTTTTTTAGTGAATACAACCTTTTGGAAGCACTTAGTAGTGCACTCGCCAGCGCAGCTAGAGTACCGATTTGAACTATAGAAGTTACTACAAAACACCTTAAAAACACGTAATTCGCTTAGAAAACGCATTTTCAAGTGATTTGGAGACATGTTTTGAGAAACAGTTTTTACATCATATTTGAACGTTTCACGGTCTGAAACAAACGATTTGTGTGTAGCATTTGGACACATATTCTACTAGTACTTTCGATGGAATTTTGTTGTTTAGGATACCATATGACAAAATACACTGATTTTTAGTGAATACAAGCTTTTGGAGGCACTGCGTGGTGCACTCGCCAGCGCAGCTAGAGTGCCGTTTTGAACTATAGAAGTTACTGCAAAACACCTTAAAAACACGTAATTCGCTTAGAAAATGCATTTTCAAGTGATTTGAAGACATGTTTTGAGAAACAGTTTTTACATCATATTTGAGCGTTTCACGGTCTGAATCGACGATTATGTATGTAGACTTAGGAAACATAATCTACATGTAGTTGCGATGGAACTAGGTTATTTATGCTACAATAAGACAAAATATATTGATTTTTAGTGAATACATGCTTTTGGAGGCACTTCGTGGTGCACTCGCCAGCGCAGCTAGAGTGCCGATTTGAACTATAGAAGTTACTGCAAAACACCTTAAAAACACGTAATTTGCATAGAAAACGCATTTTCAAGTGATTTGGAGACATGTATTGAGAAACAGTTTTTACATCATATTTGAGCGTTTCACGGTCTGAAACGACGATTTTGCATGTATCTTTGGAAACATATTCTACCTGTAGTTTCGATGGAACTAGGTTATTTATGCTACATTAAGACAAAATACACAGATTTTTAGTGAATACAACCTTTTGGAGGCACTCCGTGGTGCACTCGCCAGCGCAGCTAGAGTGCCGACTTGTCTGAAACAAACGATTTGTGTGTAGCATTTGGACACATATTCTACTAGTACTTTCGATTGAATATTGTTGTTTAGGATACAATATGACAAAATACAATGATTTTTCGTGAATACAACCTTTTGGAGGCACTCCGTGGTGCACTCGCCAGCGAAGCTAGAGTGCCGATTTGAACTATAGAAGTTACTGCAAAACACCTTAAAAACACGTAATTCGCTTAGCAAACGCATTTTCAAGTGATTTGGAGACATGTTTTGAGAAACAGTTTTTACATCATATTTGAGCGTTTCACGGTCTGAAACGACGATTTTGCATGTATCTTTGGAAACATATTCTACCTATAGTTTCGATGGAACTAGGTTATTTATGTTACAATAAGACAATATACACTGTTTTTCAGTGAATACAACCTTTTGGAGGCACTCCGTAATGCACTCGCCAGCGCAGCTAGAGTGCCGATTTGAACTATAGAAGTGACTGCAAAACACCTTAAAAACACGTAATTCGCTTAGAAAACGCATTTTCAAGTGATTTGGAGACATGTTTTGAGAAACAGTTTTTACATCATATTTGAGCGTTTCACGGTCTGAAACGACGATTTTGCATGTATCTTTGGAAACATATTCTACCTATAGTTTCGATGGAACTAGGTTATTTATGCTACAATAAGAAAAAATACACTGTCTTTTAGTGAATACCACCTTTTAGAAGCACTTCGTAATGCACTCGCCAGCGCAGCTAAAGTGCCGATTTGAACTATAGAAGTTACTGCAAAACACCTTAAAAACACGTAATACGCTTAGAAAACGCATTTTCAAGTGATTTGGAGACATGTTTTGAGAAACAGTTTTTACATCATATTTGAGCGTTTCACGGTCTGAAACGAACGATTTGTGTGTAGCATTTGGACACATATTCTACTAGTACTTTCAATGAAATTTTGTTGTTTAGGATACCATATGACAAAATACACTGATTTTTAGCGAATACAAGCTTTTGGAGGCACTCCGTGGTGCACTCGCCAGCGCAGCTAGAGTGCCGACTTGAATTATAGAAGTTACTGCAAAACACCTTAAAAACACGTAATTCGCTTAGAAAATGCATTTTCAGGTGATTTGGAGACATGTTTTGAGAAACAGTTTTTACATTATATTTGAGCGTTTCACGGTCTGAAGCGACAATTTTGAATGTATCTTTGGAAACATATTCTACCTATAGTTTCGATGGAACTAGGTTATTTATGCTACAATAAGACAAAATACAGTGATTTTTAGTGAATACAAGCTTTTGGAGGCACTCCGTGGTGCACTCGCCAGCGCAGCTAGAATGCCGATTTGAACTTTAGAAGTTACTGAAAAACACCTTAAAAACATGTAATTCGAGTAGAAAACCCATTTTCAAGTGATTTGGAGACATGTTTTGAGAAACAGTTTTTACATCATATTTGAGCGTTTCACGGTCTGAAACGACGATTTTGCATGTATCTTTGGAAACATATTCTACCTGTAGTTACGATGAAACTAGGTTATTTATGCTACAATAAGACAAAATGCACTGATCTCTAGTGAATACAAGCTTTTGGAGGCACTCCGTGGTGCACTCGCCAGCGCAGCTAGAGTGCCAATTTGAACTATAGAAGTTACTGCAAAACACCTTAAAAACACGTAATTCGCTTAGAAAACACATTTTAAAGTGATTTGGAGACATGTTTCGAGAAACAGTTTTTACATCATATTTGAGCGTTTCACGGACTGAAACGAACGATTTGTGTGTAGCATTTGGAAACATATTCTACTAGTACTTTCAATGGAATTTTGTTGTTTAGGATACAATATGACAAAATACAGTGATTTTTAGTGAATACAAGCTTTTGGAGGCACTCCGTGGTGCACTCGCCAGCGCAGCTAGAGTGCCGATTTGAACTATAGAAGTTACTGCAAAACACCTTAAAAACACGTAATTCGAGTAGAAAACGCATTTTCAAGTGATTTGGAGACATGTTTTGAGAAACAGTTTTTACATCATATTTGAGCGTATCACGGTCTGAAACGACGATTTTGCATGTATCTTTGGAAACATATTCTACCTGTAGTTTCGATGGAACTAGGTTATTTATGCTACAATAAGACAAAATACACTGATTTTTAGTGAATACAAGCTTTTGGAGGCACTCCGTGGTGCACTCGCCAGCGCAGCTAGAGTGCCGATTTGAACTATAGAAGTTACTGCAAAACACCTTAAAAACACGTAATTCGCTTAGAAAACGCATTTTCAAGTGATTTGGAGACATGTTTTGAGAAACAGGTTTTACATCATATTTGAGCGTTTCACGGTCTGAAACGACGATTTTGCATGTATCTTTGGAAACATATTATACCTGTAGTTTCGATGGAACTAGGTTATTTATGCTACAATAAGACAAAATACACTGATTTTTAGTGAATACAAGCTTTTGGAGGCACTCCGTGGTGCACTCGCCAGCGCAGCTAGAGTGCCGATTTGAACTATAGAAGTTACTGCAAAACACTTTAAAAACACGTAATTCGCTTAGAAAACACATTTTCAAGTGATTTGGAGACATGTTTTGAGAAACAGTTTTTACATCATATTTGAGCGTTTCACGGTCTGAAACGACGATTTTGCATGTATATTTGGAAACATATTCTACCTATAGTTTCGATGGAACTAGGTTATTTATGCTACAATAAGACAAAATACACTGTTTTTTAGTGAATACAACCTTTTGGAAGCACTTAGTAGTGCACTCGCCAGCGCAGCTAGAGTGCCGATTTGAACTATAGAAGTTACTACAAAACACCTTAAAAACACGTAATTCGCTTAGAAAACGCATTTTCAAGTGATTTGGAGACATGTTTTGAGAAACAGTTTTTACATCATATTTGAACGTTTCACGGTCTGAAACGAACGATTTGTGTGTAGCATTTGGACACATATTCTACTAGTACTTTCGATGGAATTTTGTTGTTTAGGATACCATATGACAAAATACACTGATTTTTAGTGAATACAAGCTTTTGGAGGCACTGCGTGGTGCACTCGCCAGCGCAGCTAGAGTGCCGTTTTGAACTATAGAAGTTACTGCAAAACACCTTAAAAACACGTAATTCGCTTAGAAAATGCATTTTCAAGTGATTTGAAGACATGTTTTGAGAAACAGTTTTTACATCATATTTGAGCGTTTCACGGTCTGAATCGACGATTATGTATGTAGACTTAGGAAACATAATCTACATGTAGTTGCGATGGAACTAGGTTATTTATGCTACAATAAGACAAAATATATTGATTTTTAGTGAATACATGCTTTTGGAGGCACTTCGTGGTGCACTCGCCAGCGCAGCTAGAGTGCCGATTTGAACTATAGAAGTTTCTGCAAAACACCTTAAAAACACGTAATTTGCATAGAAAACGCATTTTCAAGTGATTTGGAGACATGTATTGAGAAACAGTTTTTACATCATATTTGAGCGTTTCACGGTCTGAAACGACGATTTTGCATGTATCTTTGGAAACATATTCTACCTGTAGTTTCGATGGAACTAGGTTATTTATGCTACATTAAGACAAAATACACAGATTTTTAGTGAATACAACCTTTTGGAGGCACTCCGTGGTGCACTCGCCAGCGCAGCTAGAGTGCCGACTTGTCTGAAACAAACGATTTGTGTGTAGCATTTGGACACATATTCTACTAGTACTTTCGATTGAATATTGTTGTTTAGGATACAATATGACAAAATACAATGATTTTTAGTGAATACAACCTTTTGGAGGCACTCCGTGGTGCACTCGCCAGCGAAGCTAGAGTGCCGATTTGAACTATAGAAGTTACTGCAAAACACCTTAAAAACACGTAATTCGCTTAGAAAACGCATTTTCAAGTGATTTGGAGACATGTTTTGAGAAACAGTTTTTACATCATATTTGAGCGTTTCACGGTCTGAAACGACGATTTTGCATGTATCTTTGGAAACATATTCTACCTATAGTTTCGATGGAACTAGGTTATTTATGTTACAATAAGACAATATACACTGTTTTTCAGTGAATACAACCTTTTGGAGGCACTCCGTAATGAACTCGCCAGCGCAGCTAGAGTGCCGATTTGAACTATAGAAGTTACTGCAAAACACCTTAAAAACACGTAATTCGAGTAGAAAACGCATTTTCAAGTGATTTGGAGACATGTTTTGAGAAACAGTTTTTACATCATATTTGAGCGTATCACGGTCTGAAACGACGATTTTGCATGTATCTTTGGAAACATATTCTACCTGTAGTTTCGATGGAACTAGGTTATTTATGCTACAATAAGACAAAATACACTGATTTTTAGTGAATACAAGCTTTTGGAGGCACTCCGTGGTGCACTCGCCAGCGCAGCTAGAGTGCCGATTTGAACTATAGAAGTTACTGCAAAACACCTTAAAAACACGTAATTCGCTTAGAAAACGCATTTTCAAGTGATTTGGAGACATGTTTTGAGAAACAGGTTTTACATCATATTTGAGCGTTTCACGGTCTGAAACGACGATTTTGCATGTATCATTGGAAACATATTATACCTGTAGTTTCGATGGAACTAGGTTATTTATGCTACAATAAGACAAAATACACTGATTTTTAGTGAATACAAGCTTTTGGAGGCACTCCGTGGTGCACTCGCCAGCGCAGCTAGAGTGCCGATTTGAACTATAGAAGTTACTGCAAAACACTTTAAAAACACGTAATTCGCTTAGAAAACACATTTTCAAGTGATTTGGAGACATGTTTTGAGAAACAGTTTTTACATCATATTTGAGCGTTTCACGGTCTGAAACGACGATTTTGCATGTATATTTGGAAACATATTCTACCTATAGTTTCGATGGAACTAGGTTATTTATGCTACAATAAGACAAAATACACTGTTTTTTAGTGAATACAACCTTTTGGAAGCACTTAGTAGTGCACTCGCCAGCGCAGCTAGAGTGCCGATTTGAACTATAGAAGTTACTACAAAACACCTTAAAAACACGTAATTCGCTTAGAAAACGCATTTTCAAGTGATTTGGAGACATGTTTTGAGAAACAGTTTTTACATCATATTTGAACGTTTCACGGTCTGAAACGAACGATTTGTGTGTAGCATTTGGACACATATTCTACTAGTACTTTCGATGGAATTTTGTTGTTTAGGATACCATATGACAAAATACACTGATTTTTAGTGAATACAAGCTTTTGGAGGCACTGCGTGGTGCACTCGCCAGCGCAGCTAGAGTGCCGTTTTGAACTATAGAAGTTACTGCAAAACACCTTAAAAACACGTAATTCGCTTAGAAAATGCATTTTCAAGTGATTTGAAGACATGTTTTGAGAAACAGTTTTTACATCATATTTGAGCGTTTCACGGTCTGAATCGACGATTATGTATGTAGACTTAGGAAACATAATCTACATGTAGTTGCGATGGAACTAGGTTATTTATGCTACAATAAGACAAAATATATTGATTTTTAGTGAATACATGCTTTTGGAGGCACTTCGTGGTGCACTCGCCAGCGCAGCTAGAGTGCCGATTTGAACTATAGAAGTTTCTGCAAAACACCTTAAAAACACGTAATTTGCATAGAAAACGCATTTTCAAGTGATTTGGAGACATGTATTGAGAAACAGTTTTTACATCATATTTGAGCGTTTCACGGTCTGAAACGACGATTTTGCATGTATCTTTGGAAACATATTCTACCTGTAGTTTCGATGGAACTAGGTTATTTATGCTACATTAAGACAAAATACACAGATTTTTAGTGA
This sequence comes from Harpalus rubripes, assembly GCA_963082715.1. Lineage (NCBI taxonomy): Eukaryota > Metazoa > Arthropoda > Insecta > Coleoptera > Carabidae > Harpalus > Harpalus rubripes. Next base: position 200,480 of record CAUJCB010000488.1, read on the forward strand.
ATACAACCTTTTGGAGGCACTCCGTGGTGCACTCGCCAGCGCAGCTAGAGTGCCGACTTGTCTGAAACAAACGATTTGTGTGTAGCATTTGGACACATATTCTACTAGTACTTTCGATTGAATATTGTTGTTTAGGATACAATATGACAAAATACAATGATTTTTAGTGAATACAACCTTTTGGAGGCACTCCGTGGTGCACTCGCCAGCGAAGCTAGAGTGCCGATTTGAACTATAGAAGTTACTGCAAAACACCTTAAAAACACGTAATTCGCTTAGAAAACGCATTTTCAAGTGATTTGGAGACATGTTTTGAGAAACAGTTTTTACATCATATTTGAGCGTTTCACGGTCTGAAACGACGATTTTGCATGTATCTTTGGAAACATATTCTACCTATAGTTTCGATGGAACTAGGTTATTTATGTTACAATAAGACAATATACACTGTTTTTCAGTGAATACAACCTTTTGGAGGCACTCCGTAATGAACTCGCCAGCGCAGCTAGAGTGCCGATTTGAACTATAGAAGTGACTGCAAAACACCTTAAAAACACGTAATTCGCTTAGAAAACGCATTTTCAAGTGATTTGGAGACATGTTTTGAGAAACAGTTTTTACATCATATTTGAGCGTTTCACGGTCTGAAACGACGATTTTGCATGTATCTTTGGAAACATATTCTACCTATAGTTTCGATGGAACTAGGTTATTTATGCTACAATAAGAAAAAATACACTGTCTTTTAGTGAATACCACCTTTTAGAAGCACTTCGTAATGCACTCGCCAGCGCAGCTAAAGTGCCGATTTGAACTATAGAAGTTACTGCAAAACACCTTAAAAACACGTAATACGCTTAGAAAACGCATTTTCAAGTGATTTGGAGACATGTTTTGAGAAACAGTTTTTACATCATATTTGAGCGTTTCACGGTCTGAAACGAACGATTTGTGTGTAGCATTTGGACACATATTCTACTAGTACTTTCAATGAAATTTTGTTGTTTAGGATACCATATGACAAAATACACTGATTTTTAGCGAATACAAGCTTTTGGAGGCACTCCGTGGTGCACTCGCCAGCGCAGCTAGAGTGCCGACTTGAATTATAGAAGTTACTGCAAAACACCTTAAAAACACGTAATTCGCTTAGAAAATGCATTTTCAGGTGATTTGGAGACATGTTTTGAGAAACAGTTTTTACATTATATTTGAGCGTTTCACGGTCTGAAGCGACAATTTTGAATGTATCTTTGGAAACATATTCTACCTATAGTTTCGATGGAACTAGGTTATTTATGCTACAATAAGACAAAATACACTGTTTTTTAGTGAATACATGCTTTCGGAGGCACTCGGTGGTGCAGTCGCCAGCGCATTTAGAGTGCCGATTTGAACTATAGAACTTACTGCAAAACACCTTAAAAACACGTAATTGGCTTAGAAAACTCATTTTCAAGTGATTTGGGGACATGTTTTGAGAAACAGTTTTTACATCACATTTGAGCGATTCACGAAACGACGATTTTGCATGTATATTTGGAATCATATTCTACCTATAGTTTCGATGGAACTAGGTTATTTATGCTACAATAAGGTAAAATACACTGTTTTTTTAGTGAATACAACCTTTTGGAAGCACTTCGTGGTGCACTCGCCAGCGCAGCTAGAGTGCCGATTGAACTATAGAAGTTACTGCAAAACACCTTAAAAACACGTAATTCGCTTAGAAAACGCATTTTCAAGTGATTTGGAGACATGTTTTGAGAAACAGTTTTTACATCATATTTGAGCGTTTCACGGTCTGAAACGACGATTTTGCATGTATCTTTGGAAACATATTCTACCTATAGTTTCGATGGAACTAGGTTATTTATGCTACAATAAGACAAAATACACTGTTTTTTAGTGAATACATGCTTTTGGAGGCACTCGGTGGTGCAGTCGCCAGCGCAGCTAGAGTGCCGATTTGAACTATAGAACTTACTGCAAAACACCTTAAAAACACGTAATTCGCTTAGAAAACTCATTTTCAAGTGATTTGGAGACATGTTTTGAGAAACAGTTTTTACATCATATTTGAGCGTTTCACGGTCTGAAACGAACGATTTGTGTGTAGCATTTGGACACATATTCTACATACTAGTACTTTCGATTGAATTTTGTTGTTTAGGATACAATATGACAAAATACAGTGATTTTTAGTGAATACAAGCTTTTGGAGGCATTCCGTGGTGCACTCGCCAGCGCAGCTAGAGTGCCAATTTGAACTATAGAAGTTACTGCAATACACCTTAAAAACACGTAATTTGCGTAGAAAACGCATTTTCAAGTGATTTGGAGACATGTTTTGAGAAACAGTTTTTACATCATATTTGAGCGTTTCACGGTCTGAAACGACGATTTTGTATGTATCTTTGGAAACATATTCTACCTATAGTTCAATGGAACTAGGTTAATTATGGTACAATAAGACAAAATACACTGTTTTTTAGTGAATACAACCTTTAGGAGGCTCTCCGTGGTGCACTCGCCAGCGCAGCTAGAGTGCCGATTTGAACTATAGAAGTTATTGCAAAACACCTTAAAAACACGTAATTCGCTTAGAAAACGCATTTTCAAGTGATTTGGAGACATGTTTTGAGAAACAGTTTTTACATCATATTTGAGCGTTTCACGGTCTGAAACGACGATTTTGCATGTATCTTTGGAAACATATTCTACCTATAGTTTCGATGGAACTAGGTTATTTATGCTACAATAAGACACAATACACTGTTTTTTATTGAATACAACCTTTTGGAGGCACTCCGGAATGCACTCGCCAGCGCAGCTAGAGTGCCGATTTGAACTATAGAAGTTACTGCAAAACACCTTAAAAACACGTAATTCGCTTAGAAAACGCATTTTCAAGTGATTTGGAGACATGTTTTGAGAAACAGTTTTTACATCATATTTGAGCGTTTCACGGTCTGAAACGACGATTTTGCATGTATTTTTGGAAACATATTCTACCTATAGTTTCGATGGAACTACGTTATTTATGCTACAATAAGAAAAAATACACTGTTTTTTAGTGAATAGAACCTTTTGAAAGCACTTCGTGGTGCACTCGCCAGCGCAGCTAGAGTGCCGATTTGAACTATAGAAGTTACTGCGAAACACCTTAAAAACACGTAATTCGCTTAGAAAACGCATTTTCAAGTGATTTGGAGACCTGTTTTGGGAAACAGTTTTTACATCATATTTGAGCGTTTCACGGTCTGAAACGACGATTTTGCATGTATCTTTGGAAACATATTCTACCTATAGTTTCGATGGAACTAGGTTATTTATGTTACAATAAGACAATATACACTGTTTTTTAGTGAATACATCCTTTTGGAGGCACTCCGTGGTGCACTCGCCAGCGCAGCTAGAGTGCCGATTTGAACTATAGAAGTTACTGCAAAACACCTTAAAAACACGTAATTCTCTTAAAAACGCATTTTCAAGTGATTTGGAGACATGTTTTGAGGAACAGTTTTTACATCATATTTGAGCGTTTCACGGTCTGAAACGACGATTTTGCATGTATCTTTGGAAACATATTCTACCTATAGTTTCGATGGAACTAGGTTATTTATGCTACAATAAGACAATATACACTGTTTTTTAGTGAATACAACCTTTTGGAGGCACTCCGTGGTGCACTCGCCAGCGCAGCTACAGTGCCGATTTGAACTATAGAAGTTACTGCAAAACACGTTAAAAACACGTAATTCGCTTAGAAAACGCATTTTCAAGTGATTTTGAGACATGTTTTGAGAAACAGTTTTTACATCATATTTGAGCGTTTCACGGTCTGAAGCGACAATTTTGAATGTATCTTTGGAAACATATTCTACCTATAGTTTCGATGGAACTAGGTTATTTATGCTACAATAAGACAAAATACACTGTTTTTTATTGAATACAACCTTTTGGAGGCACTCTGTAATGCACTCGCCAGCGCAGCTAGAGTGCCGATTTGAACTATAGAAGTTACTGCAAAACACCTTAAAAACACGTAATTCGCTTAGAAAACGCAATTTTAAGTGATTTGGAGACATGTTTTGAGAAACAGTTTTTACATCATATTTGAGCGTTTCACGGTCTGAAACGACGATTTTGCATGTATCTTTGGAAACATATTCTACCTGTAGTTTCGATGGAACTAGGTTATTTATGCTACAATAAGACAAAATACACTGATTTTTAGTGAATACAAGCTTTTGGAGGCACTCCGTGGTGCACTCGCCAGCGCAGCTAGAGTGCCGATTTGAACTATAGAAGTTACTGCAAAACACTTTAAAAACACGTAATTCGCTTAGAAAACGCATTTTCAAGTGATTTGGAGATATGTTTTGAGAAACGGTTTCTACATCATATTTGAGCGTTTCACGGTCTGAAGCGACGATTTTGCATGTATCTTTGGAAACATATTCTACCTGTAGTTTCGATGGAACTAGGTTATTTATGCTACAATAAGACAAAATACACTGATTTTTAGTGAATACAAGCTTTTGGAGGCACTCCGTGGTGCACTCGCCAGCGCAGCTAGAGTGCCGATTTGAACTATAGAAGTTACTGCAAAACACCTTAAAAACACGTAATTCGCTTAGAAAACGCATTTTCAAGTGATTTGGAGACATGTTTTGAGAAAAAGGTTTTACATCATATTTGAGCGTTTCACGGTCTGAAACGACGATTTTGCATGAATCTTTGGAAACATATTCTACCTGTAGTTTCGATGGAACTAGGTTATTTATGCTACAATAAGACAAAATACACTGATTTTTAGTGAATACAAGCTTTTGGAGGCACTCCGTGGTGCACTCGCCAGCGCAGCTAGAGTGCCGATTTGAACTATAGAAGTTACTGCAAAACACCTTAAAAACACGTAATTCGCTTAGAAAACACATTTTCAAGTGATTTGGAGACATGTTTTGAGAAACAGTTTTTACATCATATTTGAGCGTTTCACGGACTGAAACGAACGATTTGTGTGTAGCATTTGGAAACATATACTACTAGTACTTTCGATGGAATTTTGTTGTTTAGGATACAATATGCCAAAATACAGTGATTTTTAGTAAATACAAGCTTTTAGAGGCACTCCGTGGTTCACTCGCCAGCGCAGCTAGAGTGCCGATTTGAACTATAGAAGTTACTGCAAAACACCTTAAAAACACGTAATTCGCTTAGAAAACGCATTTTCAAGTGATTTGGAGACATGTTTTGAGAAACAATTTTTACATCATATTTGAGCGTTTCACGGTCTGAAACGAACGATTTGTGTGTAGCATTTGGACACATATTCTACTAGTACTTTCGATGGAATTTTGTTGTTTAGGATACCATATGACAAAATACACTGATTTTTAGTGAATACAAGCTTTTGGAGGCACTCCGTGGTGCACACGCCAGCGCAGCTAGAGTGCCGATTTGAACTATAGAAGTTACTGCAAAACAACTTAAAAACACGTAATTCGCTTAGAAAATGCATTTTCAAGTGATTTGGAGACATGTTTTGAGAAACAGTTTTTACATCATATTTGAGCGTTTTACGGTCTGAAACGACGATTTTGCATGTATCTTTGGAAACATATTCTACCTATAGTTCAATGGAACTAGGTTATTTATGCTACAATAAGACAATATACACTGTTTTTTAGTGAATACAACCTTTTGGAGGCACTCCGTGGTGCACTCGCCAGCGCAGCTACAGTGCCGATTTGAACTATAGAAGTTACTGCAAAACACGTTAAAAACACGTAATTCGCTTAGAAAACGCATTTTCAAGTGATTTTGAGACATGTTTTGAGAAACAGTTTTTACATCATATTTGAGCGTTTCACGGTCTGAAGCGACAATTTTGAATGTATCTTTGGAAACATATTCTACCTATAGTTTCGATGGAACTAGGTTATTTATGCTACAATAAGACAAAATACACTGTTTTTTATTGAATACAACCTTTTGGAGGCACTCCGTAATGCACTCGCCAGCGCAGCTCGAGTGCCGATTTGAACTATAGAAGTTACTGCAAAACACCTTAAAAACACGTAATTCGCTTAGAAAACGCAATTTTAAGTGATTTGGAGACATGTTTTGAGAAACAGTTTTTACATCATATTTGAGCGTTTCACGGTCTGAAACGACGATTTTGCATGTATCTTTGGAAACATATTCTACCTGTAGTTTCGATGGAACTAGGTTATTTATGCTACAATAAGACAAAATACACTGATTTTTAGTGAATACAAGCTTTTGGAGGCACTCCGTGGTGCACTCGCCAGCGCAGCTAGATTGCTGATTTGAACTATAGAAGTTACTGCAAAACACCTTAAAAACACGTAATTCGCTTAGAAAACGCATTTTTAAGTGATTTGGAGACATGTTTTGAGAAACAGTTTTTACATCATATTTGAGCGTTTCACGGTCTGAATCGACGATTTTGTATGCAGACTTAGGAAACATATTCTACATGTAGTTTCGATAGCATTTGGTTATTTAGGGTACAATAAGACAATATACACTGTTTTTTAGTGAATACAACCTTTTGGTGGCACTCCGTGGTGCACTCGCCAACGCAACTAGAGTGCCGGTTTGAACTATAGAAGTTACTGCAAAATATCTTAAAAAGACGTAATTCACTTAGAAAACGCATTTTCAAGTGATTTGGAGACATGTTTTGAGAAACAGTTTTTACATCATATTTGAGCGTTTCACGGTCTGAAACGACGATTTTGTATGTAGACTTAGGAAACATACTCTACCTGTAGTGTCGATGGAATTTTGTTGTTTAGGATACAATATGACAAAATACAGTGATTTTTAGTGAATACAAGCTTTTGGAGGCACTCCGTGGTGCACTCGCCAGCGCAGCTAGAGTGCCGATTTGAACTATAGAAGTTACTGCAAAACACCTTAAAAACACGTAATTCGCTTAGAAAAAGGCATTTTCAAGTGATTTGGAGATATGTTTTGAGAAACGGTTTCTACATCATATTTGAGCGTTTCACGGTCTGAAGCGACGATTTTGCATGTATCTTTGGAAACATATTCTACCTGTAGTTTCGATGGAACTAGGTTATTTATGCTACAATAAGACAAAATACACTGATTTTTAGTGAATACAAGCTTTAGGAGGCACTCCGTGGTGCACTCGCCAGCGCAGCTAGAGTGCCGATTTGAACTATAGAAGTTACTGCAAAACACCTTAAAAACACGTAATTCGCTTAGAAAACGCATTTTCAAGTGATTTGGAGACATGTTTTGAGAAAAAGATTTTACATCATATTTGAGCGTTTCACGGTCTGAAACGACGATTTTGCATGTATCTTTGGAAACATATTCTACCTGTAGTTTCGATGGAACTAGGTTATTTATGCTACAATAAGACAAAATACACTGATTTTTAGTGAATACAAGCTTTTGGAGGCACTCCGTGGTGCACTCGCCAGCGCAGCTAGAGTGCCGATTTGAACTATAGAATTTACTGCAAAACACCTTAAAAACACGTAATTCGCTTAGAAAACACATTTTCAAGTGATTTGGAGACATGTTTTGAGAAACAGTTTTTACATCATATTTGAGCGTTTCACGGACTGAAACGAACGATTTGTGTGTAGCATTTGGAAACATATACTACTAGTACTTTCGATGGAATTTTGTTGTTTAGGATACAATATGCCAAAATACAGTGATTTTTAGTAAATACAAGCTTTTGGAGGCACTCCGTGGTTCACTCGCCAGCGCAGCTAGAGTGCCGATTTGAACTATAGAAGATACTGCAAAACACCTTAAAAACACGTAATTCGTTTAGAAAACGCGTTTTCAAGTGATTTAGAGACATGTTTTGAGAAACAGTTTTTACATCATATTTGAGCGTTTCACGGTCTGAAACGAACGATTTGTGTGTAGCATTTGGACACATATTCTACTAGTACTTTCGATGGAATTTTGTTGTTTAGGATACCATATGACAAAATACACTGATTTTTAGTGAATACAAGCTTTTGGAGGCACTCCGTGGTGCACTCGCCAGCGCAGCTAGAGTGCCGATTTGAACTATAGAAGTTACTGCAAAACAACTTAAAAACACGTAATTCGCTTAGAAAATGCATTTTCAAGTGATTTGGAGACATGTTTTGAGAAACAGTTTTTACATCATATTTGAGCGTTTTACGGTCTGAAACGACGATTTTGCATGTATCTTTGGAAACATATTCTACCTATAGTTCAATGGAACTAGGTTAATTATGGTACAATAAGACAAAATACACTGTTTTTTAGTGAATACAACCTTTAGGAGGCACTTCGTGGTGCACTCGCCAGCGCAGCTAGAGTGCCGGTTTGAACTATAGAAGTTACTGCAAAACACCTTAAAAACACGTAATTCGCTTAGAAAAAACATTTTCAAGTGATTTGGAGACATGTTTTGAGAAACAGTTTTTACATCATATTTGAGCGTTTCACGGTCTGAAACGACGATTTTGCATGTATCTTTGGAAACATATTCTGCCTATATTTTCGATGGAACTAGGTTATTTATGCTACAATAAGACACAATACACTATTTTTTATTGAATACAACCTTTAGAGGCACTACGGAATGCACTCGCCAGCGCAGCTAGAGTGCCGATTTGAACTATAGAAGTTACTGCAAAACAACTTAAAAACACGTAATTCGCTTAGAAAAAGCATTTTCAAGTGATTTGGAGACATGTTTTGAGAAACAGTTTTTACATCATATTTGAGCGTTTCACGGACTGAAACGAACGATTTGTGTGTAGCATTTGGAAACATATTCTACTAGTACTTTCGATGGAATTTTGTTGTTTAGGATACAATATGACAAAATACAGTGATTTTTAGTGAATACAAGCTTTTGGAGGCACTCCGTGGTTCACTCGCCAGCGCAGCTAGAGTGCCGATTTTAACTATAGAAGTTACTGCAAAACACCTTAAAAACACGTAATTCGCTTAGAAAACGCATTTTCAAGTGATTTGGAGACATGTTTTGAGAAACAGTTTTTACATCATATTTGAGCGTTTCACGGTCTGAAACGACGATTTTGCATGTATATTTGGAAACATATTCTACCTATAGTTTCGATGGAACTAGGTTATTTATGCTACAATAAGACAAAATACACTGTTTTTTAGTGAACACAACCTTTTGGAAGCACTTAGTAGTGCACTCGCCAGCGCAGCTAGAGTGCCGATTTGAACTATAGAAGTTACTACAAAACACCTTAAAAACACGTAATTCGCTTAGAAAACGCATTTTCAAGTGATTTGGAGACATGTTTTGAGAAACAGTTTTTACATCATATTTGAACGTTTCACGGTCTGAAACGAACGATTTGTGTGTAGCATTTGGACACATATTCTACTAGTACTTTCGATGGAATTTTGTTGTTTAGGATACCATATGACAAAATACACTAATTTTTAGTGAATACAAGCTTTTGGAGGCACTGCGTGGTGCACTCGCCAGCGCAGCTAGAGTGCCGTTTTGAACTATAGAAGTTACTGCAAAACACCTTAAAAACACGTAATTCGCTTAGAAAACGCATTTTCAAGTGATTTGGAGACATGTTTTGAGAAACAGTTTTTACATCATATTTGAACGTTTCACGGTCTGAAACGAACGATTTGTGTGTAGCATTTGGACACATATTCTACTAGTACTTTCGATGGAATTTTGTTGTTTAGGATACCATATGACAAAATACACTAATTTTTAGTGAATACAAGCTTTTGGAGGCACTGCGTGGTGCACTCGCCAGCGCAGCTAGAGTGCCGTTTTGAACTATAGAAGTTACTGCAAAACACCTTAAAAACACGTAATTCGCTTAGAACATGCATTTTCAAGTGATTTGAAGACATATTTTGAGAAACAGTTTTACATCATATTTGAGCGTTTCACGGTCTGAATCGACGATTATGTATGTAGACTTAGGAAACATAATCTACATGTAGTTGCGATGGAACTAGGTTATTTATGCTACAATAAGACAAAATATATTGATTTTTAGTGAATACATGCTTTTGGAGGCACTTCGTGGTGCACTCGCCAGCGCAGCTAGAGTGCCGATTTGAACTATAGAAGTTACTGCAAAACACCTTAAAAACACGTAATTTGCATAGAAAACGCATTTTCAAGTGATTTGGAGACATGTATTGAGAAACAGTTTTTACATCATATTTGAGCGTTTCACGGTCTGAAACGACGATTTTGCATGTATCTTTGGAAACATATTCTACCTGTAGTTTCGATGGAACTAGGTTATTTATGCTACATTAAGACAAAATACACAGATTTTTAGTGAATACAACCTTTTGGAGGCACTCCGTGGTGCACTCGCCAGCGCAGCTAGAGTGCCGACTTGTCTGAAACGAACGATTTGTGTGTAGCATTTGGACACATATACTACTAGTACTTTCGATTGAATATTGTTGTTTAGGATACAATATGACAAAATACAATGATTTTTAGTGAATACAACCTTTTGGAGGCACTCCGTGGTGCACTCGCCAGCGCAGCTAGAGTGCCGATTTGAACTATAGAAGTTACTGCAAAACACCTTAAAAACACGTAATTCGCTTAGAAAACGCATTTTCAAGTGATTTGGAGACATGTTTTGAGAAACAGTTTTTACATCATATTTGAGCGTTTCACGGTCTGAAACGACGATTTTGCATGTATCTTTGGAAACATATTCTACCTATAGTTTCGATGGAACTAGGTTATTTATGTTACAATAAGACAATATACACTGTTTTTTAGTGAATACAACCTTTTGGAGGCACTCCGTAATGCACTCGCCAGCGCAGCTAGAGTGCCGATTTGAACTATAGAAGTGACTGCAAAACACCTTAAAAACACGTAATTCGCTTAGAAAACGCATTTACAAGTGATTTGGAGACATGTTTTGAGAAACAGTTTTTACATCATATTTGAGCGTTTCACGGTCTGAAACGACGATTTTGCATGTATCTTTGGAAACATATTCTACCTATAGTTTCGATGGAACTAGGTTATTTATGCTACAATAAGAAAAAATACACTGTCTTTTAGTGAATACAACCTTTTAGAAGCATTTCGTAATGCACTCGCCAGCGCAGCTAAAGTGCCGATTTGAACTATAGAAGTTACTGCAAAACACCTTAAAAACACGTAATACGCTTAGAAAACGCATTTTCAAGTGATTTGGAGACATGTTTTGAGAAACAGTTTTTACATCATATTTGAGCGTTTCACGGTCTGAAACGAACGATTTGTGTGTAGCATTTGGACACATATTCTACTAGTACTTTCAATGAAATTTTGTTGTTTAGGATATCATATGACAAAATACACTGATTTTTAGTGAATACAAGCTTTTGGAGGCACTCCGTGGTGCACACGCCAGCGCAGCTAGAGTGCCGACTTGAATTATAGAAGTTACTGCAAAACACCTTAAAAACACGTAATTCGCTTAGAAAATGCATTTTCAGGTGATTTGGAGACATGTTTTGAGAAACAGTTTTTACATTATATTTGAGCGTTTCACGGTCTGAAACGACGGTTTTGCATGTATCTTTGGAAACATATTCTACCTATAGTTTCGATGGAACTAGGTTATTTATGCTACAATAAGACAAAATACACTGTTTTTTAGTGAATACATGCTTTCGGAGGCACTCGGTGGTGCAGTCGCCAGCGCAGCTAGAGTGCCGATTTGAACTATAGAACTTACTGAAAAACACCTTAAAAACACGTAATTGGCTTAGAAAACTCATTTTCAAGTGATTTGGGGACATGTTTTGAGAAACAGTTTTTACATCATATTTGAGCGATTCACGAAACGACGATTTTTTATGTATCTTTGGAAACATATTCTACCTATAGTTTCGATGGAACTAGGTTATTTATGCTACAATAAGGTAAAATACACTGTTTTTTTAGTGAATACAACCTTTTGGAAGCACTTCGTGGTGCACTCGCCAGCGCAGCTAGAGTGCCGATTGAACTATAGAAGTTACTGCAAAACACCTTAAAAACACGTAATTCGCTTAGAAAACGCATTTTCAAGTGATTTGGAGACATGTTTTGAGAAACAGTTTTTACATCATATTTGAGCGTTTCACGGTCTGAAACGACGATTTTGCATGTATCTTTGGAAACATATTCTACCTATAGTTTCGATGGAACTAGGTTATTTATGCTACAATAAGACAAAATACACTGTTTTTTAGTGAATACATGCTTTTGGAGGCACTCGGTGGTGCAGTCGCCAGCGCAGCTAGAGTGCCGATTTGAACTATAGAACTTACTGCAAAACACCTTAAAAACACGTAATTCGCTTAGAAAACTCATTTTCAAGTGATTTGGAGACATGTTTTGAGAAACAGTTTTTACATCATATTTGAGCGTTTCACGGTCTGAAACGAACGATTTGTGTGTAGTATTTGGACACATATTCTACATACTAGTACTTTCGATTGAATTTTGTTGTTTAGGATACAATATGACAAAATACAGTGATTTTTAGTGAATACAAGCTTTTGGAGGCATTCCGTGGTGCACTCGCCAGCGCAGCTAGAGTGCCAATTTGAACTATAGAAGTTACTGCAATACACCTTAAAAACACGTAATTTGCGTAGAAAACGCATTTTCAATTGATTTGGAGACATGTTTTGAGAAACAGTTTTTACATCATATTTGAGCGTTTCACGGTCTGAAACGACGATTTTGCATGTATCTTTGGAAACATATTCTACCTATAGTTCAATGGAACTAGGTTAATTATGGTACAATAAGACAAAATACACTGTTTTTTAGTGAATACAACCTTTAGGAGGCTCTCCGTGGTGCACTCGCCAGCGCAGCTAGAGTGCCGATTTGAACTATAGAAGTTATTGCAAAACACCTTAAAAACACGTAATTCGCTTAGAAAACGCATTTTCAAGTGATTTGGAGACATGTTTTGAGAAACAGTTTTTACATCATATTTGAGCGTTTCACGGTCTGAAACGACGATTTTGCATGTATCTTTGGAAACATATGCTACCTATAGTTTCGATGGAACTAGGTTATTTATGCTACAATAAGACACAATACACTGTTTTTTTATTGAATACAACCTTTTGGAGGCACTCCGGAATGCACTCGCCAGCGCAGCTAGAGTGCCGATTTGAACTATAGAAGTTACTGCAAAACACCTTAAAAACACGTAATTCGCTTAGAAAACGCATTTTCAAGTGATTTGGAGACATGTTTTGAGAAACAGTTTTTACATCATATTTGAGCGTTTCACGGTCTGAAACGACGATTTTGCATGTATTTTTGGAAACATATTCTACCTATAGTTTCGATGGAACTACGTTATTTATGCTACAATAAGAAAAAATACACTGTTTTTTAGTGAATAGAACCTTTTGAAAGCACTTCGTGGTGCACTCGCCAGCGCAGCTAGAGTGCCGATTTGAACTATAGAAGTTACTGCGAAACACCTTAAAAACACGTAATTCGCTTAGAAAACGCATTTTCAAGTGATTTGGAGACATGTTTTGAGAAACAGTTTTTACATCATATTTGAGCGTTTCACGGTCTGAAACGACGATTTTGCATGTATCTTTGGAAACATATTCTACCTATAGTTTCGATGGAACTAGGTTATTTATGTTACAATAAGACAATATACACTGTTTTTTAGTGAATACATCCTTTTGGAGGCACTCCGTGGTGCACTCGCCAGCGCAGCTAAAGTGCCGATTTGAACTATAGAAGTTACTGCGAAGCACCTTAAAAACACGTAATTCGCTTAGAAAACGCATTTTCAAGTGATTTGGAGACATGTTTTGAGAAACAGTTTTTACATCATATTTGAGCGTTTCACGGTCTGAAACGACGATTTTGCATGTATCTTTGGAAACATATTCTACCTGCAGTTTCAATGGAACTAGGTTATTTATGCTACAATAAGACAAAATACACTGTTTTTTAGTGAATACAACCTTTTGGAGGCACTCCGTGGTGCACTCGCCAACGCAACTAGAGTGCCGGTTTGAACTATAGAAGTTACTGCAAAATACCTTAAAAACACGTAATTCGCTTAGAAAACGCATTTTCAAGTGATTTGAAGATATGTTTTGAGAAACGGCTTCTACATCATATTTGAGCGTTTCACGGTCTGAAGCGACGATTTTGCATGTATCTTTGGAAACATATTCTACCTATATTTTCGATGGAACTAGGTTATTTATGCTACAATAAGACACAATACACTGTTTTTTATTGAATACAACCTTTTGGAGGCACTACGGAATGCACTCGCCAGCGCAGATAGAGTGCCAATTTGAACTATAGAAGTTACTGCGAAACACCTTAAAAACACGTAATTCGCTTAGAAAACGCATTTTCAAGTGATTTGGAGACATGTTTTGAGAAACAGTTTTTACATCATACTTGAGCGTTTCACGGTCTGAAACGACGATTTTGCATGTATCTTTAGAAACATATTCTACCTGCAGTTTCAATGGAACTAGATTATTTATGCTACAATAAGTCAAAATACACTGATTATTAGTGAATACAAGCTTTTGGAGGCATTCCGTGGTGCACTCACCAGCGCAGCTAGAGTGCCGATTTGAACTATAGAAGTTACTGCAAAACACCTTAAAAACACGTAATTCGCTTAGAAAACGCATTTTCAAGTGATTTGGAGACATGTTTTGAGAAACGGTTTCTACATCATATTTGAGCGTTTCACGATCTGAAGCGACGATTTTGCATGTATCTTTGGAAACATATTCCACCTGTAGTTTCGATGGAACTAGGTTATTTATGCTACAATAAGACAAAATACAGTGATTTTTAGTGAATACAAGCTTTTGGAGGCACTCCGTGGTGCACTCGCCAGCGCAGCTTGAGTGCCGATTTGAACTTTAGAAGTTACTGCGAAACACCTTAAAAACACGTAATTCGCTTAGAAAACGCATTTTCAAGTGATTTGGAGACATGTTTTGAGAAACAGTTTTTACATCATATTTGAGCGTTTCACGGTCTGAAACGACGATTTTGCATGTATCTTTGGAAACATATTCTACCTGTAGTTTCAATGGAACTAGATTATTTATGCTACAATAAGTCAAAATACACTGATTATTAGTGAATACAAGCTTTTGGAGGCACTCCGTGGTGCACTCGCCAGCGCAGCTTGAGTGCCGATTTGAACTATAGAAGTTACTGCAAAACACCTTAAAAACACGCAATTCGCTTAGAAAACACATTTTCAAGTGATTTGGGGACATGTTTCGAGAAACAGTTTTTACATCATATTTGAGCGTTTCACGGACTGAAACGAACGATTTGTGTGTAGCATTTGGAAACATATTCTACTAGTACTTTCGACGGAATTTTGTTGTTTAGGATACAATATGACAAAATACAGTGATTTTTAGTGAATACAAGCTTTTGGAGGCACTCCGTGGTGCACTCGCCAGCGCAGCTAGAGTGCCGATTTGAACTATAGAAGTTACTGCAAAACACCTTAAAAACACGTAATTCGCTTAGAAAACGCATTTTCAAGTGATTTGGAGATATGTTTTGAGAAACGGTTTCTACATCATATTTGAGCGTTTCACGGTCTGAAGCGACGATTTTGCATGTATCTTTGGAAACATATTCTACCTGTAGTTTCGATGGAACTAGGTTATTTATGCTACAATAAGACAAAATACACTGATTTTTAGTGAATACAAGCTTTTGGAGGCACTCCGTGGTGCACTCGCCAGCGCAGCTAGAGTGCCGATTTGAACTATAGAAGTTACTGCAAAACACCTTAAAACACGTAATTCGCTTAGAAAACGCATTTTCAAGTGATTTGGAGACATGTTTTGAGAAAAAGGTATTACATCATATTTGAGCGTTTCACGGTCTGAAACGACGATTTTGCATGTATCTTTGGAAACATATTCTACCTGTAGTTTCGATGGAACTAGGTTATTTATGCTACAATAAGACAAAATACACTGATTTTTAGTGAATACAAGCTTTTGGAGGCACTCCGTGGTGCACTCGCCAGCGCAGCTAGAGTGCCGATTTGAACTATAGAAGTTACTGCAAAACACCTTAAAAACACGCAATTCGCTTAGAAAACACATTTTCAAGTGATTTGGAGACATGTTTTGAGAAACAGTTTTTACATCATATTTGAGCGTTTCACGGACTGAAACGAACGATTTGTGTGTAGCATTTGGAAACATATACTACTAGTACTTTCGATGGAATTTTGTTGTTTAGGATACAATATGCCAAAATACAGTGATTTTTAGTAAATACAAGCTTTTAGAGGCACTCCGTGGTTCACTCGCCAGCGCAGCTAGAGTGCCGATTTGAACTATAGAAGATACTGCAAAACACCTTAAAAATACGTAATTCGCTTAGAAAACGCATTTTCAAGTGATTTGGAGACATGTTTTGAGAAACAATTTTTACATCATATTTGAGCGTTTCACGGTCTGAAACGAACGATTTGTGTGTAGCATTTGGACACATATTCTACTAGTACTTTCGATGGAATTTTGTTGTTTAGGATACCATATGACAAAATACACTGATTTTTAGTGAATACAAGCTTTTGGAGGCACTCCGTGGTGCACTCGCCAGCGCAGCTAGAGTGCCGATTTAAACTATAGAAGTTACTGCAAAACAACTTAAAAACACGTAATTCGCTTAGAAAATGCATTTTCAAGTGATTTGGAGACATGTTTTGAGAAACAGTTTTTACATCATATTTGAGCGTTTTACGGTCTGAAACGACGATTTTGCATGTATCTTTGGAAACATATTCTACCTATAGTTCAATGGAACTAGGTTATTTATGCTACAATAAGACAATATACACTGTTTTTTAGTGAATACAACCTTTTGGAGGCACTCCGTGGTGCACTCGCCAGCGCAGCTACAGTGCCGATTTGAACTATAGAAGTTACTGCAAAACACGTTAAAAACACGTAATTCGCTTAGAAAACGCATTTTCAAGTGATTTTGAGACATGTTTTGAGAAACAGTTTTTACATCATATTTGAGCGTTTCACGGTCTGAAGCGACAATTTTGAATGTATCTTTGGAAACATATTCTACCTATAGTTTCGATGGAACTAGGTTATTTATGCTACAATAAGACAAAATACACTGTTTTTTATTGAATACAACCTTTTGGAGGCACTCCGTAATGCACTCGCCAGCGCAGCTAGAGTGCCGATTTGAACTATAGAAGTTACTGCAAAACACCTTAAAAACACGTAATTCGCTTAGAAAACGCAATTTTAAGTGATTTGGAGACATGTTTTGAGAAACAGTTTTTACATCATATTTGAGCGTTTCACGGTCTGAAACGACGATTTTGCATGTATCTTTGGAAACATATTCTACCTGTAGTTTCGATGGAACTAGGTTATTTATGCTACAATAAGACAAAATACACTGATTTTTAGTGAATACAAGCTTTTGGAGGCACTCCGTGGTGCACTCGCCAGCGCAGCTAGATTACTGATTTGAACTATAGAAGTTACTGCAAAACACCTTAAAAACACGTAATTCGCTTAGAAAACGCATTTTTAAGTGATTTGGAGACATGTTTTGAGAAACAGTTTTTACATCATATTTGAGCGTTTCACTCACGGTCTGAAGCGACGATTTTGCATGTATCTTTGGAAACATATTCTACCTGTAGTTTCGATGGAACTAGGTTATTTATGCTACAATAAGACAAAATACACTGATTTTTAGTGAATACAAGCTTTTGGAGGCACTCCGTGGTGCACTCGCCAGCGCAGCTAGAGTGCCGATTTAAACTATAGAAGTTACTGCAAAACAACTTAAAAACACGTAATTCGCTTAGAAAATGCATTTTCAAGTGATTTGGAGACATGTTTTGAGAAACAGTTTTTACATCATATTTGAGCGTTTTACGGTCTGAAACGACGATTTTGCATGTATCTTTGGAAACATATTCTACCTATAGTTCAATGGAACTAGGTTATTTATGCTACAATAAGACAATATACACTGTTTTTTAGTGAATACAACCTTTTGGAGGCACTCCGTGGTGCACTCGCCAGCGCAGCTACAGTGCCGATTTGAACTATAGAAGTTACTGCAAAACACGTTAAAAACACGTAATTCGCTTAGAAAACGCATTTTCAAGTGATTTTGAGACATGTTTTGAGAAACAGTTTTTACATCATATTTGAGCGTTTCACGGTCTGAAGCGACGATTTTGCATGTATCTTTGGAAACATATTCTACCTGTAGTTTCGATGGAACTAGGTTATTTATGCTACAATAAGACAAAATACACTGATTTTTAGTGAATACAAGCTTTAGGAGGCACTCCGTGGTGCACTCGCCAGCGCAGCTAGAGTGCCGATTTGAACTATAGAAGTTACTGCAAAACACCTTAAAAACACGTAATTCGCTTAGAAAACGCATTTTTAAGTGATTTGGAGACATGTTTTGAGAAAAAGGTTTTACATCATATTTGAGCGTTTCACGGTCTGAAACGACGATTTTGCATGTATCTTTGGAAACATATTCTACCTGTAGTTTCGATGGAACTAGGTTATTTATGCTACAATAAGACAAAATACACTGATTTTTAGTGAATACAAGCTTTTGGAGGCACTCCGTGGTGCACTCGCCTGCGCAGCTAGAGTGCCGATTTGAACTATAGAAGTTACTGCAAAACACCTTAAAAACACGTAATTCGCTTAGAAAACACATTTTCAAGTGATTTGGAGACATGTTTTGAGAAACAGTTTTTACATCATATTTGAGCGTTTCACGGACTGAAACGAACGATTTGTGTGTAGCATTTGGAAACATATACTACTAGTACTTTCGATGGAATTTTGTTGTTTAGGATACAATATGCCAAAATACAGTGATTTTTAGTAAATACAAGCTTTTGGAGGCACTCCGTGGTTCACTCGCCAGCGCAGCTAGAGTGCCGATTTGAACTATAGAAGATACTGCAAAACACCTTAAAAACACGTAATTCGTTTAGAAAACGCGTTTTCAAGTGATTTAGAGACATGTTTTGAGAAACAGTTTTTACATCATATTTGAGCGTTTCACGGTCTGAAACGACGATTTTGCATGTATCTTTGGAAACATATTCTGCCTATATTTTCGATGGAACTAGGTTATTTATGCTACAATAAGACACAATACACTATTTTTTATTGAATACAACCTTTAGAGGCACTACGGAATGCACTCGCCAGCGCAGCTAGAGTGCCGATTTGAACTATAGAAGTTACTGCAAAACACCTTAAAAACACATAATTCGCTTAGAAAACGCATTTTCAAGTGATTTGGAGACATGTTTTGAGAAACAGTTTTTACATCATATTTGAGCGTTTCACGGTCTGAAACGACGATTTTGCATGTATTTTTGGAAACATATTCTACCTATAGTTTTGATGGAACTAGGTTATTTATGCTACAATAAGTCAAAATACACTGTTTTTTAGTGAATACAACCTTTTGGAAGCACTTCGTGGTGCACTCGCCAGCGCAGCTAGAGTGCCGATTTGAACTATAGAAGTTACTGCAAAACACCTTAAAAACACGTAATTCGCTTAGAAAACGCATTTTCAAGTGATTTGGAGAAATGTTTTGAGAAACAGTTTTTCATCATACTTGAGCGTTTCACGGTCTGAAACGACGATTTTGCATGTATCTTTGGAAACATATTCTAGCTGCAGTTTCAATGGAACTAGATTATTTATGCTACAATAAGTCAAAATACACTGATTATTAGTGAATACAAGCTTTTGGAGGCATTCCGTGGTGCACTCGCCAGCGCAGCTAGAGTGCCGATTTGAACTTTAGAAGTTACTGCGAAACACCCTAAAAACACGTAATTGGCTTAGAAAATGCATTTCCAAGTTATTTGGAGACATGTTTTGAGAAACAGTTTTTACATCATATTTGAGCGTATCACGGTCTGAAACGACGATTTTGCATGTATCTTTGGAAACATATTCTAGTTGTGGTTTCAATGGAACTAGATTATTTATGCTACAATAAGTCAAAATACACTGATTATTAGTGAATACAAGCTTTTGGAGGCACTCCGTGGTGCACTCGCCAGCGCAGCTAGAGTGCCGATTTGAACTATAGAAGTTACTGCAAAACACCTTAAAAACACGTAATTCGCCTAGAAAACGCATTTATAAGTGATTTGGAGACATGTTTTGAGAAACGGTTTCTACATCATATTTGAGCGTTTCACGGTCTGAAGCGACGATTTTTCATGTATCTTTGGAAACATATTCTACCTGTAGTTTCGATGGAACTAGGTTATTTATGCTACAATAAGACAAAATACAGTGATTTTTAGTGAATACAAGCTTTTGGAGGCACTCCGTGGTGCACTCGCCAGCGCAGCTAGAATGCCGATTTGAACTTTAGAAGTTACTGAAAAACACCTTAAAAACATGTAATTCGAGTAGAAAACGCATTTTCAAGTGATTTGGAGACATGTTTTGAGAAACAGTTTTTACATCATATTTGAGCGTTTCGCGGTCTGAAACGACGATTTTGCATGTATCTTTGGAAACATATTCTACCTGTAGTTACGATGAAACTAGGTTATTTATGCTACAATAAGACAAAATGCACTGATCTCTAGTGAATACAAGCTTTTGGAGGCACTCCGTGGTGCACTCGCCAGCGCAGCTAGAGTGCCAATTTGAACTATAGAAGTTACTGCAAAACACCTTAAAAACACGTAATTCGCTTAGAAAACACATTTTAAAGTGATTTGGAGACATGTTTCGAGAAACAGTTTTTACATCATATTTGAGCGTTTCACGGACTGAAACGAACGATTTGTGTGTAGCATTTGGAAACATATTCTACTAATACTTTCAATGGAATTTTGTTGTTTAGGATACAATATGACAAAATACAGTGATTTTTAGTGAATACAAGCTTTTGGAGGCACTCCGTGGTGCACTCGCCAGCGCAGCTAGAGTGCCGATTTGAACTATAGAAGTTACTGCAAAACACCTTAAAAACACGTAATTCGAGTAGAAAACGCATTTTCAAGTGATTTGGAGACATGTTTTGAGAAACAGTTTTTACATCATATTTGAGCGTATCACGGTCTGAAACGACGATTTTGCATGTATCTTTGGAAACATATTCTACCTGTAGTTTCGATGGAACTAGGTTATTTATGCTACAATAAGACAAAATACACTGATTTTTAGTGAATACAAGCTTTTGGAGGCACTCCGTGGTGCACTCGCCAGCGCAGCTAGAGTGCCGATTTGAGTTTTTACATCATATTTGAGCGCTTCACGGTCTGAAACGACGATTTTGCATGAATCTTTGGAAACATATTCTACCTATAGTTTCGATGGAACTAGGTTATTTATGCTACAGTAAGACAATATACACTGTTTTTTAGTGAATACAACCTTTTGGAGGCACTCCGTGGTGCACTCGCCAGCGCAGCTTCAGTGCCGATTTGAACTATAGAAGTTACTGCAAAACACCTTAAAAACACGTAATTCGCTTAGAAAACGCATTTTCAAGTGATTTGAAAATATGTTTTGAGAAACAGTTTTTACATCATATTTGAGCGTTTCACGGTCTGAAGCGACAATTTTGCATGTATCTTTGGAAACATATTCTACCTATAGTTTCGATGGAACTAGGTTATCTATGCTACAATGAGACAAAATACACTGTTTTTTATTGAATACAACCTTTTGGAGGCACTCCGTAATGCACTCGCCAGCGCAGCTAGAGTGCCGATTTGAACTATAGAAGTTACTGCAAAACACCTTAAAAACACGTAATTCGCTTAGAAAACGCAATTTTAAGTGATTTGGAGACATGTTTTAAAAACAGTTTTTACATCATATTTGAGCGTTTCACGGTCTGAAACGACGATTTTGCATGTATCTTTGGAAACATATTCTACCTGTAGTTTCGATGGAACTAGGTTATTTATGCTACAATAAGACAAAATACACTGATTTTTAGTGAATACAAGCTTTTGGAGGCACTCCGTGGTGCACTCGCCAGCGCAGCTAGAGTGCCGATTTGAACTATAGAAGTTACTGCAAAACACCTTAAAAACACGTAATTCGCTTAGAAAACGCATTTTCAAGTGATTTGGAGACATGTTTTGAGAAACAGGTTTTACATCATATTTGAGCGTTTCACGGTCTGAAACGACGATTTTGCATGTATCTTTGGAAACATATTCTACCTGTAGTTTCGATGGAACTAGGTTATTTATGCTACAATAAGACAAAATACACTGATTTTTAGTGAATACAAGCTTTTGGAGGCACTCCGTGGTGCACTCGCCAGCGCAGCTAGAGTGCCGATTTAAACTATAGAAGTTACTGCAAAACACCTTAAAAACACGTAATTCGCTTAGAAAACACATTTTCAAGTGATTTGGAGACATGTTTTGAGAAACAGTTTTTACATCATATTTGAGCGTTTCACGGACTGAAACGAACGATTTGTGTGTAGCATTTGGAAACATATTCTACTAGTACTTTCGATGGAATTTTGTTGTTTAGGATACAATATGACAAAATACAGTGATTTTTAGTGAATACAAGCTTTTGGAGGCACTCCGTGGTTCACTCGCCAGCGCAGCTAGAGTGCCGATTTTAACTATAGAAGTTACTGCAAAACACCTTAAAAACACGTAATTCGCTTAGAAAACGCATTTTCAAGTGATTTGGAGACATGTTTTGAGAAACAGTTTTTACATCATATTTGAGCGTTTCACGGTCTGAAACGACGATGTTGCATGTATATTTGGAAACATATTCTACATATAGTTTCGATGGAACTAGGTTATTTATGCTACAATAAGACAAAATACACTGTTTTTTAGTGAACACAACCTTTTGGAAGCACTTAGCAGTGCACTCGCCAGCGCAGCTAGAGTGCCGATTTGAACTATAGAAGTTACTACAAAACACCTTAAAAACACGTAATTCGCTTAGAAAACGCATTTTCAAGTGATTTGGAGACATGTTTTGAGAAACAGTTTTTACATCATATTTGAACGTTTCACGGTCTGAAACGAACGATTTGTGTGTAGCATTTGGACACATATTCTACTAGTACTTTCGATGGAATTTTGTTGTTTAGGATACCATATGACAAAATACACTGATTTTTAGTGAATACAAGCTTTTGGAGGCACTGCGTGGTGCACTCGCCAGCGCAGCTAGAGTGCCGTTTTGAACTATAGAAGTTACTGCAAAACACCTTAAAAACACGTAATTCGCTTAGAAAATGCATTTTCAAGTGATTTGAAGACATGTTTTGAGAAACAGTTTTTACATCATATTTGAGCGTTTCACGGTCTGAATCGACGATTATGTATGTAGACTTAGGAAACATAATCTACATGTAGTTGCGATGGAACTAGGTTATTTATGCTACAATAAGACAAAATATATTGATTTTTAGTGAATACATGCTTTTGGAGGCACTTCGTGGTGCACTCGCCAGCGCAGCTAGAGTGCCGATTTGAACTATAGAAGTTACTGCAAAACACCTTAAAAACACGTAATTTGCATAGAAAACGCATTTTCAAATGATTTGGAGACATGTATTGAGAAACAGTTTTTACATCATATTTGAGCGTTTCACGGTCTGAAACGACGATTTTGCATGTATCTTTGGAAACATATTCTACCTGTAGTTTCGATGGAACTAGGTTATTTATGCTACATTAAGACAAAATACACAGATTTTTAGTGAATACAACCTTTTGGAGGCACTCCGTGGTGCACTCGCCAGCGCAGCTAGAGTGCCGACTTGTCTGAAACGAACGATTTGTGTGTAGCATTTGGACACATATTCTACTAGTACTTTCGATTGAATATTGTTGTTTAGGATACAATATGACAAAATACAATGATTTTTAGTGAATACAACCTTTTGGAGGCACTCCGTGGTGCACTCGCCAGCGCAGCTAGAGTGCCGATTTGAACTATAGAAGTTACTGCAAAACACCTTAAAAACACGTAATTCGCTTAGAAAACGCATTTTCAAGTGATTTGGAGACATGTTTTGAGAAACAGTTTTTACATCATATTTGAGCGTTTCACGGTCTGAAACGACGATTTTGCATGTATCTTTGGAAACATATTCTACCTGTAGTTTCAATGGAACTAGATTATTTATGCTACAATAAGTCAAAATACACTGATTATTAGTGAATACAAGCTTTTGGAGGCACTCCGTGGTGCACTCGCCAGCGCAGCTTGAGTGCCGATTTGAACTATAGAAGTTACTGCAAAACACCTTAAAAACACGCAATTCGCTTAGAAAACACATTTTCAAGTGATTTGGGGACATGTTTCGAGAAACAGTTTTTACATCATATTTGAGCGTTTCACGGACTGAAACGAACGATTTGTGTGTAGCATTTGGAAACATATTCTACTAGTACTTTCGACGGAATTTTGTTGTTTAGGATACAATATGACAAAATACAGTGATTTTTAGTGAATACAAGCTTTTGGAGGCACTCCGTGGTGCACTCGCCAGCGCAGCTAGAGTGCCGATTTGAACTATAGAAGTTACTGCAAAACACCTTAAAAACACGTAATTCGCTTAGAAAACGCATTTTCAAGTGATTTGGAGATATGTTTTGAGAAACGGTTTCTACATCATATTTGAGCGTTTCACGGTCTGAAGCGACGATTTTGCATGTATCTTTGGAAACATATTCTACCTGTAGTTTCGATGGAACTAGGTTATTTATGCTACAATAAGACAAAATACACTGATTTTTAGTGAATACAAGCTTTTGGAGGCACTCCGTGGTGCACTCGCCAGCGCAGCTAGAGTGCCGATTTGAACTATAGAAGTTACTGCAAAACACCTTAAAAACACGTAATTCGCTTAGAAAACGCATTTTCAAGTGATTTGGAGACATGTTTTGAGAAAAAGGTTTTACATCATATTTGAGCGTTTCACGGTCTGAAACGACGATTTTGCATGTATCTTTGGAAACATATTCTACCTGTAGTTTCGATGGAACTAGGTTATTTATGCTACAATAAGACAAAATACACTGATTTTTAGTGAATACAAGCTTTTGGAGGCACTCCGTGGTGCACTCGCCAGCGCAGCTAGAGTGCCGATTTGAACTATAGAAGTTACTGCAAAACACCTTAAAAACACGTAATTCGCTTAGAAAACACATTTTCAAGTGATTTGGAGACATGTTTTGAGAAACAGTTTTTACATCATATTTGAGCGTTTCACGGACTGAAACGAACGATTTGTGTGTAGCATTTGGAAACATATACTACTAGTACTTTCGATGGAATTTTGTTGTTTAGGATACAATATGCCAAAATACAGTGATTTTTAGTAAATACAAGCTTTTAGAGGCACTCCGTGGTTCACTCGCCAGCGCAGCTAGAGTGCCGATTTGAACTATAGAAGATACTGCAAAACACCTTAAAAACACGTAATTCGCTTAGAAAACGCATTTTCAAGTGATTTGGAGACATGTTTTGAGAAACAATTTTTACATCATATTTGAGCGTTTCACGGTCTGAAACGAACGATTTGTGTGTAGAATTTGGACACATATTCTACTAGTACTTTCGATGGAATTTTGTTGTTTAGGATACCATATGACAAAATACACTGATTTTTAGTGAATACAAGCTTTTGGAGGCACTCCGTGGTGCACTCGCCAGCGCAGCTAGAGTGCCGATTTGAACTATAGAAGTTACTGCAAAACAACTTAAAAACACGTAATTCGCTTAGAAAATGCATTTTCAAGTGATTTGGAGACATGTTTTGAGAAACAGTTTTTACATCATATTTGAGCGTTTTACGGTCTGAAACGACGATTTTGCATGTATCTTTGGAAACATATTCTACCTATAGTTCAATGGAACTAGGTTATTTATGCTACAATAAGACAATATACACTGTTTTTTAGTGAATACAACCTTTTGGAGGCACTCCGTGGTGCACTCGCCAGCGCAGCTACAGTGCCGATTTGAACTATAGAAGTTACTGCAAAACACGTTAAAAACACGTAATTCGCTTAGAAAACGCATTTTCAAGTGATTTTGAGACATGTTTTGAGAAACAGTTTTTACATCATATTTGAGCGTTTCACGGTCTGAAGCGACAATTTTGAATGTATCTTTGGAAACATATTCTACCTATAGTTTCGATGAAACTAGGTTATTTATGCTACAATAAGACAAAATACACTGTTTTTTATTGAATACAACCTTTTGGAGGCACTCCGTAATGCACTCGCCAGCGCAGCTAGAGTGCCGATTTGAACTATAGAAGTTACTGCAAAACACCTTAAAAACACGTAATTCGCTTAGAAAACGCAATTTTAAGTGATTTGGAGACATGTTTTGAGAAACAGTTTTTACATCATATTTGAGCGTTTCACGGTCTGAAACGACGATTTTGCATGTATCTTTGGAAACATATTCTACCTGTAG
Source organism: Harpalus rubripes (assembly GCA_963082715.1). Classification (NCBI taxonomy): domain Eukaryota; kingdom Metazoa; phylum Arthropoda; class Insecta; order Coleoptera; family Carabidae; genus Harpalus; species Harpalus rubripes. The sequence goes on from CAUJCB010000488.1 coordinate 227,045, forward strand.
TTTCGATGGAACTAGGTTATTTATGCTACAATAAGACAAAATACACTGATTTTTAGTGAATACAAGCTTTTGGAGGCACTCCGTGTGGTGCACTCGCCAGCGCAGCTAGAGTGCCGATTTGAACTATAGAAGTTACTGCAAAACACCTTAAAAACACGTAATTCGCCTAGAAAACGCATTTATAAGTGATTTGGAGACATGTTTTGAGAAACGGTTTCTACATCATATTTGAGCGTTTCACGGTCTGAAGCGACGATTTTTCATGTATCTTTGGAAACATATTCTACCTGTAGTTTCGATGGAACTAGGTTATTTATGCTACAATAAGACAAAATACAGTGATTTTTAGTGAATACAAGCTTTTGGAGGCACTCCGTGGTGCACTCGCCAGCGCAGCTAGAATGCCGATTTGAACTTTAGAAGTTACTGAAAAACACCTTAAAAACATGTAATTCGAGTAGAAAACGCATTTTCAAGTGATTTGGAGACATGTTTTGAGAAACAGTTTTTACATCATATTTGAGCGTTTCACGGTCTGAAACGACGATTTTGCATGTATCTTTGGAAACATATTCTACCTGTAGTTACGATGAAACTAGGTTATTTATGCTACAATAAGTCAAAATACACTGATTATTAGTGAATACAAGCTTTTGGAGGCACTCCGTGGTGCACTCGCCAGCGCAGCTAGAGTGCCAATTTGAACTATAGAAGTTACTGCAAAACACCTTAAAAACACGTAATTCGCTTAGAAAACACATTTTAAAGTGATTTGGAGACATGTTTCGAGAAACAGTTTTTACATCATATTTGAGCGTTTCACGGACTGAAACGAACGATTTGTGTGTAGCATTTGGAAACATATTCTACTAATACTTTCAATGGAATTTTGTTGTTTAGGATACAATATGACAAAATACAGTGATTTTTAGTGAATACAAGCTTTTGGAGGCACTCCGTGGTGCACTCGCCAGCGCAGCTAGAGTGCCGATTTGAACTATAGAAGTTACTGCAAAACACCTTAAAAACACGTAATTCGAGTAGAAAACGCATTTTCAAGTGATTTGGAGACATGTTTTGAGAAACAGTTTTTACATCATATTTGAGCGTATCACGGTCTGAAACGACGATTTTGCATGTATCTTTGGAAACATATTCTACCTGTAGTTTCGATGGAACTAGGTTATTTATGCTACAATAAGACAAAATACACTGATTTTTAGTGAATACAAGCTTTTGGAGGCACTCCGTGGTGCACTCGCCAGCGCAGCTAGAGTGCCGATTTGAGTTTTTACATCATATTTGAGCGCTTCACGGTCTGAAACGACGATTTTGCATGAATTTTTGGAAACATATTCTACCTATAGTTTCGATGGAACTAGGTTATTTATGCTACAGTAAGACAATATACACTGTTTTTTAGTGAATACAACCTTTTGGAGGCACTCCGTGGTGCACTCGCCAGCGCAGCTTCAGTGCCGATTTGAACTATAGAAGTTACTGCAAAACACCTTAAAAACACGTAATTCGCTTAGAAAACGCATTTTCAAGTGATTTGAAAACATGTTTTGAGAAACAGTTTTTACATCATATTTGAGCGTTTCACGGTCTGAAGCGACAATTTTGCATGTATCTTTGGAAACATATTCTACCTATAGTTTCGATGGAACTAGGTTATTTATGCTACAATGAGACAAAATACACTGTTTTTTATTGAATACAACCTTTTGGAGGCACTCCGTAATGCACTCGCCAGCGCAGCTAGAGTGCCGATTTGAACTATAGAAGTTACTGCAAAACACCTTAAAAACACGTAATTCGCTTAGAAAACGCAATTTTAAGTGATTTGGAGACATGTTTTGAGAAACAGTTTTTACATCATATTTGAGCGTTTCACGGTCTGAAACGACGATTTTGCATGTATCTTTGGAAACATATTCTACCTGTAGTTTCGATGGAACTAGGTTATTTATGCTACAATAAGACAAAATACACTGATTTTTAGTGAATACAAGCTTTTGGAGGCACTCCGTGGTGCACTCGCCAGCGCAGCTAGAGTGCCGATTTGAACTATAGAAGTTACTGCAAAACACCTTAAAAACACGTAATTCGCTTAGAAAACGCATTTTCAAGTGATTTGGAGACATGTTTTGAGAAACAGGTTTTACATCATATTTGAGCGTTTCACGGTCTGAAACGACGATTTTGCATGTATCTTTGGAAACATATTCTACCTGTAGTTTCGATGGAACTAGGTTATTTATGCTACAATAAGACAAAATACACTGATTTTTAGTGAATACAAGCTTTTGGAGGCACTCCGTGGTGCACTCGCCAGCGCAGCTAGAGTGCCGATTTAAACTATAGAAGTTACTGCAAAACACCTTAAAAACACGTAATTCGCTTAGAAAACACATTTTCAAGTGATTTGGAGACATGTTTTGAGAAACAGTTTTTACATCATATTTGAGCGTTTCACGGACTGAAACGAACGATTTGTGTGTAGCATTTGGAAACATATTCTACTAGTACTTTCGATGGAATTTTGTTGTTTAGGATACAATATGACAAAATACAGTGATTTTTAGTGAATACAAGCTTTTGGAGGCACTCCGTGGTTCACTCGCCAGCGCAGCTAGAGTGCCGATTTTAACTATAGAAGTTACTGCAAAACACCTTAAAAACACGTAATTCGCTTAGAAAACGCATTTTCAAGTGATTTGGAGACATGTTTTGAGAAACAGTTTTACATCATATTTGAGCGTTTCACGGTCTGAAACGACGATGTTGCATGTATATTTGGAAACATATTCTACATATAGTTTCGATGGAACTAGGTTATTTATGCTACAATAAGACAAAATACACTGTTTTTTAGTGAACACAACCTTTTGGAAGCACTTAGTAGTGCACTCGCCAGCGCAGCTAGAGTGCCGATTTGAACTATAGAAGTTACTACAACACACCTTAAAAACACGTAATTCGCTTAGAAAACGCATTTTCAAGTGATTTGGAGACATGTTTTGAGAAACAGTTTTTACATCATATTTGAACGTTTCACGGTCTGAAACGAACGATTTGTGTGTAGCATTTGGACACATATTCTACTAGTACTTTCGATGGAATTTTGTTGTTTAGGATACCATATGACAAAATACACTGATTTTTAGTGAATACAAGCTTTTGGAGGCACTGCGTGGTGCACTCGCCAGCGCAGCTAGAGTGCCGTTTTGAACTATAGAAGTTACTGCAAAACACCTTAAAAACACGTAATTCGCTTAGAAAATGCATTTTCAAGTGATTTGAAGACATGTTTTGAGAAACAGTTTTTACATCATATTTGAGCGTTTCACGGTCTGAATCGACGATTATGTATGTAGACTTAGGAAACATAATCTACATGTAGTTGCGATGGAACTAGGTTATTTATGCTACAATAAGACAAAATATATTGATTTTTAGTGAATACATGCTTTTGGAGGCACTTCGTGGTGCACTCGCCAGCGCAGCTAGAGTGCCGATTTGAACTATAGAAGTTACTGCAAAACACCTTAAAAACACGTAATTTGCATAGAAAACGCATTTTCAAGTGATTTGGAGACATGTATTGAGAAACAGTTTTTACATCATATTTGAGCGTTTCACGGTCTGAAACGACGATTTTGCATGTATCTTTGGAAACATATTCTACCTGTAGTTTCGATGGAACTAGGTTATTTATGCTACATTAAGACAAAATACACAGATTTTTAGTGAATACAACCTTTTGGAGGCACTCCGTGGTGCACTCGCCAGCGCAGCTAGAGTGCCGACTTGTCTGAAACGAACGATTTGTGTGTAGCATTTGGACACATATTCTACTAGTACTTTCGATTGAATATTGTTGTTTAGGATACAATATGACAAAATACAATGATTTTTAGTGAATACAACCTTTTGGAGGCACTCCGTGGTGCACTCGCCTGCGCAGCTAGAGTGCCGATTTGAACTATAGAAGTTACTGCAAAACACCTTAAAAACACGTAATTCGCTTAGAAAACGCATTTTCAAGTGATTTGGAGACATGTTTTGAGAAACAGTTTTTACATCATATTTGAGCGTTTCACGGTCTGAAACGACGATTTTGCATGTATCTTTGGAAACATATTCTACCTGTAGTTTCAATGGAACTAGATTATTTATGCTACAATAAGTCAAAATACACTGATTATTAGTGAATACAAGCTTTTGGAGGCACTCCGTGGTGCACTCGCCAGCGCAGCTTGAGTGCCGATTTGAACTATAGAAGTTACTGCAAAACACCTTAAAAACACGCAATTTGCTTAGAAAACACATTTTCAAGTGATTTGGGGACATGTTTCGAGAAACAGTTTTTACATCATATTTGAGCGTTTCACGGACTGAAACGAACGATTTGTGTGTAGCATTTGGAAACATATTCTACTAGTACTTTCGACGGAATTTTGTTGTTTAGGATACAATATGACAAAATACAGTGATTTTTAGTGAATACAAGCTTTTGGAGGCACTCCGTGGTGCACTCGCCAGCGCAGCTAGAGTGCCGATTTGAACTATAGAAGTTACTGCAAAACACCTTAAAAACACGTAATTCGCTTAGAAAACGCATTTTCAAGTGATTTGGAGATATGTTTTGAGAAACGGTTTCTACATCATATTTGAGCGTTTCACGGTCTGAAGCGACGATTTTGCATGTATCTTTGGAAACATATTCTACCTGTAGTTTCGATGGAACTAGGTTATTTATGCTACAATAAGACAAAATACACTGATTTTTAGTGAATACAAGCTTTTGGAGGCACTCCGTGGTGCACTCGCCAGCGCAGCTAGAGTGCCGATTTGAACTATAGAAGTTACTGCAAAACACCTTAAAAACACGTAATTCGCTTAGAAAACGCATTTTCAAGTGATTTGGAGACATGTTTTGAGAAAAAGGTTTTACATCATATTTGAGCGTTTCACGGTCTGAAACGACGATTTTGCATGTATCTTTGGAAACATATTCTACCTGTAGTTTCGATGGAACTAGGTTATTTATGCTACAATAAGACAAAATACACTGATTTTTAGTGAATACAAGCTTTTGGAGGCACTCCGTGGTGCACTCGCCAGCGCAGCTAGAGTGCCGATTTGAACTATAGAAGTTACTGCAAAACACCTTAAAAACACGTAATTCGCTTAGAAAACACATTTTCAAGTGATTTGGAGACATGTTTTGAGAAACAGTTTTTACATCATATTTGAGCGTTTCACGGACTGAAACGAACGATTTGTGTGTAGCATTTGGAAACATATACTACTAGTACTTTCGATGGAATTTTGTTGTTTAGGATACAATATGCCAAAATACAGTGATTTTTAGTAAATACAAGCTTTTAGAGGCACTCCGTGGTTCACTCGCCAGCGCAGCTAGAGTGCCGATTTGAACTATAGAAGATACTGCAAAACACCTTAAAAACACGTAATTCGCTTAGAAAACGCATTTTCAAGTGATTTGGAGACATGTTTTGAGAAACAATTTTTACATCATATTTGAGCGTTTCACGGTCTGAAACGAACGATTTGTGTGTAGAATTTGGACACATATTCTACTAGTACTTTCGATGGAATTTTGTTGTTTAGGATACCATATGACAAAATACACTGATTTTTAGTGAATACAAGCTTTTGGAGGCACTCCGTGGTGCACTCGCCAGCGCAGCTAGAGTGCCGATTTGAACTATAGAAGTTACTGCAAAACAACTTAAAAACACGTAATTCGCTTAGAAAATGCATTTTCAAGTGATTTGGAGACATGTTTTGAGAAACAGTTTTTACATCATATTTGAGCGTTTTACGGTCTGAAACGACGATTTTGCATGTATCTTTGGAAACATATTCTACCTATAGTTCAATGGAACTAGGTTATTTATGCTACAATAAGACAATATACACTGTTTTTTAGTGAATACAACCTTTTGGAGGCACTCCGTGGTGCACTCGCCAGCGCAGCTACAGTGCCGATTTGAACTATAGAAGTTACTGCAAAACACGTTAAAAACACGTAATTCGCTTAGAAAACGCATTTTCAAGTGATTTTGAGACATGTTTTGAGAAACAGTTTTTACATCATATTTGAGCGTTTCACGGTCTGAAGCGACAATTTTGAATGTATCTTTGGAAACATATTCTACCTATAGTTTCGATGAAACTAGGTTATTTATGCTACAATAAGACAAAATACACTGTTTTTTATTGAATACAACCTTTTGGAGGCACTCCGTAATGCACTCGCCAGCGCAGCTAGAGTGCCGATTTGAACTATAGAAGTTACTGCAAAACACCTTAAAAACACGTAATTCGCTTAGAAAACGCAATTTTAAGTGATTTGGAGACATGTTTTGAGAAACAGTTTTTACATCATATTTGAGCGTTTCACGGTCTGAAACGACGATTTTGCATGTATCTTTGGAAACATATTCTACCTGTAGTTTCGATGGAACTAGGTTATTTATGCTACAATAAGACAAAATACACTGATTTTTAGTGAATACAAGCTTTTGGAGGCACTCCGTGGTGCACTCGCCAGCGCAGCTAGATTACTGATTTGAACTATAGAAGTTACTGCAAAACACCTTAAAAACACGTAATTCGCTTAGAAAACGCATTTTTAAGTGATTTGGAGACATGTTTTGAGAAACAGTTTTTACATCATATTTGAGCGTTTCACGGTCTGAATCGACGATTTTGTATGCAGACTTAGGAAACATATTCTACATGTAGTTTCGATAGCATTTGGTTATTTAGGGTACAATAAGACAATATACACTGTTTTTTAGTGAATACAACCTTTTGGTGGCACTCCGTGGTGCACTCGCCAACGCAACTAGAGTGCCGGTTTGAACTATAGAAGTTACTGCAAAATATCTTAAAAAGATGTAATTCACTTAGAAAACGCATTTTCAAGTGATTTGGAGACATGTTTTGAGAAACAGTTTTTACATCATATTTGAGCGTTTCACGGTCTGAAACGACGATTTTGTATGTAGACTTAGGAAACATACTCTACCTGTAGTGTCGATGGAATTTTGTTGTTTAGGATACAATATGACAAAATACAGTGATTTTTAGTGAATACAAGCTTTTGGAGGCACTCCGTGGTGCACTCGCCAGCGCAGCTAGAGTGCCGATTTGAACTATAGAAGTTACTGCAAAATACCTTAAAAACACGTAATTCGCTTAGAAAAAGGCATTTTCAAGTGATTTGGAGATATGTTTTGAGAAACGGTTTCTACATCATATTTGAGCGTTTCACGGTCTGAAGCGACGATTTTGCATGTATCTTTGGAAACATATTCTACCTGTAGTTTCGATGGAACTAGGTTATTTATGCTACAATAAGACAAAATACACTGATTTTTAGTGAATACAAGCTTTAGGAGGCACTCCGTGGTGCACTCGCCAGCGCAGCTAGAGTGCCGATTTGAACTATAGAAGTTACTGCAAAACACCTTAAAAACACGTAATTCGCTTAGAAAACGCATTTTTAAGTGATTTGGAGACATGTTTTGAGAAAAAGGTTTTACATCATATTTGAGCGTTTCACGGTCTGAAACGACGATTTTGCATGTATCTTTGGAAACATATTCTACCTGTAGTTTCGATGGAACTAGGTTATTTATGCTACAATAAGACAAAATACACTGATTTTTAGTGAATACAAGCTTTTGGAGGCACTCCGTGGTGCACTCGCCAGCGCAGCTAGAGTGCCGATTTGAACTATAGAAGTTACTGCAAAACACCTTAAAAACACGTAATTCGCTTAGAAAACACATTTTCAAGTGATTTGGAGACATGTTTTGAGAAACAGTTTTTACATCATATTTGAGCGTTTCACGGACTGAAACGAACGATTTGTGTGTAGCATTTGGAAACATATACTACTAGTACTTTCGATGGAATTTTGTTGTTTAGGATACAATATGCCAAAATACAGTGATTTTTAGTAAATACAAGCTTTTGGAGGCACTCCGTGGTTCACTCGCCAGCGCAGCTAGAGTGCCGATTTGAACTATAGAAGATACTGCAAAACACCTTAAAAACACGTAATTCGTTTAGAAAACGCGTTTTCAAGTGATTTAGAGACATGTTTTGAGAAACAGTTTTTACATCATATTTGAGCGTTTCACGGTCTGAAACGACGATTTTGCATGTATCTTTGGAAACATATTCTGCCTATATTTTCGATGGAACTAGGTTATTTATGCTACAATAAGACACAATACACTATTTTTTATTGAATACAACCTTTAGAGGCACTACGGAATGCACTCGCCAGCGCAGCTAGAGTGCCGATTTGAACTATAGAAGTTACTGCAAAACACCTTAAAAACACATAATTCGCTTAGAAAACGCATTTTCAAGTGATTTGGAGACATGTTTTGAGAAACAGTTTTTACATCATATTTGAGCGTTTCACGGTCTGAAACGACGATTTTGCATGTATTTTTGGAAACATATTCTACCTATAGTTTTGATGGAACTAGGTTATTTATGCTACAATAAGTCAAAATACACTGTTTTTTAGTGAATACAACCTTTTGGAAGCACTTCGTGGTGCACTCGCCAGCGCAGCTAGAGTGCCGATTTGAACTATAGAAGTTACTGCAAAACACCTTAAAAACACGTAATTCGCTTAGAAAACGCATTTTCAAGTGATTTGGAGACATGTTTTGAGAAACAGTTTTTACATCATATTTGAGCGTTTCACGGTCTGAAACGACGATTTTGCATGTATCTTTGGAAACATATTCTACCTATAGTTTCGATGGAACTAGGTTATTTATGCTACAATAAGACAATATACACTGTTTTTTAGTGAATACAACCTTTTGGAGGCACTCCGTGGTGCACTCGCCAGCGCAGCTAGAGTGCCGATTTGAACTATAGAAGTTACTGCGAAACACCTTAAAAACACGTAATTCGCTTAGAAAACGCATTTTCAAGTGATTTGGAGAAATGTTTTGAGAAACAGTTTTTCATCATACTTGAGCGTTTCACGGTCTGAAACGACGATTTTGCATGTATCTTTGGAAACATATTCTAGCTGCAGTTTCAATGGAACTAGATTATTTATGCTACAATAAGTCAAAATACACTGATTATTAGTGAATACAAGCTTTTGGAGGCATTCCGTGGTGCACTCGCCAGCGCAGCTAGAGTGCCGATTTGAACTTTAGAAGTTACTGCGAAACACCCTAAAAACACGTAATTGGCTTAGAAAATGCATTTTCAAGTTATTTGGAGACATGTTTTGAGAAACAGTTTTTACATCATATTTGAGCGTATCACGGTCTGAAACGACGATTTTGCATGTATCTTTGGAAACATATTCTAGTTGTGGTTTCAATGGAACTAGATTATTTATGCTACAATAAGTCAAAATACACTGATTATTAGTGAATACAAGCTTTTGGAGGCACTCCGTGGTGCACTCGCCAGCGCAGCTAGAGTGCCGATTTGAACTATAGAAGTTACTGCAAAACACCTTAAAAACACGTAATTCGCCTAGAAAACGCATTTTTAAGTGATTTGGAGACATGTTTTGAGAAACGGTTTCTACATCATATTTGAGCGTTTCACGGTCTGAAGCGACGATTTTTCATGTATCTTTGGAAACATATTCTACCTGTAGTTTCGATGGAACTAGGTTATTTATGCTACAATAAGACAAAATACAGTGATTTTTAGTGAATACAAGCTTTTGGAGGCACTCCGTGGTGCACTCGCCAGCGCAGCTAGAATGCCGATTTGAACTTTAGAAGTTACTGAAAAACACCTTAAAAACATGTAATTCGAGTAGAAAACGCATTTTCAAGTGATTTGGAGACATGTTTTGAGAAACAGTTTTTACATCATATTTGAGCGTTTCACGGTCTGAAACGACGATTTTGCATGTATCTTTGGAAACATATTCTACCTGTAGTTACGATGAAACTAGGTTATTTATGCTACAATAAGACAAAATGCACTGATTTTTAGTGAATACAAGCTTTTGGAGGCACTCCGTGGTGCACTCGCCAGCGCAGCTAGAGTGTTAATTTGAACTATAGAAGTTACTGCAAAACACCTTAAAAACACGTAATTCGCTTAGAAAACACATTTTAAAGTGATTTGGAGACATGTTTCGAGAAACAGTTTTTACATCATATTTGAGCGTTTCACGGACTGAAACGAACGATTTGTGTGTAGCATTTGGAAACATATTCTACTAGTACTTTCAATGGAATTTTGTTGTTTAGGATACAATATGACAAAATACAGTGATTTTTAGTGAATACAAGCTTTTGGAGGCACTCCGTGGTGCACTCGCCAGCGCAGCTAGAGTGCCGATTTGAACTATAGAAGTTACTGCAAAACACCTTAAAACACGTAATTCGAGTAGAAAACGCATTTTCAAGTGATTTGGAGACATGTTTTGAGAAACAGTTTTTACATCATATTTGAGCGTATCACGGTCTGAAACGACGATTTTGCATGTATCTTTGGAAATATATTCTACCTGTAGTTTCGATGGAACTAGGTTATTTATGCTACAATAAGACAAAATACACTGATTTTTAGTGAATACAAGCTTTTGGAGGCACTCCGTGGTGCACTCGCCAGCGCAGCTAGAGTGCCGATTTGAGTTTTTACATCATATTTGAGCGTTTCACGGTCTGAAACGACGATTTTGCATGAATCTTTGGAAACATATTCTACCTATAGTTTCGATGGAACTAGGTTATTTATGCTACAGTAAGACAATATACACTGTTTTTTAGTGAATACAACCTTTTGGAGGCACTCCGTGGTGCACTCGCCAGCGCAGCTTCAGTGCCGATTTGAACTATAGAAGTTACTGCAAAACACCTTAAAAACACGTAATTCGCTTAGAAAACGCATTTTCAAGTGATTTGAAAACATGTTTTGAGAAACAGTTTTTACATCATATTTGAGCGTTTCACGGTCTGAAGCGACAATTTTGCATGTATCTTTGGAAACATATTCTACCTATAGTTTCGATGGAACTAGGTTATTTATGCTACAATGAGACAAAATACACTGTTTTTTATTGAATACAACCTTTTGGAGGCACTCCGTAATGCACTCGCCAGCGCAGCTAGAGTGCCGATTTGAACTATAGAAGTTACTGCAAAACACCTTAAAAACACGTAATTCGCTTAGAAAACGCAATTTTAAGTGATTTGGAGACATGTTTTGAGAAACAGTTTTTACATCATATTTGAGCGTTTCACGGTCTGAAACGACGATTTTGCATGTATCTTTGGAAACATATTCTACCTGTAGTTTCGATGGAACTAGGTTATTTATGCTACAATAAGACAAAATACACTGATTTTTAGTGAATACAAGCTTTTGGAGGCACTCCGTGGTGCACTCGCCAGCGCAGCTAGAGTGCCGATTTGAACTATAGAAGTTACTGCAAAACACCTTAAAAACACGTAATTCGCTTAGAAAACGCATTTTCAAGTGATTTGGAGACATGTTTTGAGAAACAGGTTTTACATCATATTTGAGCGTTTCACGGTCTGAAACGACGATTTTGCATGTATCTTTGGAAACATATTCTACCTGTAGTTGCGATGGAACTAGGTTATTTATGCTACAATAAGACAAAATACACTGATTTTTAGTGAATACAAGCTTTTGGAGGCACTCCGTGGTGCACTCGCCAGCGCAGCTAGAGTGCCGATTTGAACTATAGAAGTTACTGCAAAACACCTTAAAAACACGTAATTCGCTTAGAAAACACATTTTCAAGTGATTTGGAGACATGTTTTGAGAAACAGTTTTTACATCATATTTGAGCGTTTCACGGACTGAAACGAACGATTTGTGTGTAGCATTTGGAAACATATTCTACTAGTACTTTCGATGGAATTTTGTTGTTTAGGATACAATATGACAAAATACAGTGATTTTTAGTGAATACAAGCTTTTGGAGGCACTCCGTGGTTCACTCGCCAGCGCAGCTAGAGTGCCGATTTTAACTATAGAAGTTACTGCAAAACACCTTAAAAACACGTAATTCGCTTAGAAAACGCATTTTCAAGTGATTTGGAGACATGTTTTGAGAAACAGTTTTTACATCATATTTGAGCGTTTCACGGTCTGAAACGACGATGTTGCATGTATATTTGGAAACATATTCTACATATAGTTTCGATGGAACTAGGTTATTTATGCTACAATAAGACAAAATACACTGTTTTTTAGTGAACACAACCTTTTGGAAGCACTTAGTAGTGCACTCGCCAGCGCAGCTAGAGTGCCGATTTGAACTATAGAAGTTACTACAAAACACCTTAAAAACACGTAATTCGCTTAGAAAACGCATTTTCAAGTGATTTGGAGACTTGTTTTGAGAAACAGTTTTTACATCATATTTGAACGTTTCACGGTCTGAAACGAACGATTTGTGTGTAGCATTTGGACACATATTCTACTAGTACTTTCGATGGAATTTTGTTGTTTAGGATACCATATGACAAAATACACTGATTTTTAGTGAATACAAGCTTTTGGAGGCACTGCGTGGTGCACTCGCCAGCGCAGCTAGAGTGCCGTTTTGAACTATAGAAGTTACTGCAAAACACCTTAAAAACACGTAATTCGCTAAGAAAATGCATTTTCAAGTGATTTGAAGACATGTTTTGAGAAACAGTTTTTACATCATATTTGAGCGTTTCACGGTCTGAATCGACGATTATGTATGTAGACTTAGGAAACATAATCTACATGTAGTTGCGATGGAACTAGTTTATTTATGCTACAATAAGACAAAATATATTGATTTTTAGTGAATACATGCTTTTGGAGGCACTTCGTGGTGCACTCGCCAGCGCAGCTAGAGTGCCGATTTGAACTATAGAAGTTACTGCAAAACACCTTAAAAACACGTAATTTGCATAGAAAACGCATTTTCAAGTGATTTGGAGACATGTATTGAGAAACAGTTTTTACATCATATTTGAGCGTTTCACGGTCTGAAACGACGATTTTGCATGTATCTTTGGAAACATATTCTACCTGTAGTTTCGATGGAACTAGGTTATTTATGCTACATTAAGACAAAATACACAGATTTTTAGTGAATACAACCTTTTGGAGGCACTCCGTGGTGCACTCGCCAGCGCAGCTAGAGTGCCGACTTGTCTGAAACGAACGATTTGTGTGTAGCATTTGGACACATATTCTACTAGTACTTTCGATTGAATATTGTTGTTTAGGATACAATATGACAAAATACAATGATTTTTAGTGAATACAACCTTTTGGAGGCACTCCGTGGTGCACTCGCCAGCGCAGCTAGAGTGCCGATTTGAACTATAGAAGTTACTGCAAAACACCTTAAAAACACGTAATTCGCTTAGAAAACGCATTTTCAAGTGATTTGGAGACATGTTTTGAGAAACAGTTTTTACATCATATTTGGGCGTTTCACGGTCTGAAACGACGATTTTGCATGTATCTTTGGAAACATATTCTACCTATAGTTTCGATGGAACTAGGTTATTTATGTTACAATAAGACAATATACACTGTTTTTTAGTGAATACAACCTTTTGGAGGCACTCCGTAATGCACTCGCCAGCGCAGCTAGAGTGCCGATTTGAACTATAGAAGTGACTGCAAAACACCTTAAAAACACGTAATTCGCTTAGAAAACGCATTTACAAGTGATTTGGAGACATGTTTTGAGAAACAGTTTTTACATCATATTTGAGCGTTTCACGGTCTGAAACGACGATTTTGCATGTATCTTTGGAAACATATTCTACCTATAGTTTCGATGGAACTAGGTTATTTATGCTACAATAAGAAAAAATACACTGTCTTTTAGTGAATACAACCTTTTAGAAGCACTTCGTAATGCACTCGCCAGCGCAGCTAAAGTGCCGATTTGAACTATAGAAGTTACTGCAAAACACCTTAAAAACACGTAATACGCTTAGAAAACGCATTTTCAAGTGATTTGGAGACATGTTTTGAGAAACAGTTTTTACATCATATTTGAGCGTTTCACGGTCTGAAACGAACGATTTGTGTGTAGCATTTGGACACATATTCTACTAGTACTTTCAATGAAATTTTGTTGTTTAGGATACCATATGACAAAATACACTGATTTTTAGTGAATACAAGCTTTTGGAGGCACTCCGTGGTGCACTCGCCAGCGCAGCTAGAGTGCCGACTTGAATTATAGAAGTTACTGCAAAACACCTTAAAAACACGTAATTCGCTTAGAAAATGCATTTTCAGGTGATTTGGAGACATGTTTTGAGAAACAGTTTTTACATTATATTTGAGCGTTTCACGGTCTGAAACGACGGTTTTGCATGTATCTTTGGAAACATATTCTACCTATAGTTTCGATGGAACTAGGTTATTTATGCTACAATAAGACAAAATACACTGTTTTTTAGTGAATACATGCTTTCGGAGGCACTCGGTGGTGCAGTCGCCAGCGCAGCTAGAGTGCCGATTTGAACTATAGAACTTACTGCAAAACACCTTAAAAACACGTAATTGGCTTAGAAAACTCATTTTCAAGTGATTTGGGGACATGTTTTGAGAAACAGTTTTTACATCATATTTGAGCGATTCACGAAACGACGATTTTGCATGTATATTTGGAATCATATTCTACCTATTGTTTCGATGGAACTAGGTTATTTATGCTACAATAAGGTAAAATACACTGTTTTTTTAGTGAATACAACCTTTTGGAAGTACTTCGTGGTGCACTCGCCAGCGCAGCTAGAGTGCCGATTGAACTATAGAAGTTACTGCAAAACACCTTAAAAACACGTAATTCGCTTAGAAAACGCATTTTCAAGTGATTTGGAGACATGTTTTGAGAAACAGTTTTTACATCATATTTGAGCGTTTCACGGTCTGAAACGACGATTTTGCATGTATCTTTGGAAACATATTCTACCTATAGTTTCGATGGAACTAGGTTATTTATGCTACAATAAGACAAAATACACTGTTTTTTAGTGAATACATGCTTTTGGAGGCACTCGGTGGTGCAGTCGCCAGCGCAGCTAGAGTGCCGATTTGAACTATAGAACTTACTGCAAAACACCTTAAAACACGTAATTCGCTTAGAAAACTCATTTTCAAGTGATTTGGAGACATGTTTTGAGAAACAGTTTTTACATCATATTTGAGCGTTTCACGGTCTGAAACGAACGATTTGTGTGTAGCATTTGGACACATATTCTACATACTAGTACTTTCGATTGAATTTTGTTGTTTAGGATACAATATGACAAAATACAGTGATTTTTAGTGAATACAAGCTTTTGGAGGCATTCCGTGGTGCACTCGCCAGCGCAGCTAGAGTGCCAATTTGAACTATAGAAGTTACTGCAATACACCTTAAAAACACGTAATTTGCGTAGAAAACGCATTTTCAAGTGATTTGGAGACATGTTTTGAGAAACAGTTTTTACATCATATTTGAGCGTTTCACGGTCTGAAACGACGATTTTGCATGTATCTTTGGAAACATATTCTACCTATAGTTCAATAGAACTAGGTTAATTATGGTACAATAAGACAAAATACACTGTTTTTTAGTGAATACAACCTTTAGGAGGCTCTCCGTGGTGCACTCGCCAGCGCAGCTAGAGTGCCGATTTGAACTATAGAAGTTATTGCAAAACACCTTAAAAACACGTAATTCGCTTAGAAAACGCATTTTCAAGTGATTTGGAGACATGTTTTGAGAAACAGTTTTTACATCATATTTGAGCGTTTCACGGTCTGAAACGACGATTTTGCATGTATCTTTGGAAACATATTCTACCTATAGTTTTGATGGAACTAGGTTATTTATGCTACAATAAGACACAATACAACGTTTTTTATTGAATAAAAACTTTTGGAGGCACTCCGGAATGCACTCGCCAGCGCAGCTAGAGTGCCGATTTGAACTATAGAAGTTACTGCAAAACACCTTAAAAACACGTAATTCGCTTAGAAAACGCATTTTCAAGTGATTTGGAGACATGTTTTGAGAAACAGTTTTTACATCATATTTGAGCGTTTCACGGTCTGAAACGACGATTTTGCATGTATTTTTGGAAACATATTCTACCTATAGTTTCGATGGAACTACGTTATTTATGCTACAATAAGAAAAAATACACTGTTTTTTAGTGAATAGAACCTTTTGAAAGCACTTCGTGGTGCACTCGCCAGCGCAGCTAGAGTGCCGATTTGAACTATAGAAGTTACTGCGAAACACCTTAAAAACACGTAATTCGCTTAGAAAACGCATTTTCAAGTGATTTGGAGACATGTTTTGAGAAACAGTTTTTACATCATATTTGAGCGTTTCACGGTCTGAAACGACGATTTTGCATGTATCTTTGGAAACATATTCTACCTATAGTTTCGATGGAACTAGGTTATTTATGTTACAATAAGACAATATACACTGTTTTTTAGTGAATACATCCTTTTGGAGGCACTCCGTGGTGCACTCGCCAGCGCAGCTAGAGTGCCGATTTGAACTATAGAAGTTACTGCGAAGCACCTTAAAAACACGTAATTCGCTTAGAAAACGCATTTTCAAGTGATTTGGAGACATGTTTTGAGAAACAGTTTTTACATCATATTTGAGCGTTTCACGGTCTGAAACGACGATTTTGCATGTATCTTTGGAAACATATTCTACCTGCAGTTTCAATGGAACTAGATTATTTATGCTACAATAAGTCAAAATACACTGATTATTAGTGAATACAAGCTTTTGGAGGCATTACGTGGTGCACTCGCCAGCGCAGCTAGAGTGCCGATTTGAACTATAGAAGTTACTGCAAAACACCTTAAAAACACGTAATTCGCTTAGAAAACGCATTTTCAAGTGATTTGGAGATATGTTTTGAGAAACGGTTTCTACATCATATTTGAGCGTTTCACGATCTGAAGCGACGATTTTGCATGTATCTTTGGAAACATATTCCACCTGTAGTTTCGATGGAACTAGGTTATCTATGCTACAATAAGACACAATACACTGTTTTTTATTGAATACAACCTTTTGGAGGCACTACGGAATGCACTCGCCAGCGCAGATAGAGTGCCAATTTGAACTATAGAAGTTACTGCGAAACACCTTAAAAACACGTAATTCGCTTAGAAAACGCATTTTCAAGTGATTTGGAGACATGTTTTGAGAAACAGTTTTTACATCATACTTGAGCGTTTCACGGTCTGAAACGACGATTTTGCATGTATCTTTAGAAACATATTCTACCTGCAGTTTCAATGGAACTAGATTATTTATGCTACAATAAGTCAAAATACACTGATTATTAGTGAATACAAGCTTTTGGAGGCATTCCGTGGTGCACTCACCAGCGCAGCTAGAGTGCCGATTTGAACTATAGAAGTTACTGCAAAACACCTTAAAAACACGTAATTCGCTTAGAAAACGCATTTTCAAGTGATTTGGAGACATGTTTTGAGAAACGGTTTCTACATCATATTTGAGCGTTTCACGATCTGAAGCGACGATTTTGCATGTATCTTTGGAAACATATTCCACCTGTAGTTTCGATGGAACTAGGTTATTTATGCTACAATAAGACAAAATACAGTGATTTTTAGTGAATACAAGCTTTTGGAGGCACTCCGTGGTGCACTCGCCAGCGCAGCTTGAGTGCCGATTTGAACTTTAGAAGTTACTGCGAAACACCTTAAAAACACGTAATTCGCTTAGAAAACGCATTTTCAAGTGATTTGGAGACATGTTTTGAGAAACAGTTTTTACATCATATTTGAGCGTTTCACGGTCTGAAACGACGATTTTGCATGTATCTTTGGAAACATATTCTACCTGTAGTTTCAATGGAACTAGATTATTTATGCTACAATAAGTCAAAATACACTGATTATTAGTGAATACAAGCTTTTGGAGGCACTCCGTGGTGCACTCGCCAGCGCAGCTTGAGTGCCGATTTGAACTATAGAAGTTACTGCAAAACACCTTAAAAACACGCAATTCGCTTAGAAAACACATTTTCAAGTGATTTGGGGACATGTTTCGAGAAACAGTTTTTACATCATATTTCAGCGTTTCACAGACTGAAACGAACGATTTGTGTGTAGCATTTGGAAACATATTCTACTAGTACTTTCGATGGAATTTTGTTGTTTAGGATACAATATGACAAAATACAGTGATTTTTAGTGAATACAAGCTTTTGGAGGCACTCCGTGGTGCACTCGCCAGCGCAGCTAGAGTGCCGATTTGAACTATAGAAGTTACTGCAAAACACCTTAAAAACACGTAATTCTCTTAAAAACGCATTTTCAAGTGATTTGGAGACATGTTTTGAGGAACAGTTTTTACATCATATTTGAGCGTTTCACGGTCTGAAACGACGATTTTGCATGTATCTTTGGAAACATATTCTACCTATAGTTTCGATGGAACTAGGTTATTTATGCTACAATAAGACAATATACACTGTTTTTTAGTGAATACAACCTTTTGGAGGCACTCCGTGGTGCACTCGCCAGCGCAGCTACAGTGCCGATTTGAACTATAGAAGTTACTGCAAAACACGTTAAAAACACGTAATTCGCTTAGAAAACGCATTTTCAAGTGATTTTGAGACATGTTTTGAGAAACAGTTTTTACATCATATTTGAGCGTTTCACGGTCTGAAGCGACAATTTTGAATGTATCTTTGGAAACATATTCTACCTATAGTTTCGATGGAACTAGGTTATTTATGCTACAATAAGACAAAATACACTGTTTTTTATTGAATACAACCTTTTGGAGGCACTCCGTAATGCACTCGCCAGCGCAGCTAGAGTGCCGATTTGAACTATAGAAGTTACTGCAAAACACCTTAAAAACACGTAATTCGCTTAGAAAACGCAATTTTAAGTAATTTGGAGACATGTTTTGAGAAACAGTTTTTACATCATATTTGAGCGTTTCACGGTCTGAAACGACGATTTTGCATGTATCTTTGGAAACATATTCTACCTGTAGTTTCGATGGAACTAGGTTATTTATGCTACAATAAGACAAAATACACTGATTTTTAGTGAATACAAGCTTTTGGAGGCACTCCGTGGTGCACTCGCCAGCGCAGCTAGATTGCTGATTTGAACTATAGAAGTTACTGCAAAACACCTTAAAAACACGTAATTCGCTTAGAAAACGCATTTTTAAGTGATTTGGAGACATGTTTTGAGAAACAGATTTTACATCATATTTGAGCGTTTCACGGTCTGAATCGACGATTTTGTATGCAGACTTAGGAAACATATTCTACATGTAGTTTCGATAGCATTTGTTTATTTAGGGTACAATAAGACAATATACACTGTTTTTTAGTGAATACAACCTTTTGGAGGCACTCCGTGGTGCACTCGCCAACGCAACTAGAGTGCCGGTTTGAACTATAGAAGTTACTGCAAAATATCTTAAAAAGACGTAATTCACTTAGAAAACGCATTTTCAAGTGATTTAGAGACATTTTTTGAGAAACAGTTTTTACATCATATTTGAGCGTTTCACGGTCTGAAACGACGATTTTGTATGTAGACTTAGGAAACATACTCTACCTGTAGTGTCGATGGAATTTTGTTGTTTAGGATACAATATGACAAAATACAGTGATTTTTAGTGAATACAAGCTTTTGGAGGCACTCCGTGGTGCACTCGCCAGCGCAGCTAGAGTGCCGATTTGAACTATAGAAGTTACTGCAAAACACCTTAAAAACACGTAATTCGCTTAGAAAACGCATTTTCAAGTGATTTGGAGATATGTTTTGAGAAACGGTTTCTACATCATATTTGAGCGTTTCACGGACTGAAGCGACGATTTTGCATGTATCTTTGGAAACATATTCTACCTGTAGTTTCGATGGAACTAGGTTATTTATGCTACAATAAGACAAAATACACTGATTTTTAGTGAATACAAGCTTTTGGAGGCACTCCGTGGTTCACTCACCAGCGCAGCTAGAGTGCCGATTTGAACTATAGAAGTTACTGCAAAACACCTTAAAAACACGTAATTCGCTTAGAAAACGCATTTTCAAGTGATTTGGAGACATGTTTTGAGAAAAAGGTTTTACATCATATTTGAGCGTTTCACGGTCTGAAACGACGATTTTGCATGTATCTTTGGAAACATATTCTACCTGTAGTTTCGATGGAACTAGGTTATTTATGCTACAATAAGACATAATACACTGATTTTTAGTGAATACAAGCTTTTGGAGGCACTCCGTGGTGCACTCGCCAGCGCAGCTAGAGTGCCGATTTGAACTATAGAAGTTACTGCAAAACACCTTAAAAACACGTAATTCGCTTAGAAAACATATTTTCAAGTGATTTGGAGACATGTTTTGAGAAACAGTTTTTACATCATATTTGAGCGTTTCACGGACTGAAACGAACGATTTGTGTGTAGCATTTGGAAACATATACTACTAGTACTTTCGATGGAATTTTGTTGTTTAGGATACAATATGCCAAAATACAGTGATTTTTAGTAAATACAAGCTTTTAGAGGCACTCCGTGGTTCACTCGCCAGCGCAGCTAGAGTGCCGATTTGAACTATAGAAGATACTGCAAAACACCTTAAAAACACGTAATTCGCTCAGAAAACGCATTTTCAAGTGATTTGGAGACATGTTTTGAGAAACAATTTTTACATCATATTTGAGCGTTTCACGGTCTGAAACGAACGATTTGTGTGTAGCATTTGGACACATATTCTACTAGTACTTTCGATGGAATTTTGTTGTTTAGGATACCATATGACAAAATACACTGATTTTTAGTGAATACAAGCTTTTGGAGGCACTCCGTGGTGCACTCGCCAGCGCAGCTAGAGTGCCGATTTGAACTATAGAAGTTACTGCAAAACAACTTAAAAACACGTAATTCGCTTAGAAAATGCATTTTCAAGTGATTTGGAGACATGTTTTGAGAAACAGTTTTTACATCATATTTGAGCGTTTTACGGTCTGAAACGACGATTTTGCATGTATCTTTGGAAACATATTCTACCTATAGTTCAATGGAACTAGGTTAATTATGGTACAATAAGACAAAATACACTGTTTTTTAGTGAATACAACCTTTAGGAGGCACTTCGTGGTGCACTCGCCAGCGCAGCTAGAGTGCCGGTTTGAACTATAGAAGTTACTGCAAAACACCTTAAAAACACGTAATTCGCTTAGAAAAAGCATTTTCAAGTGATTTGGAGACATGTTTTGAGAAACAGTTTTTACATCATATTTGAGCGTTTCACGGTCTGAAACGACGATTTTGCATGTATCTTTGGAAACATATTCTGCCTATATTTTCGATGGAACTAGGTTATTTATGCTACAATAAGACACAATACACTGTTTTTTATTGAATACAACCTTTAGAGGCACTACGGAATGCACTCGCCAGCGCAGCTAGAGTGCCGATTTGAACTATAGAAGTTACTGCAAAACACCTTAAAAACACGTAATTCGCTTAGAAAACGCATTTTCAAGTGATTTGGAGACATGTTTTGAGAAACAGTTTTTACATCATATTTGAGCGTTTCACGGTCTGAAACGACGATTTTGTATGTATTTTTGGAAACATATTCTACCTATAGTTTTGATGGAACTAGGTTATTTATGCTACAATAAGTCAAAATACACTGTTTTTTAGTGAATACAACCTTTTGGAAGCACTTCGTGGTGCACTCGCCAGCGCAGCTAGAGTGCCGATTTGAACTATAGAAGTTACTGCGAAACACCTTAAAAACACGTAATTCGCTTAGAAAACGCATTTTCAAGTGATTTGGAGACATGTTTTGATTAACAGTTTTTACATCATATTTGAGCGTTTCACGGTCTGAAACGACGATTTTGCATGTATCTTTGGAAACATATTCTACCTATAGTTTCGATGGAACTAGGTTATTTATGCTACAATAAGACAATATACACTGTTTTTTAGTGAATACAACCTTTTGGAGGCACTCCGTGGTGCACTCGCCAGCGCAGCTAGAGTGCCGATTTGAACTATAGAAGTTACTGCGAAACACCTTAAAAACACGTAATTCGCTTAGAAAACGCATTTTCAAGTGATTTGGAGAAATGTTTTGAGAAACAGTTTTTCATCATACTTGAGCGTTTCACGGTCTGAAACGACGATTTTGCATGTATCTTTGGAAACATATTCTAGCTGCAGTTTCAATGGAACTAGATTATTTATGCTACAATAAGTCAAAATACACTGATTATTAGTGAATACAAGCTTTTGGAGGCATTCCGTGGTGCACTCGCCAGCGCAGCTAGAGTGCCGATTTGAACTTTAGAAGTTACTGCGAAACACCCTAAAAACACGTAATTCGCTTAGAAAACGCATTTTCAAGTTATTTGGAGACATGTTTTGAGAAACAGTTTTTACATCATATTTGAGCGTATCACGGTCTGAAACGACGATTTTGCATGTATCTTTGGAAATATATTCTAGTTGTGGTTTCAATGGAACTAGATTATTTATGCTACAATAAGTCAAAATACACTGATTATTAGTGAATACAAGCTTTTGGAGGCACTCCGTTGTGCACTCGCCAGCGCAGCTAGAGTGCCGATTTGAACTATAGAAGTTACTGCAAAACACCTTAAAAACACGTAATTCGCCTAGAAAACGCATTTTTAAGTGATTTGGAGACATGTTTTGAGAAACGGTTTCTACATCATATTTGAGCGTTTCACGGTCTGAAGCGACGATTTTGCATGTATCTTTGGAAACATATTCTACCTGTAGTTTCGATGGAACTAGGTTATTTATGCTACAATAAGACAAAATACAGTGATTTTTAGTGAATACAAGCTTTTGGAGGCACTCCGTGGTGCACTCGCCAGCGCAGCTAGAGTGCCGATTTGAACTTTAGAAGTTACTGAAAAACACCTTAAAAACACGTAATTCGAGTAGAAAACGCATTTTCAAGTGATTTGGGGACATGTTTTGAGAAACAGTTTTTACATCATATTTGAGCGTTTCACGGTCTGAAACGACGATTTTGCATGTATCTTTGGAAACATATTCTACCTGTAGTTACGATGAAACTAGGTTATTTATGCTACAATAAGACAAAATGCACTGATCTCTAGTGAATACAAGCTTTTGGAGGCACTCCGTGGTGCACTCGCCAGCGCAGCTAGAGTGCCAATTTGAACTATAGAAGTTACTGCAAAACACCTTAAAAACACGTAATTCGCTTAGAAAACACATTTTCAAGTGATTTGGAGACATGTTTCGAGAAACAGTTTTTACATCATATTTGAGCGTTTCACGGACTGAAACGAACGATTTGTGTGTAGCATTTGGAAACATATTCTACTAGTACTTTCAATGGAATTTTGTTGTTTAGGATACAATATGACAAAATACAGTGATTTTTAGAGAATACAAGCTTTTGGAGGCACTCCGTGGTGCACTCGCCAGCGCAGCTAGAGTGCCGTTTTGGAATATAGAAGTTACTGCAAAACACCTTAAAAACACGTAATTCGCTTAGAAAACGCATTTTCAAGTGATTTGGAGACATGTTTTGAGAAACAGGTTTTACATCATATTTGAGCGTTTCACGGTCTGAAACGACGATTTTGCATGTATCTTTGGAAACATATTCTACCTGTAGTTTCGATGGAACTAGGTTATTTATGCTACAATAAGACAATATACACTGTTTTTTAGTGAATACAACCTTTTGGAGGCACTCCGTGGTGCACTCGCCAGCGCAGCTTCAGTGCTGATTTAAACTATAGAAGTTACTGCAAAACACCTTAAAAACACGTAATTTGCTTAGAAAACGCATTTTCAAGTGATTTGAAAACATGTTTTGAGAAACAGTTTTTACATCATATTTGAGCGTTTCACGGTCTGAAGCGACAATTTTGCATGTATCTTTGGAAACATATTCTACCTATAGTTTCGATGGAACTAGGTTATTTATGCTACAATGAGACAAAATACACTGTTTTTTATTGAATACAACCTTTTGGAGGCACTCCGTAATGCACTCGCCAGCGCAGCTAGAGTGCCGATTTGAACTATAGAAGTTACTGCAAAACACCTTAAAAACACGTAATTCGCTTAGAAAACGCAATTTTAAGTGATTTGGAGACATGTTTTGAGAAACAGTTTTTACATCATATTTGAGCGTTTCACGGTCTGAAACGACGATTTTGCATGTATCTTTGGAAACATATTCTACCTGTAGTTTCGATGGAACTAGGTTATTTATGCTACAATAAGACAAAATACACTGATTTTTAGTGAATACAAGCTTTTGGAGGCACTCCGTGGTGCACTCGCCAGCGCAGCTAGAGTGCCGATTTGAACTATAGAAGTTACTGCAAAACACCTTAAAAACACGTAATTCGCTTAGAAAACGCATTTTCAAGTGATTTGGAGACATGTTTTGAGAAACAGGTTTTACATCATATTTGAGCGTTTCACGGTCTGAAACGACGATTTTGCATGTATCTTTGGAAACATATTCTACCTGTAGTTTCGATGGAACTAGGTTATTTATGCTACAATAAGACAAAATACACTGATTTTTAGTGAATACAAGCTTTTGGAGGCACTCCGTGGTGCACTCGCCAGCGCAGCTAGAGTGCCGATTTGAACTATAGAAGTTACTGCAAAACACCTTAAAAACACGTAATTCGCTTAGAAAACACATTTTCAAGTGATTTGGAGACATGTTTTGAGAAACAGTTTTACATCATATTTGAGCGTTTCACGGACTGAAACGAACGATTTGTGTGTAGCATTTGGAAACATATTCTACTAGTACTTTCGATGGAATTTTGTTATTTAGGATACAATATGACAAAATACAGTGATTTTTAGTGAATACAAGCTTTTGGAGGCACTCCGTGGTTCACTCGCCAGCGCAGCTAGAGTGCCGATTTGAACTATAGAAGTTACTGCAAGACACCATAAAAACACGTAATTCGCTTAGAAAACGCATTTTAAAGTGATTTGGAGACATGTTTTGAGAAACAGTTTTTACATCATATTTGAACGTTTCACGGTCTGAAACGAACGATTTGTGTGTAGCATTTGGACACATATTCTACTAGTACTTTCGATGGAATTTTGTTGTTTAGGATACCATATGACAAAATACACTGATTTTTAGTGAATACAAGCTTTTGGAGGCACTGCGTGGTGCACTCGCCAGCGCAGCTAGAGTGCCGTTTTGAACTATAGAAGTTACTGCAAAACACCTTAAAAACACGTAATTCGCTTAGAAAATGCATTTTCAAGTGATTTGGAGACATGTTTTGAGAAACAGTTTTTACATCATATTTGAGCGTTTCACGGTCTGAATCGACGATTATGTATGTAGACTTAGGAAACATAATCTACATGTAGTTGGGATGGAACTAGGTTATTTATGCTACAATAAGACAAAATATATTGATTTTTAGTGAATACATGCTTTTGGAGGCACTTCGTGGTGCACTCGCCAGCGCAGCTAGAGTGCCGATTTGAACTATAGAAGTTACTGCAAAACACCTTAAAAACACGTAATTCGCATAGAAAACGCATGTTCAAGTGATTTGGAGACATGTATTGAGAAACAGTTTTTACATCATATTTGAGCGTTTCACGGTCTGAAACGACGATTTTGCATGTATCTTTGGAAACATATTCTACCTGTAGTTTCGATGGAACTAGGTTATTTATGCTACATTAAGACAAAATACACAGATTTTTAGTGAATACAACCTTTTGGAGGCACTCCGTGGTGCACTCGCCAGCGCAGCTAGAGTGCCGACTTGTCTGAAACGAACGATTTGTGTGTAGCATTTGGACACATAATCTACTAGTACTTTCGATTGAATATTGTTGTTTAGGATACAATATGACAAAATACAATGATTTTTAGTGAATACAACCTTTTGGAGGCACTCCGTGGTGCACTCGCCAGCGCAGCTAGAGTGCCGATTTGAACTATAGAAGTTACTGCAAAACACCTTAAAAACACGTAATTCGCTTAGAAAACGCATTTTCAAGTGATTTGGAGACATGTTTTGAGAAACAGTTTTTACATCATATTTGAGCGTTTCACGGTCTGAAACGACGATTTTGCATGTATCTTTGGAAACATATTCTACCTATAGTTTCGATGGAACTAGGTTATTTATGTTACAATAAGACAATATACACTGTTTTTTAGTGAATACAACCTTTTGGAGGCACTCCGTGGTGCACTCGCCAGCGCAGCTAGAGTGCCGATTTGAACTATAGAAGTGACTGCAAAACACCTTAAAAACACGTAATTCGCTTAGAAAACGCATTTTCAAGTGATTTGGAGACATGTTTTGAGAAACAGTTTTTACATCATATTTGAGCGTTTCACGGTCTGAAACGACGATTTTGCATGTATCTTTGGAAACATATTCTACCTATAGTTTCGATGGAACTAGGTTATTTATGCTACAATAAGAAAAAATACACTGTCTTTTAGTGAATACAACCTTTTAGAATCACTTCGTGGTGCACTCGCCAGCGCAGCTAGAGTGCCGATTTGAACTATAGAAGTTACTGCGAAACACCTTAAAAACACGTAATTCGCTTAGAAAACGCATTTTCAAGTGATTTGGAGACATGTTTTGAGAAACAGTTTTTACATCATATTTGAGCGTTTCACGGTCTGAAACGACGATTTTGCATGTATCTTTGGAAACATATTCTACCTATAGTTTCGATGGAACTAGGTTATTTATGTTACAATAAGACAATATACACTGATTTTTAGTGAATACATGCTTTTGGAGGCACTCCGTGGTGCACTCGCCAGCGCAGCTAGAGTGCCGATTTGAACTATAGAAGTTACTGCAAAACACCTTAAAAACACGTAATTCGCTTAGAAAACTCATTTTCAAGTGATTTGGAGACATGTTTTGAGAAACAGTTTTTACATCATATTTGAGCGTTTCACGGTCTGAAACGAACGATTTGTGTGTAGCATTTGGACACATATTCTACATACTAGTACTTTCGATTGAATTTTGTTGTTTAGGATACAATATGACAAAATACAGTGATTTTTAGTGAATACAAGCTTTTGGAGGCATTCCGTGGTGCACTCGCCAGCGCAGCTAGAGTGCCAATTTGAACTATAGAAGTTACTACAAAACACCTTAAAAACACGTAATTTGCGTAGAAAACGCATTTTCAAGTGATTTGGAGACATGTTTTGAGAAACAGTTTTTACATCATATTTGAGCGTTTCACGGTCTGAAACGACGATTTTGCATGTATCTTTGGAAACATATTCTACCTATAGTTCAATGGAACTAGGTTAATTATGGTACAATAAGACAAAATACACTGTTTTTTAGTGAATACAACCTTTAGGAGGCTCTCCGTGGTGCACTCGCCAGCGCAGCTAGAGTGCCGATTTGAACTATAGAAGTTATTGCAAAACACCTTAAAAACACGTATTTCGCTTAGAAAACGCATTTTCAAGTGATTTGGAGACATGTTTTGAGAAACAGTTTTTACATCATATTTGAGCGTTTCACGGTCTGAAACGACGATTTTGCATGTATCTTTGGAAACATATTCTACCTATAGTTTCGATGGAACTAGGTTATTTATGTTACAATAAGACAATATACACTGTTTTTTAGTGAATACATCCTTTTGGAGGCACTCCGTGGTGCACTCGCCAGCGCAGCTAGAGTGCCGGTTTGAACTATAGAAGTTACTGCGAAACACCTTAAAAACACGTAATTCGCTTAGAAAACGCATTTTCAAGTGATTTGGAGACATGTTTTGAGAAACAGTTTTTACATCATATTTGAGCGTTTCACGGTCTGAAACGACGATTTTGCATGTATCTTTGGAAACATATTCTACCTGCAGTTTCAATGGAACTAGATTATTTATGCTACAATAAGTCAAAATACACTGATTATTAGTGAATACAAGCTTTTGGAGGCATTACGTGGTGCACTCGCCAGCGCAGCTAGAGTGCCGATTTGAACTATAGAAGTTACTGCAAAACACCTTAAAAACACGTAATTCGCTTAGAAAACGCATTTTCAAGTGATTTGGAGACATGTTTTGAGAAACGGTTTCTACATCATATTTGAGCGTTTCACGATCTGAAGCGACGATTTTGCTTGTATCTTTGGAAACATATTCCACGTGTAGTTTCGATGGAACTAGGTTATTTATGCTACAATAAGACAAAATACAGTGATTTTTAGTGAATACAAGCTTTTGGAGGCACTCCGTGGTGCACTCGCCAGCGCAGCTAGAGTGCCGATTTGAACTTTAGAAGTTACTGCAAAACACCTTAAAAACACGTAATTCGCTTAGAAAACGCATTTTCAAGTGATTT
Source organism: Harpalus rubripes (assembly GCA_963082715.1). Lineage (NCBI taxonomy): Eukaryota > Metazoa > Arthropoda > Insecta > Coleoptera > Carabidae > Harpalus > Harpalus rubripes. The sequence goes on from CAUJCB010000488.1 coordinate 255,518, forward strand.
GGAGACATGTTTTGAGAAACAGTTTTTACATCATATTTGAGCGTTTCACGGACTGAAACGAACGATTTGTGTGTAGCATTTGGAAACATATTCTACTAGTACTTCCGATGAAATTTTGTTGTTTAGGATACAATATGACAAAATACAGTGATTTTTAGTGAATACAAGCTTTTGGAGGCACTCCGTGGTTCACTCGCCAGCGCAGCTTGAGTGCCGATTTGAACTATAGACGTTACTGCAAAACACCTTAAAAACACGTAATTCGCTTAGAAAACGCATTTTCAAGTGGTTTGGAGACATGTTTTGAGAAACAGTTTTTACATCTTATTTGAGCGTTTCACGGTCTGAGACGACGATTTTGCATTTATCTTTGGAAACATATTCTACCTGTAGTTTCGATGGAACTAGGTTATTTATGCTACAATAAGACAAAATACACTGATTTTTAGTGAATACAACCTTTTGGAGGCACTCCGTGGTGCACTCGCCAGCGCAGCTAGAGTGCCGATTTGAACTATAGAAGTTACTGCAAAACACATTAAAAACACGCAATTCGCTTAGCAAACGCATTTTCAAGTGATTTGGAGACATGTTTTGAGAAACAGTTTTTACATCATATTTGAGCGTTTCACGGTCTGAAACGACGATTTTGCATGCATCTTTGGAAACATATTCTACCTATAGTTTCGATGGAACAAGGTTATTTATGCTACAATAAGACAAAATACACTGTTTTTTAGTGAATACAACTTTTTGGAGGCACTCCGTGGTGCACTCGCCAGCGCAGCTAGAGTGCCGATTTGAACTATAGAAGTTACTGCAAAACACCTTAAAAACACGTAATTCGCTTAGAAAACGCATTTTCAAGTGATTTGGAGACATGTTTTGAGAAACAGTTTTTACATCATAGTTGAGCGTTTCACGGTCAAAAACGACGATTTTGCAAGTATTTTTGGAAACATATTCTACCTATAGTTTCGATGGAACTAGGTTATTTATGCTACATAAGATAAAATACACTGTTTTTTAGTGAATACAACCTTTTGGAAGCACTTAGTAGTGCACTCGCCAGCGCAGCTAGAGTGCCGATTTGAACTATAGAAGTTACTGCAAAACACCTTAAAAGCACGTAATTCGCTTAGAAAACGCATTTTCAAGTGATATGGAGACATGTTTTGAGAAACGGTTTCTACATCATATTTGAGCGTTTCACGGTCTGAAACGACGATTTTGCATGTATCTTTGGAAACATATTCTACCTGTAGTTTCGATGGAACTAGATTATTTATGCTACAATAAGTCAAAATACACTGATTATTAGTGAATACAAGCTTTTGGAGGCACTCCGTGGTGCACTCGCCAGCGCAGCTAGAGTGCCGATTTGAACTATAGAAGTTACTGCAAAACACCTTAAAAACACGTAATTCGCTTAGAAAACGCATTTTCAAGTGATTTGGAGACATGTTTTGAGAAACAGTTATTACATCATATTTGAGTGTTTCACGGTCTGAAACAACGATTTTGCATGTATCTTTGGAAACATATTCTACCTGTAGTTACGAAGAGACTAGGTTATTTATGCTACAATAAGACAAAATGCACTGGTCTCTAGTGAATACAAGCTTTTGGAGGCACTCCGTGGTGCACTCGCCAGCGCAGCTAGAGTGCCGATTTGAACTATAGAAGTTACTGCAAAACACTTTAAAAACACGTAGTTCGCTTTGAAAACGCATTTTCAAGTGATTTGGAGACATGTATTGAGAAACAGTTTTTACATCATATTTGAGCGTTTCACGGTCTGAAACGAACGATTTGTGTGTAGCATTTGGACACATATTCTACTAGTACTTTCGATGGAATTTTGTTATTTAAGATACAATATGACAAAATACACTGATTTTTAGTGAATACAAGCTTTTGCAGGCACTCCGTGGTGCACTCGCCAGCGCAGCTAGAGTGCCGATTTGATCTATAGAAGTTACTGCAAAACACCTTAAAAACACGTAATTCGCTTAGAAAACGCATTTTCAAGTGATTTGGAGACATGGTTTGAGAAACAGTTTTTACATAATATTTGAGCGTTTCACGGTCTGAAACGAACGAATTGTGTGTAGTATTTACACATATTCTACTAGTACTTTCGATGGAATTTTGTTATTTAGGATACAATATAACAAAATACACTGATTTTTAGTGAATACAAGCTTTTGGAGGCACTCCGTGGTGCACTCGCTAGCGCAGCTAGAGTGCCGATTTGAACTATAGAAGTTACTGCAAAACACCTTAAAAACTCGTAATTCGCTTAGAAAACGCATTTTCAAGTGATTTGGAGACATGTTTTGAGAAACAGTTTTTACATAATATTTGAGCGTTTCACGGTCTGAATCGACGATTTTGTATGTATCTTTGGAAACATATTCTACATGTAGTTTCGATAGCACTTGGTTATTTAGGGTACAATAAGACAATATACACTGTTTTTTAGTGAATACAACCTTTTGGAGGTACTCCGTGGTGCACTCGCCAACGCAGCTAGAGTGCCGATTTGAACTATAGAAGTTACTGCAAAACACCTTAAAAACACGTAATTCACTTAGAAAACGCATTTTCAAGTGATTTGGAGACATGTTTTGAGAAACAGTTTTTACATCATATTTGAGCGTCTCACGGTCTGAAACGACGATTTTGTATGTAGACTTAGGAAACATACTCTACCTGTAGTTTCGATGGAATTTTGTAGTTTAGGATACAATATGACAAAATACAGTGATTTTTAGTGAATACAAGCTTTTGGAAGCACTTCGCGGTGCACTCGCCAGCGCAGCTAGAATGCCGATTTGAACTATAGAAGTTACTGCAAAACACCTTAAAAACACGTAATTCGCTAGAAAATGCATTTTCAAGTGATTTGGAGACATGTTTTGAGAAACAGTTTCTACATCATATTTGAGCGATTTATAGTCTGAAACGACGATTTTGCATGTATCTTTGGAAACATATTATACCTGTAGTTCCGATGGAACTAGGTTATTTATGCTACAATAAGAAAATACACTGATTTTTAGTGAATACATGCTTTTGGAGTCACTTCGTGGTGCACTCGCCAGCGCAGCTAGAGTGCTGATTTGAACTATAGAAGTTACTGCAAAACCCCTTAAAAACACGTAATTCGCTTAGAAAACGCATTTTCAAGTGATTTGGAGACATGTTTTGAGAAACAGTTTTTTCAATCCTATTTGAGCGTTTCACGGTCTGAAACGAACGATTTGTGTGTAGCATTTGGACACATATTCTACTAGTACTTTCGATGGAATTTTGTTGTTTAGGATACAATATGACAAAATACAGTGATTTTTAGTGAATACAAGCTTTTGGAGGCATTCCGTGGTGCACTCGCCAGCGCAGCTAGAGTGCTGATTTGAACTGTAGAAGTTACTGCTAAACACCTTAAAAACACGTAATTCGCTTAGAAAACGCATTTTCAAGTGATTTGGAGGCATGTTTTGAGAAACAGTTTTTACATCATATTTGAGCGTTTCACGGTCTGAAACGACGATTTTGCATGTATTTTTGGAAACATATTCTACCTGTAGTTTCGATGGAACTAGGTTATTTATGCTACAATAAGACAAAATACACAGATTTTTAGTGAATACAACCTTTTGGAGGCTCTCCGTGGTGCACTCGCCAGCGCAGCTAGAGTGCCGATTTGAATTATAGAAGTTACTGCAAAACACCTTAAAAACACGTAATTCGCTTAGAAAACGCATTTTCAGGTGATTTGGAGACATGTTTTGAGAAACAGTTTTTACATCATATTTGAGCGTTTCACGGGCTGAAACGACGGTTTTGCATGTATCTTTGGAAACATATTCTACCTGTAGTTTCGATGGAACTAAGTTATTAATGCTACAATAAGACAAAATACGCTGATTTTTAGTGAATACAAACTTTTGGAGGCACTCCGTGGTGCACTCGCCAGCGCAGCTAGAGTGCCGATTTGAACTATAGAAGTTACTGCAAAACACCTTAAAAACACGTAATTCACTTAGAAAACGCATTTTCAAGTGATTTGGAGACATGTTTTGAGAAACAGTTTTTACATCATATTTGAGCGTTTCACGGGCTGAAACGACGGTTTTGCATGTATCTTTGGAAACATATTCTACCTGTAGTTTCGATGGAACTAAGTTATTAATGCTACAATAAGACAAAATACGCTGATTTTTAGTGAATACAAACTTTTGGAGGCACTCCGTGGTGCACTCGCCAGCGCAGCTAGAGTGCCGATTTGAACTATAGAAGTTACTGCAAAACACCTTAAAAACACGTAATTCACTTAGAAAACGCATTTTCAAGTGATTTGGAGACATGTTTTGAGAAACAGTTTTTACATCATATTTGAGCGATTCACGAAACGACGATTTTGCATGTATCTTTGGAATCATATGCTACCTATAGTTTCGATGGAACTAGATTATTTATGCTACAATAAGATAAAATGCACTGTATTTTAGTGAATACAACCTTTTGGAAGCACATCGTGGTGCACTCGCCAGCGCAGCTAGAGTGCCGATTGAACTATAGAAGTTACTGAAAAACACCTTGAAAACACGTAATTCGCTTAGAAAACGCATTTTCAAGTGATTTGGAGACATGTTTGGAGAAACAGTTTTTACATCATATTTGAGCGTTTCACGGTCTGAAACGACGATTTTGCATGAATCTTTGGAAACATATTCTACCTATAGTTTCGATGGAACTAGGTTATTTACGCTACAATAAGACAAAATACACTGTTTTTTAGTGAATACATGCTTTTGGAGGCACTCGGTGGTGCAGTCGCCAGCGCAGCTAGAGTGCCGATTTGAACTATAGAAGTTACTGCAAAATACCTTAAAAACACGTAATTCGCTTAGAAAACTCATTTTCAAGTGATTTGGAGACATGTTTTGAGAAACAGTTTTTACATCATATTTGAGCGTTTCACGGTCTGAAACGAACGATTTGTGTGTAGCATTTGGACACATATTCTACTAGTACTTTCGATTGAATTTTGTTGTTTAGGATACAATATGACAAAATACAGTGATTTTTAGTGAATACAAGCTTTTGGAGGCACTCCGTGGTGCACTCGCCAGCGCAGCTAGAGTGCCGATTTGAACTATAGAAGTTACGGCAAAACACCTTAAAAACACGTAATTCGCTTAGAAAACGCATTTTCAAGTGATTTGGAGACATGTTTTGAGAAACAGTTTTTACATCATATTTGAGCTATTCACGGTCTGAAACGACGATTTTGCATGTATCTTTGGAAACATATTCCACCTATAGTTTCGATGGAAGTAGGTTATTTATGCTACAATAAGACAAAATACACTGTTTTTTATTGAATACAACCTTTTGGAGGCACTCCGGAATGCACTCGCCAGCGCAGCTAGAGTGCCGATTTTAACTATAGAAGTTACTGCAAAACACCTTAAAAACACGTAATTCGCTTAGAAAACGCATTTTCAAGTGATTTGGAGACATGTTTTGAGAAACAGTTTTTACATCATATTTGAGCGTTTCACGGTCTGAAACGACGATTTTGCATGTATATTTGGAAACATATTCCACCTATAGTTTCGATGGAACTAGGTTATTTATGCTACAATAAGACAAAATACACTGTTTTTTAGTGAATACAACCTTTTGGAAGCACTTAGTAGTGCACTCGCCAGCGCAGCTAGAGTGCCGATTTGAACTATAGAAGTTACTACAAAACACCTTAAAAACACGTAATTCGCTTAGAAAACGCATTTTCAAGTGATTTGGAGACATGTTTTGAGAAACGGTTTCTACATCATATTTGAGCGTTTCACGGTCTGAAACGACGATTTTGCATGTATCTTTGGAAACATATTCTACCTGTAGTTTTGATGGAACTAGGTTATTTATGCTACAATAAGACAAAATACACTGATTTTTAGTGAATACATGCTTTTGGAGGCACTCCGTAGTGCACTCGCCAGTGCAGCTAGAGTGCTGATTTGAACTATAGAAGTTACTGCAAAACACCTTAAAAACACGTAATTCGCTTAAAAACGCATTTTCAAGTGATTTGGAGACATGTTTTGAGAAACAGTTTTTACATCATATTTGAGCGTTTCACGGTCTGAAACGCCGATTTTGCATGTATCTTTGGAAACATATTCTACCTATAGTTTCGATGGAACTAGGTTATATATGCTACAATAAGACAATATACACTGTTTTTTAGTGAATACAACCTTTTGGAAGCACTCCGTGTTGCACTCGCCAGCGCAGCTAGAGTGCCGATTTGAACTATAGAAGTTACTGCAAAACACCTTAAAAACACGTAATTCGCTTAGAAAACGCATTTTCAAATGATTTGGAGACATGTTTTGAGAAACAGTTTTTACATCATATTTGAGCGTTTCACGGTCTGAAACGACGATTTTGCATGTATCTTTAGAAACATATTCTACCTATAGTTTCCATGGAACTAGGTTATTTATGCTACAATAAGACAAAATACACTGTTTTTTATTGAATACAACCTTTTGGAGGCACTCCGTAATGCACTCGCCAGCGCAGCTAGAGTGCCGATTTGAACTATAGAAGTTACTGCAAAACACCTTAAAAGCACGTAATTCGCTTAGAAAACGCATTTTCAAGTGATATGGAGACATGTTTTGAGAAACGGTTTCTACATCATATTTGAGCGTTTCACGGTCTGAAACGACGATTTTGCATGTATCTTTGGAAACATATTCTACCTGTTGTTTCGATGGAACTAGGTTATTTATGCTACAATAAGACAAAATACACTGATTTTTAGTGAATACATGCTTTTGGAGGCACTCCGTAGTGCACTCGCCAGCGCAGCTAGAGTGCTGATTTGAACTATAGAAGTTACTGCAAAACACCTTAAAAACACGTAATTCGCTTAAAAACGCATTTTCATGTGATTTGGAGACATGTTTTGAGAAACAGTTTTTACATCATATTTGAGCGTTTCACGGTCAGAAACGACGATTTTGCATGTATCTTTGGAAACATATTCTACCTATAGTTTCGATGGAACTTGGTTATTTATGCTACAATAAGACAATATACATTGTTTTTTAGTGAATACAACCTTTTGGAGGCACTCCGTGGTGCACTCGCCAGCGCAGCTAGAGTGCCGATTTGAACTATAGAAGTTACTGCAAAACACCTTAAAAACACGTAATTCGCTTAGAAAACGCAATTTAAAGTGATTTGGAGACATGTTTTGAGAAACAGTTTTTACATCATATTTGAGCGTTTCACGGTCTGAAACGACGATTTTGCATGTATCTTTGGAAACATATTCTACCTGTAGTTGCGATGGAACTAGGTTATTTATGCTACAATAAGACAAAATATTCTGATTTTTAGTGAATACATGCTTTTGGAAGCACTTCGTGGTGCACTCGCCAGCGCAGCTAGAATGCAGATTTGAACTATAGAAGTTACTGCAAAACACCTTAAAAACACGTAATTCGCTTAAAAAACGCAATTTCAAGTGATTTGGAGACATGTTTTGAGAAACAGTTTTTACATCATATTTGAGCGTTTCACGGTGTGAAACGACGATTTTGCATGTATCTTTGGAAACATATTCTACCTGTAGTTTCGATGGAACTAGGTTATTTATGCTACAATAAGACAAAATACACAGATTTTTAGTGAATACAACCTTTTGGAGGCACTCCGTAGTGCACTCGCCAGCGCAGCTAGAGTGCCGATTTGAATTATAGAAGTTACTGCAAAACACCTTAAAAACACGTAATTCGCATAGAAAACGCATTTTCAGGTGATTTGGAGACATGTTTTGAGAAATAGATTTTACATCATATTTCAGCGTTTCACGGGCTGAAACGACGGTTTTGCATGTATCTTTGGAAACATATTCTACCTGTAGTTTCGATGGAACTAAGTTATTTATGCTACAATAAGACAAAATACGCTGATTTTTAGTGAATACAAGCTTTTGGAGGCACTCCGTGGTGCACTCGCCAGCGCAGCTAGAGTGCCGATTTGAACTATAGAAGTTACTGCAAAACACCTTAAAAACACGTAATTCACTTAGAAAACGCATTTTCAAGTGATTTGGAGACATGTTTTGAGAAACAGTTTTTACATCATATTTGAGCGATTCACGAAACGACGATTTTGCATGTATCTTTGGAATCATATTCTACCTATAGTTTCGATGGAACTAGATTATTTATGCTACAATAAGATAAAATACACTGTTTTTTAGTGAATACAACCTTTTGGAAGCACTTCGTGGTGCACTCGGCAGCGCAGCTAGAGTGCCGATTGAACTATAGAAGTTACTGCAAAACACCTTGAAAACACGTAATTCGCTTAGAAAACGCATTTTCAAGTGATTTGGAGACATGTTTTGAGAAACAGTTTTTACATCATATTTGAGCGTTTCACGGTCTGAAACAACGATTTTGCATGAATCTTTGGAAACATGTTCTACCTATAGTTTCGATGGAACTAGGTTATTTATGCTACAATAAGACAAAATACAATGTTTTTTAGTGAATACATGCTTTTGGTGGCACTCGGTGGTGCAGTCGCCAGCGCAGCTAGAGTGCCGATTTGAACTATAGAAGTTACTGCAAAACACCTTAAAAACACGTAATTCGCTTAAAAACGCATTTTCAAGTGATTTGGAGACATGTTTTGAGAAACAGTTTTTACATCATATTTGAGCGTTTCACGGTCTGAAACGAACGATTTGTGTGTAGCATTTGGACACATATTCTACTTGTACTTTCGATTGAATTTTGTTGTTTAGGATACAATATGACAAAATACAGTGATTTTTAGTGAATACAAGCTTTCGGAGGCACTCCGTGGTGCAATCGCCAGCGCAGCTAGAGTGCCAATTTAAACTATAGAAGTTACTGCAAAACACCTTAAAAACACGTAATTTGCGTAGAAAACGCATTTTCAAGTGATTTGGAGACATGTTTTGAGAAACAGTTTTTACATCATATTTGAGAGTTTCACGGTCTGAAACGACGATTTTGCATGTATCTTTGGAAACATATTCTACCTATAATTCAATGGAACTAGGTTAATTATGGTACAATAAGACAAAATACACTGTTTTTTAGTGAATTCAACCTTTAGGAGGCACTCCGTGATGCACTCGCCAGCGCAGCTAGAGTGCCGATTTGAACTATAGAAGTTACTACAAAACACCTTAAAAACACGTAATTCGCTTAGAAAACGCATTTTCAAGTGATTTGGAGACATGTTTTGAGAAACGGTTTCTACATCATATTTGAGCGTTTCACGGTCTGAAACGACGATTTTGCATGTATCTTTGGAAACATATTCTACCTGTAGTTTCGATGGAACTAGGTTATTTATGCTACAATAAGACAAAATACACTGATTTTTAGTGAATACATGCATTTGGAGGCACTCCGTAGTGCACTCGCCAGCGCAGCTAGAGTGCCGATTTGAACTATAGAAGTTACTGCAAAACACCTTAAAAACACGTAATTCGCTTAAAAACGCATTTTCAAGTGATTTGGAGACATGTTTTGAGAAACAGTTTTTACATCATATTTGAGCGTTTCACGGTCTGAAACGCCGATTTTGCATGTATCTTTGGAAACATATTCTACCTATAGTTTCGATGGAACTAGGTTATATATGCTACAATAAGACAAAATACACTGTTTTTTAGTGAATACAACCTTTTGGAGGCACTCCGTGTTGCACTCGCCAGCGCAGCTAGAGTGCCGATTTGAACTATAGAAGTTACTGCAAAACAATTTAAAAACACGTAATTCGCTTAGAAAACGCATTTTCAAGTGATTTGGAGACATGTTTTGAGAAACAGTTTTTACATCATATTTGAGCGTTTCACGGTCTGAAACGACAATTTTGCATGTATCTTTGGAAACATATTCTACCTATAGTTTCGATGGAACTAGGTTATTTATGCTACAATAAGACAAAATACACTGTTTTTTATTGAATACAACCTTTTGGAGGCACTCCGTAATGCACTCGCCAGCGCAGCTTGAGTGCCGATTTGAACTATAGAAGTTACTGCAAAACACCTTAAAAACACGTAATTCGCTTAGAAAACGCATTTTCAAGTGATTTGGATACATGTTTTGAGAAACAGTTTTCACATCATATTTGAGCGTTTCACGGTCTGAAACGACGATTTTGCATGTATTTTTGGAAACATATTCTACCTATAGTTTCGATGGTACTAGGTTATTTATGCTACAATAAGACAAAATACACTGTTTTTTAGTGAATACAACCTTTTGGAAGCACTTCGTAGTGCACTCGCCAGCGCAGCTAGAGTGCCGATTTGAACTATAGAAGTTACTGCAAAACACCTTAATAACACGTAATTCGCTTAGAAAACGCATTTTCAAGTGATTTGGAGACATGTTTTGAGGAACGGTTTCTACATCATATTTGAGCGTTTCACGGTCTGAAACGACGATTTTGCATGTATCTTTGGAAACATATTCTACCTGTAGTTTCGATGGAACTAGGTTATTTATGCTACAATAAGAAAAAATACACTGTTTTTTAGTGAATACAACTTTTTGGAGGCACTCCGTGGTGCACTCGCCAGCGCAGCTAGAGTGCCGATTTGAACTATAGAATTTACTGCAAAACACCTTAAAAACACGTAATTCGCTTAGAAAACGCATTTTCAAGTGATTTGGAGACATGTTTTGAGAAACAGTTTTTACATCATAGTTGAGCGTTTCACCGTCAAAAACGACGATTTTGCAAGTATTTTTGGAAACATATTCTACCTATAGTTTCGATGGAACTAGGTTATTTATGCTACAATAAGACAAAATACACTGTTTTTTAGTGAATACAACCTTTTGGAAGCACTTAGTAGTGCACTCGCCAGCGCAGCTAGAGTGCCGATTTGAACTATAGAAGTTACTGCAAAACACCTTAAAAACACGTAATTCGCTTAGAAAACGCATTTTCAAGTGATATGGAGACATGTTTTGAGAAACGGTTTCTACATCATATTTGAGCGTTTCACGGTCTGAAACGACGATTTTGCATGTATCTTTGGAAACATATTCTACCTGTAGTTTCGATGGAACTAGGTTATTTATGCTACAATAAGTCAAAATACACTGATTTTTAGTAAATACATGCTTTTGGAGGCACTCCGTAGTGCACTCGCCAGCGCAGCTAGAGTGCCGATTTGAACTATAGAAGTTACTGCAAAACACCTTAAAAACACGTAATTCGCTTAAAAACGCATTTGCAAGTGATTTGGAGACATGTTTTGAGAAACAGTTTTTACATCATATTTGAGCGTTTCACGTTTAGAAACGACGATTTTGCATGCATCTTTGGAAACATATTCTACCTATAGTTTCGATGGAACTAGGTTATTTATGCTACAATAAGACAATATACACTGTTTTTTAGTGAATACAACGTTTTGGAGGCACTCCGTGGTGCACTCGCCAGCGCAGCTAGAGTGCCGATTTGAACCATAGAAGTTACTGCAAAACACCTTAAAAACACGTAATTCGCTTAAAAACGCATTTTCAAGTGATTTGGAGACATGTTTTGAAAAACAGTTTTTACATCATATTTGAGCGTTTCACGGTCTGAAACGACGATTTTGCATGTATCTTTGGAAACATATTCTACCTATAGTTTCGATGGAACTAGGTTATTTATGCTACAATAAGACAATATACACTGTTTTTTAGAGAATACAACCTTTTGGAGGCACTCCGTGGTGCACTCGCCAGCGCAGCTAGAGTGCCGATTTGAACTATAGAAGTTACTGCAAAACACCTTAAAAACACGTAATTCGCTTAGAAAACGCATTTTCAAGTGATTTGGAGACATGTTTTGAGAAACAGTTTTTACATCAAATTTGAGCGTTTCACGGTCTGAAACGACGATTTTGCATGTATCTTTGGAAACATATTCTACCTGTAGCTTCCATGGAACTAGATTATTTATGCTACAATAAGTCAAAATACACTGATTATTAGTGAATACAAGCTTTTGGAGGCACTCCGTAATGCACTCGCCAGCGCAGCTAGAGTGCCGATTTGAACTTTAGAAGTTACTGCAAAACACATTAAAAACACGTAATTCGAGTAGAAAACGCATTTTCAAGTGATTTGGAGACATGTTTTGAGAAACAGTTTTTACATCATATTTGAGCGTTTCACGGTCTGAAACGACGATTTTGCATGTATCTTTGGAAACATATTCTACCTGTAGTTTCGATGGAACTAGGTTATTTATGCTACAATAAGACAAAATACATTGATTTTTAGTGAATACAAGCTTTTGGAGGCACTCCGTGGTGCACTCGCCAGGCCAGCTAGAGTGCCGATTTGAACTATAGAAGTTACTGCAAAACACTTTAAAAACACGTAATTCGCTTAGAAAACGCATTTTCAAGTGATGTGGAGACATGTTTTGAGAAACAGTTTTTACATCATATTTGAGCGTTTCACGGTCTGAAACGACGATTTTGCATGTATCTTTGGAAACATATTCTACCTGTAGTTGCGATGGAACTAGGTTATTTATGCTACAATAAGACAAAATATTCTGATTTTTAGTGAATACATGCTTTTGGAAGCACTTCGTGGTGCACTCGCCAGCGCAGCTAGAATGCAGATTTGAACTATAGAAGTTACTGCAAAACACCTTAAAAACACGTAATTCGCTTAAAAAACGCAATTTCAAGTGATTTGGAGACATGTTTTGAGAAACAGTTTTTACATCATATTTGAGCGTTTCACGGTGTGAAACGACGATTTTGCATGTATCTTTGGAAACATATTCTACCTGTAGTTTCGATGGAACTAGGTTATTTATGCTACAATAAGACAAAATACACAGATTTTTAGTGAATACAACCTTTTGGAGGCACTCCGTAGTGCACTCGCCAGCGCAGCTAGAGTGCCGATTTGAATTATAGAAGTTACTGCAAAACACCTTAAAAACACGTAATTCGCATAGAAAACGCATTTTCAGGTGATTTGGAGACATGTTTTGAGAAATAGATTTTACATCATATTTCAGCGTTTCACGGGCTGAAACGACGGTTTTGCATGTATCTTTGGAAACATATTCTACCTGTAGTTTCGATGGAACTAAGTTATTTATGCTACAATAAGACAAAATACGCTGATTTTTAGTGAATACAAGCTTTTGGAGGCACTCCGTGGTGCACTCGCCAGCGCAGCTAGAGTGCCGATTTGAACTATAGAAGTTACTGCAAAACACCTTAAAAACACGTAATTCACTTAGAAAACGCATTTTCAAGTGATTTGGAGACATGTTTTGAGAAACAGTTTTTACATCATATTTGAGCGATTCACGAAACGACGATTTTGCATGTATCTTTGGAATCATATTCTACCTATAGTTTCGATGGAACTAGATTATTTATGCTACAATAAGATAAAATACACTGTTTTTTAGTGAATACAACCTTTTGGAAGCACTTCGTGGTGCACTCGGCAGCGCAGCTAGAGTGCCGATTGAACTATAGAAGTTACTGCAAAACACCTTGAAAACACGTAATTCGCTTAGAAAACGCATTTTCAAGTGATTTGGAGACATGTTTTGAGAAACAGTTTTTACATCATATTTGAGCGTTTCACGGTCTGAAACAACGATTTTGCATGAATCTTTGGAAACATGTTCTACCTATAGTTTCGATGGAACTAGGTTATTTATGCTACAATAAGACAAAATACAATGTTTTTTAGTGAATACATGCTTTTGGTGGCACTCGGTGGTGCAGTCGCCAGCGCAGCTAGAGTGCCGATTTGAACTATAGAAGTTACTGCAAAACACCTTAAAAACACGTAATTCGCTTAAAAACGCATTTTCAAGTGATTTGGAGACATGTTTTGAGAAACAGTTTTTACATCATATTTGAGCGTTTCACGGTCTGAAACGAACGATTTGTGTGTAGCATTTGGACACATATTCTACTTGTACTTTCGATTGAATTTTGTTGTTTAGGATACAATATGACAAAATACAGTGATTTTTAGTGAATACAAGCTTTCGGAGGCACTCCGTGGTGCAATCGCCAGCGCAGCTAGAGTGCCAATTTAAACTATAGAAGTTACTGCAAAACACCTTAAAAACACGTAATTTGCGTAGAAAACGCATTTTCAAGTGATTTGGAGACATGTTTTGAGAAACAGTTTTTACATCATATTTGAGAGTTTCACGGTCTGAAACGACGATTTTGCATGTATCTTTGGAAACATATTCTACCTATAATTCAATGGAACTAGGTTAATTATGGTACAATAAGACAAAATACACTGTTTTTTAGTGAATTCAACCTTTAGGAGGCACTCCGTGATGCACTCGCCAGCGCAGCTAGAGTGCCGATTTGAACTATAGAAGTTACTACAAAACACCTTAAAAACACGTAATTCGCTTAGAAAACGCATTTTCAAGTGATTTGGAGACATGTTTTGAGAAACGGTTTCTACATCATATTTGAGCGTTTCACGGTCTGAAACGACGATTTTGCATGTATCATTGGAAACATATTCTACCTGTAGTTTCGATGGAACTAGGTTATTTATGCTACAATAAGACAAAATACACTGATTTTTAGTGAATACATGCATTTGGAGGCACTCCGTAGTGCACTCGCCAGCGCAGCTAGAGTGCCGATTTGAACTATAGAAGTTACTGCAAAACACCTTAAAAACACGTAATTCGCTTAAAAACGCATTTTCAAGTGATTTGGAGACATGTTTTGAGAAACAGTTTTTACATCATATTTGAGCGTTTCACGGTCTGAAACGCCGATTTTGCATGTATCTTTGGAAACATATTCTACCTATAGTTTCGATGGAACTAGGTTATATATGCTACAATAAGACAAAATACACTGTTTTTTAGTGAATACAACCTTTTGGAGGCACTCCGTGTTGCACTCGCCAGCGCAGCTAGAGTGCCGATTTGAACTATAGAAGTTACTGCAAAACAATTTAAAAACACGTAATTCGCTTAGAAAACGCATTTTCAAGTGATTTGGAGACATGTTTTGAGAAACAGTTTTTACATCATATTTGAGCGTTTCACGGTCTGAAACGACAATTTTGCATGTATCTTTGGAAACATATTCTACCTATAGTTTCGATGGAACTAGGTTATTTATGCTACAATAAGACAAAATACACTGTTTTTTATTGAATACAACCTTTTGGAGGCACTCCGTAATGCACTCGCCAGCGCAGCTTGAGTGCCGATTTGAACTATAGAAGTTACTGCAAAACACCTTAAAAACACGTAATTCGCTTAGAAAACGCATTTTCAAGTGATTTGGATACATGTTTTGAGAAACAGTTTTCACATCATATTTGAGCGTTTCACGGTCTGAAACGACGATTTTGCATGTATTTTTGGAAACATATTCTACCTATAGTTTCGATGGTACTAGGTTATTTATGCTACAATAAGACAAAATACACTGTTTTTTAGTGAATACAACCTTTTGGAAGCACTTCGTAGTGCACTCGCCAGCGCAGCTAGAGTGCCGATTTGAACTATAGAAGTTACTGCAAAACACCTTAATAACACGTAATTCGCTTAGAAAACGCATTTTCAAGTGATTTGGAGACATGTTTTGAGGAACGGTTTCTACATCATATTTGAGCGTTTCACGGTCTGAAACGACGATTTTGCATGTATCTTTGGAAACATATTCTACCTGTAGTTTCGATGGAACTAGGTTATTTATGCTACAATAAGAAAAAATACACTGTTTTTTAGTGAATACAACTTTTTGGAGGCACTCCGTGGTGCACTCGCCAGCGCAGCTAGAGTGCCGATTTGAACTATAGAATTTACTGCAAAACACCTTAAAAACACGTAATTCGCTTAGAAAACGCATTTTCAAGTGATTTGGAGACATGTTTTGAGAAACAGTTTTTACATCATAGTTGAGCGTTTCACCGTCAAAAACGACGATTTTGCAAGTATTTTTGGAAACATATTCTACCTATAGTTTCGATGGAACTAGGTTATTTATGCTACAATAAGACAAAATACACTGTTTTTTAGTGAATACAACCTTTTGGAAGCACTTAGTAGTGCACTCGCCAGCGCAGCTAGAGTGCCGATTTGAACTATAGAAGTTACTGCAAAACACCTTAAAAACACGTAATTCGCTTAGAAAACGCATTTTCAAGTGATATGGAGACATGTTTTGAGAAACGGTTTCTACATCATATTTGAGCGTTTCACGGTCTGAAACGACGATTTTGCATGTATCTTTGGAAACATATTCTACCTGTAGTTTCGATGGAACTAGGTTATTTATGCTACAATAAGTCAAAATACACTGATTTTTAGTAAATACATGCTTTTGGAGGCACTCCGTAGTGCACTCGCCAGCGCAGCTAGAGTGCCGATTTGAACTATAGAAGTTACTGCAAAACACCTTAAAAACACGTAATTCGCTTAAAAACGCATTTGCAAGTGATTTGGAGACATGTTTTGAGAAACAGTTTTTACATCATATTTGAGCGTTTCACGTTTAGAAACGACGATTTTGCATGCATCTTTGGAAACATATTCTACCTATAGTTTCGATGGAACTAGGTTATTTATGCTACAATAAGACAATATACACTGTTTTTTAGTGAATACAACGTTTTGGAGGCACTCCGTGGTGCACTCGCCAGCGCAGCTAGAGTGCCGATTTGAACCATAGAAGTTACTGCAAAACACCTTAAAAACACGTAATTCGCTTAAAAACGCATTTTCAAGTGATTTGGAGACATGTTTTGAAAAACAGTTTTTACATCATATTTGAGCGTTTCACGGTCTGAAACGACGATTTTGCATGTATCTTTGGAAACATATTCTACCTATAGTTTCGATGGAACTAGGTTATTTATGCTACAATAAGACAATATACACTGTTTTTTAGAGAATACAACCTTTTGGAGGCACTCCGTGGTGCACTCGCCAGCGCAGCTAGAGTGCCGATTTGAACTATAGAAGTTACTGCAAAACACCTTAAAAACACGTAATTCGCTTAGAAAACGCATTTTCAAGTGATTTGGAGACATGTTTTGAGAAACAGTTTTTACATCAAATTTGAGCGTTTCACGGTCTGAAACGACGATTTTGCATGTATCTTTGGAAACATATTCTACCTGTAGCTTCCATGGAACTAGATTATTTATGCTACAATAAGTCAAAATACACTGATTATTAGTGAATACAAGCTTTTGGAGGCACTCCGTAATGCACTCGCCAGCGCAGCTAGAGTGCCGATTTGAACTTTAGAAGTTACTGCAAAACACATTAAAAACACGTAATTCGAGTAGAAAACGCATTTTCAAGTGATTTGGAGACATGTTTTGAGAAACAGTTTTTACATCATATTTGAGCGTTTCACGGTCTGAAACGACGATTTTGCATGTATCTTTGGAAACATATTCTACCTGTAGTTTCGATGGAACTAGGTTATTTATGCTACAATAAGACAAAATACATTGATTTTTAGTGAATACAAGCTTTTGGAGGCACTCCGTGGTGCACTCGCCAGGCCAGCTAGAGTGCCGATTTGAACTATAGAAGTTACTGCAAAACACTTTAAAAACACGTAATTCGCTTAGAAAACGCATTTTCAAGTGATGTGGAGACATGTTTTGAGAAACAGTTTTTACATCATATTTGAGCGTTTCACGGTCTGAAACGAACGATTTGTGTGTAGCATTTGGACACATATTCTACTAGTACTTTCGATGAATTTTGTTATTTAGGATACAATATGACAAAATACACTGATTTTTAGTGAATACAAGCTTTTGGAGGCACTCAGTGGTGCACTAGCCAACGCAGCTAGAGTGCCGATTTGAACAATAGAAGTTACTGCAAAACACCTTAGAAACACGCAATTCACTTAGAAAACGCATTTTCAAGTGATTTGGAGACATGTTTTGAGAAACAGTTTTTACATCATATTTGAGCGTTTCACGGTCTGAAACGACGATTTTGTATGTAGACTTAGAAAACATACTCTACCTGTAGTTTCGATGGAATTTTGTTGTTTAGGATACAATATGACAAAATACAGTGATTTTTATTGAATACAAGCTTTTGGAAGCACTTCGCGGTGCACTCGCCAGCGCAGCTAGAGTGCCGATTTGAACTATAGAAGTTACTGGAAAACACCTAAAAAACACGTATTTCGCTTAGAAAATGCATTTTCAAGTGATTTGGAGACATATTTTGAGGAACAGTTTTTACATCATATTTGAGCGATTCACGGTCTGAAACGACGATTTTGCATGTATCTTTGGAAACCACCTGTAGTTTCAACGGAACTAGGTTATTTATGCTACAATAAGACAAAATACACTGATTTTTAGTGAATACAAGCTTTTGGAGGCACACCGTGATGCACTCGCCAGCGCAGCTAGAGTGCCGATTTAAACTATAGAAGTTACTGCAAAACACCTTAAAAACACGTAATTCGTTTAGAAAACGCATTTTCAAGTGATTTGGAGACATGTTTTGAGAAACAGTTTTTACATCATTTTTAAGCGTTTCACGGTCTGAAACGACGATTTTGCACGTATCTTTGCAAACATATTCTACCTGTAGTTTCGATGGAACTAGGTTATTTATGTTACAAAGACAAAATACACTGATTTTTAGTGACTACAAGCTTTTGGAGGCACTCCGTGGTGCACTCGCCAGCGCAGCTAGAGTGCCGATTTGAACTATAGAAGTTACTGCAAAACACCTTCAAAACACGTAATTCGCTTAGAAAACTCATTTTCAAGTGAATTGGAGACATGTTTTGAGAAACAGTTTTTACATCATATTTGGGCGTTTCACGGTCTGAAACGAACGAATTGTGTGTAGCATTTGGACACATATTCTGCTAGTACTTTCGATTGAATTTTGTTGTTTAGGATACAATATGTCAAAATACAGTGATTTTTAGTGAATACAAGCTTTTGGAGGCACTCCGTGGTGCACTCGCCAGCGCAGCTAGAGTGCCGATTTGAACTATAGAAGTTACTGCAAAACACCTTAAAAACACGTAATTCGCGTAGAAAACGCATTTTCAAGTGATTTGGAGACATGTTTTGGGAAACAGTTTTTTCATCATATTTGAGCGTTTCACGGTCTGAAACGACAATTTTGCATGTATCTTTGGAAACATATTCTACCTATAGTTTCGATGGAACTAAGTTATTTATGCTACAATAAGACAAAATACACTGTTTTTTATTGAATACAACCTTTTGGAGGCACTCTGTAATGCACTCGCCTGCGCAGCTAGAGTGCCGATTTGAACTATAGAAGTTACTGCAAAACATCTTAAAAACACGTAGTTCGCTTAGAAAACGCATTTTCAAGTGATTTGGAGACAAGTTTTGAGAAACAGTTTTTACATCATATTTGAACGTTTCACGGTCTGAAACGACGATTTTGCATGTACCTTTGGAAACATATTCTACTTATAGTTTCGATGGAACTAGGTTATTTATGCTACAATAAGACAAAATACACTGTTTTTTATTGAATACAACCTTCTGGAAGCACTTCGTGGTGCACTCGCCCGCGCAGCTACAGTGCCGATTTGAACTATAGAAGTTACTGCAAAACTCCTTAAAAACACGTAATTCGCTTAGGCAACGCATTTTCAAGTGATTTGGAGACATGTTTTGAGAAACAGTTTTTACATCATATTTGAGCGATTCACGAAACGACGATTTTGCATGTATCTTTGGAAACATATTCTACCTATAGTTTCGATGGAACTAGGTTATTTATGCTACAATAAGACAAAATACACTGTTTTTTAGTGAATACAACCTTTTGGGAGCACTTCGTGTTGCACTCGCCAGCGCAGCTAGAGTGCCGATTTAAACTATAGAAGTTACTGCAAAACACCTTAAAAACACGTAATTCGCTTAGAAAACGCATTTTCAAGTGATTTGGAGACATGTTTTGAGAAACAGTTTTTACATCATATTTGAGCGTTTCACGGTCTGAAACGACGATTTTGCATGTATCTTTGGAAACATATTCTACCTGTAGTTTCGATGGAACTAGGTTATTTATGCTACAATAAGACAATATACACAGTTTTTTAGTGAATACAACCTTTTGGAGGCACTCCGTGGTGCACTCGCCAGCGCAGCTAGAGTGCCGATTTAAACTATAGAAGTTACTGCAAAACACCTTAAAAACTCGTAATTCGCTTAGAAAACGCATTTTCAAGTGATTTGGAGACATGTTTTGAGAAACAGTTTTTACATCATATTTGAGCGTTTCACGGTCTGAAACGACGATTTTGCATGTATCTTTGGAAACATATTCTACCTATAGTTTCGATGGAACTAGGTTATTTATGCTACAATAAGACAAATTACACTGATTTTTAGTGAATACAAGCTTTTGGAGGCACTCCGCGGTGCACTGGCCAGCGCAGCTACAGTGCCGATTTGAACTATAGAAGTTACTGCAAAACACCTTAAAAACACGTAATTCGCTTAGAAAACTCATTTTCAAGTGATTTGGAGACATGTTTTGAGAAACAGTTTTTACATCATATTTGAGCGTTTCACGGTCTGAAGCGAACGATTTGTGTGTAGCATTTGGACACATATTCTACTAGTACTTTCGATTGAATTTTGTTGTTTAGGATACAATATGACAAAATACAGTGATTTTTAGTGAATACAAGCTTTTGGAGGCACTCTGTGGTGCACTCGCCAGCGCAGCTAGAGTGCCGATTTGAACTATAGAAGTTACTGCAAAACACCTTAAAAACACGTAATTCGAGTAGAAAACGCATTTTTAAGTGATTTGGAGACATGTTTTGAGAAACAGTTTTTACATCATATTTGAGCGTTTCACGGTCTGAAACGACGATTTTGCATGTATCTTTGGAAACATATTCTACCTGTAGTTTCGATGGAACTAGGTTATTTATGCTACAATAAGACAAAGTACACTGTTTTTTAGTAAATACAACCTTTTGGAAGCACTTCGTTTTGCACTCGCCAGCGCAGCTAGAGTGCCGATTTGAACTATAGAAGTTACTGCAAAACACCTTAAAAACACGTAATTCGCTTAGAAAATAAATTTTCAAGTAATTTGGAGACATGTTTTGAGAAACAGTTTTTACATCATATTTGAGCGTTTCAAGGTCTGAAACGACGATTTTGCATGTATCTTTGGAAACATATTCTACCTGTAGTTTCGATGGAACTAGGTTATTTATGCTACAATAAGACAATATACACTGTTTTTTAGTGAATACAACCTTTTGGAGGCACTCCGTGGTGCACTCGCCAGCGCAGCTAGAGTGCCGATTTATACTATAGAAGTTACTGCAAAACACCTTAAAAACACGTAATTCGCTTAGAAAACGCATTTTCAAGTGATTTGGAGACATGTTTTGAGAAACAGTTTTTACATCACATTTGAGCGTTTCACGGTCTGAAACGACGATTTTGCATGTATATTTGGAAACATATTCTACCTATAGTTTCGATGGAACTAGGTTATTTATGCTACAGTAAGACAAAATACACTGTTTTTTAGTGAATACAACCTTTGAAAGCACTTCGTGTTGCACTCGCCAGCGCAGCTAGAGTGCCGATTGAACTATAGAAGTTACTGCAAAACACCTTCAAAACACGTAATTCGCTTAGAAAACTCATTTTCAAGTGAATTGGAGACATGTTTTGAGAAACAGTTTTTACATCATATTTGAGCGTTTCACGGTCTGAAACGACGATTTTACATGTATCTTTGGAAACATATTCTACCTGTAGTTTCGATGGAACTAGGTTATTTATGCTACATTAAGACAAAACACACTGATTTTTAGTGAATACAAGCTTTTGGAGGCACTCCGCGGTGCACTGGCCAGCGCAGCTACAGTGCCGATTTGAACTATAGAAGTTACTGCAAAACACCTTAAAAACACGTAATTCGCTTAGAAAACTCATTTTCAAGTGATTTGGAGACATGTTTTGAGAAACAGTTTTTACATCATATTTGAGCGTTTCACGGTCTGAAGCGAACGATTTGTGTGTAGCATTTGGACACATATTCTACTAGTACTTTTGATTGAATTTTGTTGTTTAGGATACAATATGACAAAATACAGTGATTTTTAGTGAATACAAGCTTTTGGAGGCACTCCGTGGTGCACTCGCCAGCGCAGCTATAGTGCCGATTTGAACTATAGAAGTTACTGCAAAACACCTTCAAAACACGTAATTCGCTTAGAAAACTCATTTTCAAGTGAATTGGAGACATGTTTTGAGAAACAGTTTTTACATCATATTTGAGCGTTTCACGGTCTGAAACGAACGATTTGTGTGTAGCATTTGGACACATATTCTACTAGTACTTTCGATGAATTTTGTTATTTAGGATACAATATGACAAAATACACTGATTTTTAGTGAAAACAAGCTTTTGGAGGCACTCCGTGGTGCACTCGCCAGCGCAGCCAGAGTGGCGATTTGAAATATAGAAGTTACTGCAAAACACCTTAAAAACACGTAATTCGCGTAGAAAACGCATTTTCAAGTGATTTGGAGACATGTTTTGAGAAACAGTTTTTACATCATATTTGAGCGTTTCACGGTCTGAAACGACGATTTTGCATGTATCTTTGGAAACATATTCTACTTATAGTTTCGATGGAACTAGGTTATTTATGCTACAATAAGACAAAATACACTGTTTTTTAGTGAATACAACCTTTGAAAGCACTTCGTGTTGCACTCGCCAGCGCAGCTAGAGTGCCGATTGAACTATAGAAGTTACTGCAAAACACCTTCAAAACACGTAATTCGCTTAGAAAACGCATTTTCAAGTGATTTGGTGACATGTTTTGAGAAACAGTTTTTACATCATATTTGAGCGTTTCACGGTCTGAAACGACGATTTTACATGTATCTTTGGAAACATATTCTACCTGTAGTTTCGATGGAACTAGGTTATTTATTCTACAATAAGACAAAACACACTGATTTTTAGTGAATACAAGCTTTTGGAGGCACTCCGCGGTGCACTGGCCAGCGCAGCTACAGTGCCGATTTGAACTATAGAAGTTACTGCAAAACACCTTAAAAACACGTAATTCGCTTAGAAAACTCATTTTCAAGTGATTTGGAGACATGTTTTGAGAAACAGTTTTTACATCATATTTGAGCGTTTCACGGTCTGAAGCGAACGATTTGTGTGTAGCATTTGGACACATATTCTACTAGTACTTTTGATTGAATTTTGTTGTTTAGGATACAATATGACAAAATACAGTGATTTTTAGTGAATACAAGCTTTTGGAGGCACTCCATGGTGCACTCGCCAGCGCAGCTATAGTGCCGATTTGAACTATAGAAGTTACTGCAAAACACCTTAAAAACACGTAATTCGAGTAGAAAACGCATTTTTAAGTGATTTGGAGACATGTTTTGAGAAACAGTTTTTACTTCATATTTGAGCGTTTCACGGTCTGAAACGACGATTTTGCATGTATCTTTGGAAACATATTCTACCTATAGTTTCGATGGAACTAGGTAATTTATACTACAATAAGACAAAATACACTGTTTTTTAGTGAATACAACCTTTTGAAGGCACTCAGTGGTGCACTCGCCAGCGCAGCTAGAGTGCCGATTTGATCTATAGAAGTTACTGCAAAACACGTTAAAAACACGTAATTCGCTTAGAAAACGCATTTTCAAGTGATTTGGAGACATGTTTTGTTAGACAGTTTTTACATCATATTTGAGCGTTTCACGGTCTGAAACGACGATTTTGCATGTATCTTTGGAAACATATTCTACCTGTAGTTTCGGTGGAACTAGGTTATTTATGCTACAATAAGACAAAATACACTGTTTTTTAGTGAATACAACCTTTTGGAAGCACTTCGTTTTGCACTCGCCAGCGCAGCTAGAGTGCCGATTTGAACTATAGAAGTTACTGCAAAACACCTTAAAAACACGTAATTCGCTTAGAAAATTAATTTTCAAGTGATTTGGAGACATGTTTTGAGAAACAGTTTTTACATCATATTTGAGCGTTTCAAGGTCTGAAACGACGATTTTGCATGTATCTTTGGAAACATATTCTACCTGTAGTTTCGATGGAACTAGGTTATTTATGCTACAATAAGACAATATACACTGTTTTTTAGTGAATACAACCTTTTGGAGGCACTCCGTGGTGCAGTCGCCAGCGCAGCTAGAGTGCCGATTTGAACTATAGAAGTTACTGCAAAACACCTTCAAAACACGTAATTCGCTTAGAAAACTCATTTTCAAGTGAATTGGAGACATGTTTTGAGAAACAGTTTTTACATCATATTTGAGCGTTTCACGGTCTGAAACGAACGATTTGTGTGTAGCATTTGGACACATATTCTACTAGTACTTTCGATGAATTTTGTTATTTAGGATACAGTATGACAAAATACAGTGATTTTTAGTGAATACAAGCTTTTGGAAGCACTTCGCGGTGCACTCGCCAGCGCAGCTAGAGTGCCGATTTGAACTATAGAAGTTACTGGAAAACACCTAAAAAACACGTATTTCGCTTAGAAAATGCATTTTCAAGTGATTTGGAGACATGTTTTGAGGAACAGTTTTTACATCATATTTAAGCGATTCACGGTCTGAAACGACGATTTTGCATGTATCTTTGGAAACCACCTGTAGTTTCAACGGAACTCGGTTATTTATGTTACAAAGACAAAATACACTGATTTTTAGTGAATACAAGCTTTTGGAGGTACTCCGTGGTGCACTCGCCAGCGCAGCTAGAGTGCCGATTTGAACTATAGAAGTTACTGCAAAACACCTTAAAAACACGTAATTCGCTTAGAAAACGCATTTTCAAGTGATTTGGAGACATGTTTTAAAAAACAGTTTTTACATCATATTTGAGCGTTTCACGGTCTGAAACGAACGATTTGTGTGTAGCATTTGGACACATATTCTACTAGTACTTTCGATGGAATTTTGTTGTTTAGGATACAATATGACAAAATACAGTGATTTTTAGTGAATACAAGCTTTTGGAGGCACTCCGTGGTGCACTCGCCAGCGCAGCTAGAGTGCCGATTTGAAATATAGAAGTTACTGCAAAACACCTTAAAAACACGTAATTCGCGTAGAAAACGCATTTTCAAGTGATTTGGAGACATGTTTTGAGAAACAGTTTTTACATCATATTTGAGCGTTTCACGGTCTGAAACGACGATTTTGCATGTATCTTTGGAAACATATTCTACCTGTAGTTTTGATGGAACTAGGTTATTTATGCTTCAACAAGACAATATACACAGTTTTTTAGTGAATACAACCTTTTGGAGGCACTCCGTGGTGCACTCGCCAGCGCAGCTAGAGTGCCGATTTAAACTATAGAAGTTACTGCAAAACACCTTTAAAACACGTAATTCGCTTAGAAAACGCATTTTCAAGTGATTTGGAGACATGTTTTGAGAAACAGTTTTTACATCATATTTGAGCGTTTCACGGTCTGAAACGACGATTTTGCATGTATCTTTGGAAACATATTCTACCTATAGTTTCGATGGAACTAGGTTATTTATGCTACAATAAGACAAAATACACTGTTTTTTAGTGAATACATGCTTTTGGAGGCACTCCGTGGTGCAGTCGCCAGCGCAGCTAGAGTGCCGTCTTGAATTATAGAAGTTACTGCAAAACACCTTCAAAACACGTAACTCGCTTAGAAATCTCATTTTCAAGTGAATTGGAGACATGTTTTGAGAAAAAGTTTTTACATCATATTTGAGCGTTTCACGGTCTGAAACGAACGATTTGTGTGTAGCATTTGGACACATATTCTACTAGTACTTTCGATGGAATTTTGTTGTTTAGGATACAATATGACAAAATACAGTGATTTTTAGTGAATACAAGCTTTTGGAGGCACTCCGTGGTGCACTCGCCAGCGCAGCTAGAGTGGCGATTTGAAATATAGAAGTTACTGCAAAACACCTTAAAAACACGTAATTCGCGTAGAAAACGCATTTTCAAGTGATTTGGAGACATGTTTTGAAAAACAGTTTTTACATCATATTTGAGCGTTTCACGGTCTGAAACGACGAATTTGCATGTATCTTTGGAAACATATTCTACTTATAGTTTCGATGGAACTAGGTTATTTATGCTACAATAAGACATAATACACTGTTTTTTAGTGAATACAACCTTTGAAAGCACTTCGTGTTGCACTCGCCAGCGCTGCTAGAGTGCCGATTGAACTATAGAAGTTACTGCAAAACACCTTCAAAACACGTAATTCGCTTAGAAAACTCATTTTCAAGTGAATTGGAGACATGTTTTGAGAAACAGTTTTTACATCATATTTGAGCGTTTCACGGTCTGAAACGACGATTTTACATGTATCTTTGGAAACATATTCTACCTGTAGTTTCGATGGAACTAGGTTATTTATGCTACAATAAGACAAATTACACTGATTTTTAGTGAATACAAGCTTTTGGAGGCACTCCGCGGTGCACTGGCCAGCGCAGCTACAGTGCCGATTTGAACTATAGAAGTTACTGCAAAACACCTTAAAAACACGTAATTCGCTTAGAAAACTCATTTTCAAGTGATTTGGAGACATATTTTGAGAAACAGTTTTTACATCATATTTGAGCGTTTCACGGTCTGAAGCGAACGATTTGTGTGTAGCATTTGGACACATATTCTACTAGTACTTTCGATTGAATTTTGTTGTTTAGGATACAATATGACAAAATACAGTGATTTTTAGTGAATACAAGCTTTTGGAGGCACTCCGTGGTGCACTCGCCAGCGCAGCTAGAGTGCCGATTTGAACTATAGAAGTTACTGCAAAACACCTTAAAAACACGTTATTCGAGTAGAAAACGCATTTTTAAGTGATTTGGAGACATGTTTTGAGAAACAGTTTTTACATCATATTTGAGCGTTTCACGGTCTGAAACGACGATTTTGCATGTATCTTTGGAAACATATTCTACCTGTAGTTTCGATGGAACTAGGTTATTTATGCTACAATAAGACAAAATACACTGTTTTTTAGTGAATACAACCTTTTGGAAGCACTTCGTTTTGCACTCGCCAGCGCAGCTAGAGTGCCGATTTGAACTATAGAAGTTACTGCAAAACACCTTAAAAACACGTAATTCGCTTAGAAAATGAATTTTCAAGTGATTTGGAGACATGTTTTGAGAAACAGTTTTTACATCATATTTGAGCGTTTCAAGGTCTGAAACGCCGATTTTGCATGTATCTTTGGAAACATATTCTACCTGTAGTTTCGATGGAACTAGGTTATTTATGCTACAATAAGACAATATACACTGTTTTTTAGTGAATACAACCTTTTGGAGGCACTCCGTGGTGCACTCGCTAGCGCAGCTAGAGTGCCGATTTAAACTATAGAAGTTACTGCAATACACCTTAAAAACACGTAATTCGCGTAGAAAACGCATTTTCAAGTGATTTGGAGACATGTTTTGGGAAACAGTTTTTTCATCATATTTGAGCGTTTCACGGTCTGAAACGACAATTTTGCATGTATCTTTGGAAACATATTCTACCTATAGTTTCGATGGAACTAAGTTATTTATGCTACAATAAGACAAAATACACTGTTTTTTATTGAATACAACCTTTTGGAGGCACTCTGTAATGCACTCGCCTGCGCAGCTAGAGTGCCGATTTGAACTATAGAAGTTATTGCAAAACATCTTAAAAACACGTAGTTCGCTTAGAAAACGCATTTTCAAGTGATTTGGAGACATGTTTTGAGAAACAGTTTTTATATCATATTTGAGCGTTTCATGGTCTGAAACGACGATTTTGCATGTACCTTTGGAAACATATTCTACCTATAGTTTCGATAAAACTAGGTTATTTATGCTACAATAAGACAAAATACACTGTTTTTTAGTGAATACAACCTTTTGGGAGCACTTCGTGTTGCACTCGCCAGCGCAGCTAGAGTGCCGATTGAACTATAGAAGTTACTGCAAAGCACCTTAAAAACACGTAATTCGCTTAGAAAACGAATTTTCAAGTGATTTGGAGACATGTTTTGAGAAACAGTTTCTACATCATATTTGAGCGTTTCACGGTCTGAAACGACGATTTTGCATGTATCTTTAAAAACATATTCTACCTGTAGTTTCGATGGAAATAGATTATTTATGCTACAATAAGACAAAATACACTGATTTTTAGTGAATACAAACTTTTAGAGGCACTCCGTGGTGCACTCGCCAGCGCAGCTAGAGTGCCGATTTGAACCATAGAAGTTACTGCAAAACACCTTAAAAACACGTAATTCGCTTAGAAAACGCATTTTCAAGTGATTTGGGGACATGTTTTAAAAAACAGTTTTTACATCATATTTGAGCGTTTCACGGTCTGAAACGACGATTTTGCATGAATCTTTGGAAACATATTCCACCTGTAGTTTCGATGGAACTAGGTTATTTATGCTACAATAAGACAAAATAGACTGATTTTTAGTAAATACAAGCTTTTGGAGGCACTCCGTGGTGCACTAGCCAGCGCAGCTAGAGTGCCGATTTGAACTATAGAAGTTACTGCAAAATACCTTAAAAACACGTAATTCGCTTTAAGAACGCATTTTCAAGTGATTTGGTGACATGTTTTGAGAAACAGTTTTTACATCATATTTGAGCGTTTCACGGTCTGAAACGACGATTTTGCATGTATCTTTGGAAACATATTCTACCTGTAGTTTCAATAGCACTTGGTTATTTAGGGTACAATAAGACAAAATACACTGTTTTTTAGTCAATACAACCTTTTAGAGGCATTCCGTGGTGCACTCGCCAGCGCAGCTAGAGTGCCGATTTGAACTATAGAAGTTACTGCAAAACACCTTAAAAACTCGTAATTCGCTTAGAAAACGTATTTTCAAGTGATTTGGAGACATGTTTTGAGAAACAGTTTTTACATCATATTTGAGCGTTTCACGGTCTGAAACGACAATTTTGAATGTAGACTTAGGAAAATATTCTACCTGTAGTTTCGATAGCACTTGGTTATTTAGGGTACAATAAGACAAAATACATTGTTTTTTAGTCAATACAACCTTTTAGAGGCACTCCGTGGTGCACTCGCCAGCGCAGCTAGAGTGCCGATTTGAACTATAGAAGTTACTGCAAAACACCTTAAAAACACGTAATTCGCTTAAAAACGCATTTTCAAGTGATTTGGAGACATGTTTTGAGAAACAGTTTTTACATCATATTTGAGCGTTTCACGGTCTGAAACGACGATTTTGCATGTATCTCTGGACACATACTCTACCTGTAGTTTTGAGGGAACTAGGTTATTTATGCTACAATAAGACAAAATACACTGATTTTTAGTGAATACAAGCTTTTGGAGGCACACCGTGGTGCACTCGCCTGCGCAGCTAGAGTGCCGATTTGAACTATAGAAGTTACTGCAAAACACCTTAAAAACACGTAATTCGCTTAGAAAACGCATTTTCAAGTGATTTGGGGACATGTTTTAAAAAACAGTTTTTACATCATATTTGAGCAATTCACGGTCTGAAACGACGATTTTGCATGTATCTTTGGAAACATATTCTACCTGCAGTTTCGATGGAACTAGGTTATTTATGCTAGAATAAGACAAAATAGACTGATTTTTAGTGAATACAAGCTTTTGGAGGCACTCCGTGGTGCACTCGCCAGCGCAGCTAGAGTGCCGATTTGAACCATAGAAGATACTGCAAAACACCTTAAAAACACGTATTTCGCTTAGAAAACGCATGTTCAAGTGATTTGGAGACATGTTTTGAGAAACAGTTTTTACATCATATTTGAGCGTTTCTCGGTCTGAAACGACGATTTTGCATGTATCTTTGGAAACATATTCTACCTGTAGTTTCGATGGAAATAGATTATTTATGCTACAATAAGACAAAATACACTGATTTTTTGTGAATACAAACTTTTAGAGGCACTCCGTGGTGCACTCGCCAGCGCAGCTAGAGTGCCGATTTGAACCATAGAAGTTACTGCAAAACACCTTAAAAACACGTAATTCGCTTAGGTAACGCATTTTCAAGTGATTTGGGGACATGTTTTAAAAAACAGTTTTTACATCATATTTGAGCGTTTCACGGTCTGAAACGACGATTTTGCATGTATCTTTGGAAACATATTCTACCTGTAGTTTCGATGGAACTAGGTTATTTATGCTACAATAAGACAAAATAGACTGATTTTTAGTGAATACAAGCTTTTGGAGGCACTCCGTGGTGCACTCGCCAGCGCAGCTAGAGTGCCGATTTGAACTATAGAAGTTACTGCAAAATACCTTAAAAACACGTAATTCGCTTAGAAAACGCATTTTCAAGTGATTTGTTGACATGTTTTGAGAAACAGTTTTTACATCATATTTGAGCGTTTCATGGTCTGAAACGACGATTTTGCATGTATCTTTGGAAACATATTCTACCTGTAGTTTCGATGGAACTAGGTTATTTATGCTACAATAAGACAAAATAGACTGATTTTTAGTGAATACAAGCTTTTGGAGGCACTCCGTGGTGCACTCGCCACCGCAGCTAGAGTGCTGATTTGAACTATAGAAGTTACTGCAAAACTCCTTAAAAACACGTAATTCGCTTAGAAAACGCATTTTCATGTGATTTGAAGACATGATTTGAGAAACAGTTTTTACATCATATTTGAGCGTTTCACGGTCTGAAACGACGATTTTGAATGTAGACTTAGGAAAATATTCTACTTGTAGTTTCGATAGCACTTGGTTATTTAGGGTACAATAAGACAAATTACACTGTTTTTTAGTCAATACAACCTTTTGGAGGCACTCCGTGGTGCACTGGCCAGTGCAGCTAAAGTGCCGATTTGAACTATAGAAGTTACTGCAAAACACCTTAAAAACACGTAATTCGTTTAGAAAACGCATTTTCAAGTGATTTGGAGACATGTTTTGAGAAACAGTTTTTACATCATATTTGAGCGTTTCACGGTCTGAAACGACAATTTTGCATGTATCTTTGGAAACATATTCTACCTGTAGTTTCGATGGAACTAGGTTATTTATGCTACAATAAGACAAAATAGACTGATTTTTAGTGAATACAAGCTTTTGGAGGCACTCCGTGGTGCACTCGCCACCGCAGCTAGAGTGCCGATTTGAACTATAGAAGTTACTGCAAAACACCTTAAAAACACGTAATTCGCTTTAAAAACGCATTTTCATGTGATTTGGAGACATGTTTTGAGAAACAGTTTTTACATCATATTTGAGCGTTTCACGGTCTGAAACGACGATTTTGAATGTAGACTTAGGAAAATATTCTACCTGTAGTTTCAATAGCACTTGGTTATTTAGGGTACAATAAGACAAAATACAATGTTTTTTAGTCAATACAACCTTTTAGAGGCACTCCGTGGTGCACTCGCCAGCGCAGCTAGAGTGCCGATTTGAACTATAGAAGTTACTGCAAAACACCATAAAAACACGTAATTCGCTTAGAAAACGCATTTTTAAGTGATTTGGAGACATGTTTTGAGAAACAGTTTTTACATCATATTTGAGCGTTTCACGGTCTGAAACGACGATTTTGAATGTAGACTTAGGAAAATATTCTACCTGTAGTTTCGATAGCACTTGGTTATTTAGGGTACAATAAGACAAAATACACTGTTTTTTAGTCAATACAACCTTTTAGAGGCACTCCGTGGTGCACTCGCCAGCGCAGCTAGAGTGCCGATTTGAACTATAGAAGTTACTGCAAAACACCTTAAAAACACGTAATTCGCTTAGAAAACGCATTTTCAAGTGATTTGGAGACATGTTTTGAGAAACAGTTTTTACATCATATTTGAGCGTTTCACGGTCTGAAACGACGATTTTGCATGTAACTCTGGACACATACTCTAACTGTAGTTTCGATGGAACTAGGTTATTTATGCTACAATAAGACAAAATACACTGATTTTTAATGAATACAAGCTTTTGGAGGCACTCCGTGGTGCACTCGCCAGCGCAGCTAGAGTGCCGATTTGAACTATAGAAGTTACTGCAAAACACCTTAAAAACACGTAATTCGCATAGAAAACGCATTTTCACGGTCTGAAACGACGATTTTGCATGTATCTTTGGAAACATATTCTACCTGTAGTTTCGATGGAACTAGGTTATTTATGCTACAATAAGACAAAGTACACTGATTTTTAGTGAATACAAGCTTTTGGAGGCACTCCGTGGTGCACTCGCCAGCGCAGCTAGAGTGCCGATTTGAACTATAGAAGTTACTGCAAAACACCTTAAAACACGTAATTCGCTTAGAAAACGCATTTTCAAGTGATTTGGAGACATGTTTTA
Organism: Harpalus rubripes; assembly: GCA_963082715.1. Taxonomy (NCBI): domain Eukaryota; kingdom Metazoa; phylum Arthropoda; class Insecta; order Coleoptera; family Carabidae; genus Harpalus; species Harpalus rubripes. Next base: position 288,019 of record CAUJCB010000488.1, read on the forward strand.
AGAAACAGTTTTTACATTATATTTGAGCGATTCACGGTCTGAAACGACGATTTTGCATGTATTTTTGGAAACATATTCTACCTGTAGTTTCGATGGAACTAGGTTATTTATGCTACAATAAGACAAAATACACTGATTTTTAATGAATACAAGATTTTGGAGGCACTCCGTGGTGCACTCGCCAGCGCAGCTAGAGTGCTTATTTGAACTATAGAAGTTACTGCAAAACACCTTAAAAACACGTAATACGCATAGAAAACGCACTTTCAAGTGATTTGGAGACATGTTTTGAGAAACTGTTTTTACATCATATTTGAGCGTTTCAAGGTCTGAAACGACGATTTTGCATGAATCTTTGCAAACATATTCAACCTGTAGTTTGGATGAAACTAGGTTATTTATGTTACAATAAAACAAAATACACTGATTTTTAGTGAATACAAGCTTTTGGAGGCACTCCGTGGTGCACTCGCCACCGCAGCTAGAGTGCCGATTTGAACTATAGAAGTTACTGCTAAACACCTTAAAAACACGTAATTCGCTTAGAAATCGCATTTTCAAGTGATTAGGAGACATGTTTTGAGAAACAGTTTTCACATCATATTTGAGCGTTTCACGGTCTGAAACGTCGATTTTGTATGTAGACTTAGGAAACATATTTCAAAAACATATTTTACGGTCTGAAACGACGATTTTGTATGTAGACTTAGGAAACAAATTCTACCTGTAGTTTCGATAGCACTTGGTTATTTAGGGTACAATAAGACAAAATTCACTGTTTTTTAGTGAATAGAACTTTTTAGAGGCACTCCGTGGTGCACTCGCCAGCGCAACTAGAGTGCCGTTTTGAACTATAGAAGTTACTGCAAAATACCTTAACAACACGTAATTCGCTTAGAAAACGCATTTTCAAGTGATTTGGTGACATGATTTGAGAAACAGTTCTTACATCATATTTGAGCGTTTCACGGTCTGAAACGACGATTTTGCATGTATCTTTGGAAATATTATCTACCTGTAGTTTCAAAATTACTAGGTTATTTATGCTACAATAAGACAAAATACACTGATTTTTAGTGAATACAAGATTTTGGAGGCACTCCGTGGTGCACTCGCCAGCGCAGCTAGAGTGCCGATTTGAACTATAGAAGTTACTGCAAAACACCTTAGAAACACGTAATTCGTTTAGAAAACGCATTTTCAAGTGATTTGGAGACATGTTTTAAGAAACAGTTTTTACATCATATTTGAGCGTTTCACGGTCTGAAACGACGGTTTTGCGTGTATCTTTGGAATCATATTCTACCTGTAGTTTCGATGGAACTAGGTTATTTATGCTACAATAAGACAATTTACACTGATTTTTAGTGAATACAAGCTTATGGAGGCACTCGGTGGTGCACTCGCCAGCGCAGCTAGAGTGCTGATTTAAACTATAGAAGTTACTGCAAAACACCTTAAAACCACGCAATTTGCTTAGAAAACGCATTTTCAAGAGATTTGGAGACATGTTTTGAGAAACTGTTTTTACATCATATTTGAGCGTTTCACGGTCTGAAACGACGGTTTTGCATGTATCTTTGGAAACATATTCTACCTGTAGTTTCGATGGAACTAGATTATTTATGCTACAATAAGACAAAATACACTTATTTTTAGTGAATACAAGCTTATGGAGGCACTCGGTGTTGCACTCGCCAGCGCAGCTAGAGTGCTGATTTGAACTATAGAAGTTACTGCAAAACACCTTAAAAACACGTAATTTGCTTAGAACACGCATTTTCAAGTGATTTGGAGACATGTTTTGAGAAACAGTTTTTACATCATATTTGCGCGTTTCACGGTCTGAAACGATGATTTTGCATGTATCTTTGCAAACATATTCTACCTGTAGTATCGATGGAACTAGGTTATTTATGCTACAATAAGACAAAATACACTGATTTTTAGTGAATACAAGCTTTTAGAGGCACTCCGTGGTGCACTCGACAGCGCAGCTAGAGTGCCGATTTGAACTATAGAAGTTACTGCAAAACACGTTAAAAACACGTAATTCGCTTAGAAAACGCATTTTCAAGTGATTTGGAGACATGTTTTGAGAAACAGTTTTTACATAATATTTGAGCGTTTCACGGTCTGAAACGACGATTTTGCATGTATCTTTGAAAACATATTCTACCTGTAGTTTCGATGGAACTAGGTTATTTATGCTACAATAAGACAAAATACACTGATTTTTAGTGAATACAAGCTTTTGGAGGCACTCCGTGGTGCACTCGCCAGCGCAGCTAGAGTGCCGATTTGAACTATCGAAGTTACTGCAAAACACCTTAAAACCACGCAATTTGCTTAGAAAACGCATTTTCAAGTGATTTGGAGACATGTTTTGAGAAACAGTTTTTACATCATATTTGAGCGTTTCACGGTCTGAAACGACGGTTTTGCATGTATCTTTGGAAACATATCCTACCTATAGTTTCGATGGAACTAGGTTATTTATGCTACAAAAAGACAAAATTCACTGTTTTTTAGTGAATACAACCTTTTGGAGGCACTCTGTGGTGCATTTGCCAGCGCAGCTAGAGTGCCGATTTGAACTATAGAAGTTACTGCATAACACCTTAAAAACACGTAATTCGCTTAGAAAACGCATTTTCAGGTGATTTGGACACTTGTTTTGAGAAACAGTTTTTACATCATATTTGAGAATTTCACGGTATGAAACGACGGTTTTGCATGTATCTTTGGAAACATATTCTACCTGTAGTTTCGATGGAACTAGGTTATTTATGCTACAATAAGACAAAATACACTGATTTTTAGTGAATACAAGCTTTTGGAGGCACTCCGTGGTGCACTCGCCAGCGCAGCTAGAGTGCCGATTTGAACTATAGAAGTTACTGCACAACACCTTAAAACATGTAATTCGCTTAGAAAACGCATTTTCTAGTTATTTGGAGACATGTTTTGAGAAACAGTTTTTACATCATATTTGAGCGTTTCACGGTCTGAAACGACGATTTTGCATGTATCTTTGGTAACATATTCTACCTGTAGTTTCTATGGAACTAGGTTATTTATGCTACAATAAGACAAAATACACAGATTTTTAGTGAATACAAGCTTATGGAGGCACTCCGTGGTGCACTCGCCAGCGCAGCTATAGTGCCGATTTGAACTATAGAAGTTACTGCAAAACACCTTAAAAACACGTAATTCGCTTAGAAAACGCATTTTCAAGTGATTAGGAGACATGTTTTGAGAAACAGTTTTTACATCATATTCAAGCGTTTCACGGTCTGAAACGACGATTTTGCATGTATCGTAGGAAACATATTCTACCTGTAGTTTCTATGGAACTAGGTTATTTATGCTACAATAAGACAAAATACACTGATTTTTAGTGAATACAAGCTTATGAAGGAACTCCGTGGTGCACTCGCCAGCGCAGCTATAGTGCCGATTTGAGAAACAGTTTTTACATCATATTTGAGCGTTTCACCGTCTGAAACGACGATTTTGCATGTAACTTTGGAAACATATTCTACCTATAGTTTCGATAGAACTAGGTAATTTATGCTACAATAAGACAAAATACACTGTTTTTTTAGTGAATACAACTTTTTGGAGGCACTCCGTGGTGCACTCGCCAGCGCAGCTAGAGTGCCGATTTGAACTATAGAAGTTACTGCAAAACACCTTAAAAACACGTAATTCGCTAAAGAAAACGCATTTTCAAGTGATTTGGAGACATGTTTTGAGAAACAGTTTTTACATCATATTTGAGCGTTTCACGGTTTGAAACGACGATTTTGCATGTATCTTTGGAAACATCTTCTACCTGTAGTTTCGATGGAACTAGGTTATTTATGCTACAATAAGACAAATTGCACTTATTTTTAGTGAATACAAGCTTATGGAGGCACTCCGTGGTGCACTCGCCAGCGCAGCTAGAGTGCTGATTTGAACTATAGAAGTTACTGCAAAACACCTTAAAAACACGTAATTCGCTTAGAACACGCATTTTCAAGTGATTTGGAGACATGTTTTGAGAAACAGTTTTTACATCATATTTGAGCGTTTCACGGTCTGAAACGACGATTTTGCATGTATCTTTGGAAACATATTCTACCTGTAGTTTCGATGGAACTAGGTTATTTATGCTACAATAAGACAAATTACACTGATTTTTAGTGAATACAAGCTTATGAAGGCACTCCGTGGTGCACTCGCCAGCGCAGCTAGAGTGCTGATTTGAACTATAGAAGTTACTGCAAAACACCTTAAAAACACGTAATTCGCTTAGAACACGCATTTTCAAGTGATTTGGAGACATGTTTTGAGAAACAGTTTTTACATCATATTTGAGCGTTTCACGGTCTGAAACGACGATTTTGCATGTATCTTTGGAAACATATTCTACCTGTAGTTTCGATGGAACTAGGTTATTTATGCTACAATAAGACAATTTACACTGATTTTTAGTGAATACAAGCTTATGGAGGCACTCCGTGGTGCACTCGCCAGCGCAGCTAGAGTGCTTATTTGAACTATAGAAGTTACTGCAAAACACCTTAAAAACACGTAATTCGCTTAGAACACGCATTTTCAAGTGATTTGGAGACATGTTTTGAGAAACAGTTTTTACATCATATTTGAGCGTTTCATGGTCTGAAACGACGATTTTGCATGTAACTTTGGAAACATATTCTACCTGTAGTTTCGATGGAACTAGGTTATTTATGCTACAATAAGACAAAATACACTGATTTTTAGTGAATACAAGCTTTTGGAGGCACTCCGTGGTGCACTCGCCAGCGCAGATAGAGTGCCGATTTGAACTATAAAAGTTACTGCAAAACACTTTAAAAACACGTAATTCGCTTAGAAAACGCATTTTCAAGTGATTTGGAGACATGTTTTGAGAAACAGTTTTTACATCATATTTGTGCGTTTCACGGTCTGAAACGATGATTTTGCATGTATCTTTGCAAACATATTCTACCTGTAGTATCGATGGAACTAGGTTATTTATGCTACAATAAGACAAAATACACTGATTTTTAGTGAATACAAGCTTTTAGAGGCACTCCGTGGTGCACTCGACAGCGCAGCTAGAGTGCCGATTTGAACTATAGAACTTACTGCAAAACACGTTAAAAACACGTAATTCGCTTAGAAAACGCATTTTCAAGTGATTTGGAGACATGTTTTGAGAAACAGTTTTTACATAATATTTGAGCGTTTCACGGTCTGAAACGACGATTTTGCATGTATCTTTGAAAACATATTCTACCTGTAGTTTCGATGGAACTAGGTTATTTATGCTACAATAAGACAAAATACACTGATTTTTAGTGAATACAAGCTTTTGGAGGCACTCCGTGGTGCACTCGCCAGCGCAGCTAGAGTGCCGATTTGAACTATCGAAGTTACTGCAAAACACCTTAAAACCACGCAATTTGCTTAGAAAACGCATTTTCAAGTGATTTGGAGACATGTTTTGAGAAACAGTTTTTACATCATATTTGAGCGTTTCACGGTCTGAAACGACGGTTTTGCATGTATCTTTGGAAACATATCCTATCTATAGTTTCGATGGAACTAGGTTATTTATGCTACAAAAAGACAAAATACACTGTTTTTTAGTGAATACAACCTTTTGGAGGCACTCTGTGGTGCATTTGCCAGCGCAGCTAGAGTGCCGATTTGAACTATAGAAGTTACTGCAGAACACCTTAAAAACACGTAATTCGCTTAGAAAACGCATTTTCAAGTGATTTGGAGACATGTTTTGAGAAATAGTTTTTACATCATATTTGAGCGTTTCACGGTCTGAAACGACGATTTTGCATGAATCTTTGGAAACATATTCTACCTGTAGTTTCGATGGAACTAAATTATTTATGCTACAATAAGACAAAATACACTGTTTTATAGTGAATACAACCTTTTGGAGGCACTTTGTGGTGCACTCGCCAGCGCAGCTAGAGTGCCGATTTGAACTATAGAAGTTACTGCAAAACACTTTAAAAGCACGTAATTCGCTTAGAAAACGCATTTTCAAGTGATTTAAAGACATGTTTTGAGAAACAGTTTTTACATCATATTTGAGCGTTTCACGTTCTAAGACGACGATTTTGCATGTATCTTTGGAAACATATTCTACCTGTAGTTTCGATGGAACTAGGTTATTTATGCTACAATAAAACAAAATTCACTGATTTTTAGTGAATACAAGCTTTTGGAGGCACTCCGTGGTGCACTCGCCAGCGCAGCTAGAGTGCCGATTTGAACTATAGAAGTTACTGCAGAACACTTTAAAAGCACGTAATTAGCTTAGAAAACGCATTTTCAAATGATTTGGAGACATGTTTTGAGAAATAGTTTTTACATCATATTTGAGCGTTTCACGGTCTGAAACGACGATTTTGCATGAATCTTTGGAAACATATTCTACCTGTAGTTTCGATGGAACTAGGTTATTTATGCTACAATAAGACAAAATACACTGTTTTATAGTGAATACAACCTTTTGGAGGCACTTTGTGGTGCACTCGCCAGCGCAGCTAGAGTGCCGATTTGAACTATAGAAGTTACTGCAAAACACTTTAAAAGCACGTAATTCGCTTAGAAAACGCATTTTCAAGTGATTTAAAGACATGTTTTGAGAAACAGTTTTTACATCATATTTGAGCGTTTCACGTTCTAAGACGACGATTTTGCATGTATCTTTGGAAACATATTCTACCTGTAGTTTCGATGGAACTAGGTTATTTATGCTACAATAAAACAAAATTCACTGATTTTTAGTGAATACAAGCTTTTGGAGGCACTCCGTGGTGCACTCGCCAGCGCAGCTAGAGTGCCGATTTGAACTATAGAAGTTACTGCAGAACACTTTAAAAGCACGTAATTAGCTTAGAAAACGCATTTTCAAATGACTTAAAGACATGTTTTGAGAAACAGTTTTTTCATCATATTTGAGCGTTTCACGGTCTAAAACGACGATTTTGCATGTATCTTTGGAAACATATTCTACCTGTAGTTTTGATGGAACTAGGTTATTTATTCTACAATAATACAAAATACACTGATTTTTAGTGAATACAAGATTTTGGAGACACACGGTGGTGCACTCGCCAGCGCAGCTAGAGTGCCGATTTGAACTATAGAAGTTACTGCAAAACACCTTAAAAACACGTAATTCGCTTAGAAAACGCATTTTCAAGTGATTTGGAGACATGTTTTAAAAAACAGATTTTACATCATATTTGAGCGTTTCACGGTCTGAAACGACGATTTTGCATGTATCTTTGGAAACATATTCTACCTATAGTTTCGATGGTACTAGGTTATTTATGCTACAATAAGACAAAATACACTGTTTTTTAGTGAATACAACCATTTGGAGGCACTCTGTGGTGCACTCGCCAGCGCAGCTAGAGTGCCGATTTGAACTATAGAAGTTACTGCAGAACACCTTAAAAACACGTAATTCGCTTAGAAAACGCATTTTCAAGTGATTTGGAGACATGTTTTGAGAAATAGTTTTTACATCATATTTGAGCGTTTCACGGTCTGAAACGACAATTTTGCATGTATCTTTGGAAAGATATTCTACCTGTAGTTTCGATGGAACTAGGTTATTTATGCTACAATAAGACAAAATTCACTGATTTTTAGTGAATACAAGCTTTTGGAGGCACTCCGTGCTGCACTCGCCAGCGCAGCTAGAGTGCCGATTTGAACTATAAAAGTTACTGCAAAACACTTTAAAAGCACGTAATTCGCTTAGAAAACGCATTTTCAAGTGATTTAAAGTCATGTTTTGAGAAACAGTTTTTACATCATATTTGAGCGTTTCACGGTCTAAAACGACGATTTTGCATGTATTTTTGGAAACATATTCTACCTGTAGTTTTGATGGAACTAGGTTATTTATTCTACAATAAGACAAAATACACTGATTTTTAGTGAATACAAGCTTTTGTAGGCACTCCGTGGTGCACTCGCCAGCGCAGCTAGAGTGCCGATTTGAACTATAGAAGTTACTGCAAAACACCTTAAAAACACGTAATTCGCTTAGAAAACGCATTTTCAAGTGATTTGGAGACATGTTTTGAGAAACAGTTTTTACATCATATTTGAGCGGTTCACGGTCTGAAACGACGATTTTGCATGTTTCTTTGCAAACATATTTTACCTGTAGTTTCGATGGAACTGGGTTATTTATGTTACAATAAGACAAAATACACTAATTTTTAGTGAATACAAGCTTTTGGAGGCACTCCGTGGTGCACTCGCCAGCGCAGCTAGAGTGCCGATTTGAACTGTAGAAGTTACAGCAAAACACCTTAAAAACACGTAATTCGCTTAGAAAACGCATTTTCAAGTGATTTGGTGACATGTTTTGAGAAACAGTTTTTACATCATATTTGAGCGTTTCACGGTCTGAAACGACGATTTTACATGTAACTTTGGAAACATTTTCTACCTGTAGTTTCGATGGAACTAGGTTATTTATGGTACAATAAGACAAAATACACTGATTTTTAGTGAATACAAGCTTTTGGAGGCACTTCGTGGTGCACTCGCCAGCGCAGCTAGAGTGCCGATTTGAACTATAAAAGTTACTGCAAAACACCTTAAAAACACGTAATTCGCTTAGAAAACGCATTTTCAAGAGATTTGGACACATGTTTTGAGAAACAGTTTTTACATCATATTTGAGAATTTCACGGTCTGAAACGACGGTTTTGCATGTATCTTTGGAAACATATTCTACCTGTAGTATCGATGGAACTAAGATATTTATGCTACAATAAGACAAAATACACTGATTTTTAGTGAATACAAGCTTTTGGAGGCACTCCGTAGTGCACTCGCCAGCGCAGCTAGAATGTCGATTTGAACTATAGAAGTTACTGCAAAACACCTTAAAAACACGTAATTCGCTTAGAAAACGTATTTTCATGTAATTTGGAGGCATGTTTTGAGAAACAGTTTTTACATCATATTTGAGCGTTTCACGGTCTGAAACGACGATTTTGCATGTATCTTTGCAAACATATTCTACCTGTAGTATCGATGGAACTAGGTTATTTATGCTACAATAAGACAGATTACACTGATTTTTAGTGAATAGAAGCTTTTGGAGGCACTCCGTGGTGCACTCGCCAGCGCAGCTAGAGTGCCGATTTGAACTATAGAAGTTACTGCAAAACACCTTAAAAACACGTAATTCGCTTAGCAAACGCATTTTCAAGTGATTTGGAGACATGTTTTGAGAAACAGATTTTACATCATATTTGAGCGTTTCACGGTCTGAAACGACGATTTTGCATGTATCTGTGGAAACATATTCTACCTGTATTTTCGATGGAACTAGGTAATTTATGCTACAATAAGACAAAATACACTGTTTTATAGTGAATACAACCTTTTGGAGGCACTCTGTGGTGCACTCGCCAGCGCAGCTAGAGTGCCGATTTGAACTATAGAAGTTACTGCAAAACACGTTAAAAACACGTAATTCGCTTAGAAAACGCATTTTCAAGTGATTTGGAGACATGTTTTGCTAAACAGTTTTTACATCATATTTGAGCGTTTCACGGTCTGAAACGACGATTTTGCATGTATCTTTGGAAACATATTCTACCTGTAGTTTCGATGGAACTAGTTTATTTATGCTACAATAAGACAAAATACACAGATTTTTAGTGAATACAAGCTTTTAGAGGCACTCCCTGGTGCACTCGCCAGCGCAGCTAGAGTGCCGATTTGAACTATAGAAGTTACTGCAAAACACCTTAAAAACACGTAATTCGCTCAGAAAACGCATTTTCATGTGATTTGGAGACATGTTTTGAGAAACAGTTTTTACATCATATTTGAGCATTTCACGGTCTGAAACGACGATTTTGCATGTTTCTTTGCAAACATATTTTACCTGTAGTTTCGATGGAACTAGGTTATTTATGTTACAATCAGACAAAATACACTGATTTTTAGTGAATACAAGCTTTTGGAGGCACTCCGTGGTGCACTCGCCAGCGCAGCTAGAGTGCCGATTTGAACTGTAGAAGTTACTGCAAAACACTTTAAAAACACGTAATTCGCTTAGAAAACGCATTTTCAAGTGATTTGGTGACATGTTTTGAGAAACAGTTTTTACATCATATTTGAGCGTTTCACGGTCTGAAACGACGATTTTGCATGTATCTTTGGAAACATTTTCTACCTGTAGTTTCGAGGGAACTAGGTTATTTATGCTACAATAAGACTAAATACACTGATTTTTAGTGAATACAAGCTTTTGGAGGCACTTCGTGGTGCACTCGCCAGCGCAGCTAGAGTGCCGATTTGAACTATAGAAGTTACTGCATAATACCTTAAAAACACGTAATTCGCTTAGAAAACGCATTTTCAAGTGATTTGGACACTTGTTTTGAGAAACAGTTTTTACATCATATTTGAGAATTTCACGGTCTGAAACGACGGTTTAGCATGTATCTTTGGAAACATATTCTACCTGTAGTTTCGATGGAACTAAGATATTTATGCTACAATAAGACAAAATACACTGATTTTTAGTGAATACAAGCTTTTGGAGGCACTCCGTAGTGCACTCGCCAGCGCAGCTAGAATGTCGATTTGAACTATAGAAGTTACTGCAAAACACCTTAAAAACACGTAATTCGCTTAGAAAACGCATTTTCATGTAATCTGGAGGCATGTTTTGAGAAACAGTTTTTACATCATATTTGAGCGTTTCACGGTCTGACACGACGATTTTGCATGTATCTTTGCAAACATATTCTACCTGTAGTTTCGATGGAACTAGGTTATTTATGCTACAATAAGACAGATTACACAGATTTTTAGTAAATAGAAGCTTTTGGAGGCACTCCGTGGTGCACTCGCCAGCGCAGCTAGAGTGCCGATTTGAACTATAGAAGTTACTGCAAAACACCTTAAAAACACGTAATTCGCTTAGCAAACGCATTTTCAAGTGATTTGGAGACATGTTTTGAGAAACAGTTTTTACATCATATTTGAGCGTTTCACGGTCTGAAACGACGATTTTGCATGTATCTTTGGTAACATATTCTACCTGTAGTTTCTATGGAACTAGGTTATTTATGCTACAATAAGACAAAATACACCGATTTTTAGTGAATACAAGCTTATGGAGGCACTCCGTGGTGCACTCGCCAGCGCAGCTATAGTGCCGATTTGAACTATAGAAGTTACTGCAAAACACCTTAAAAACACGTAATTCGCTTAGAAAACGCATTTTCAAGTGATTTGGAGACATGTTTTGAGAAACAGTTTTTACATCATATTTAAGCGTTTCACGGTCTGAAACGACGATTTTGCATGTATCGTAGGAAACATATTCTACCTATAGTTTCGATGGAACTAGGTAATTTATGCTACAATAAAACAAAATACACTGTTTTTTAGTGATTACAACCTTTTGAAGGCACTCAGTGGAGCACTCGCCAGCGCAGCTAGAGTGCCGATTTGAACTATAGAAGTTACTGCAAAACACCTTAAAAACACGTAATTCGCCTAGAAAACGCATTTTCAAGTGATTTGGAGACATGTTTTGAGAAACAGTTTTTACATCATATTTGAGCGTTTCACGGTCTGAAACGACAATTTTGCATGTATCTTTGGAAACATATTCTACCTGTAGTTTCTATGGAACTAGGTTATTTATGCTACAATAAGACAAAATACACTGATTTTTAGTGAATACAAGCTTATGGAGGAACTCCGTGGTGCACTCGCCAGCGCAGCTATAGTGCCGATTTGAGAAACAGTTTTACATCATATTTGAGCGTTTCACCGTCTGAAACGACGATTTTGCATGTAACTTTGGAAACATATTCTACCTATAGTTTCGATGGAACTAGGTAATTTATGCTACAATAAGACAAAATACACTGTTTTTTTAGTGAATACAACCTTTTGGAGGCACTCCGTGGTGCACTCGCCAGCGCAGCTAGAGTGCCGATTTGAACCATAAAAGTTACTGCAAAACACCTTAAAAACACGTAATTCGCTTAGAAAACGCATTTTCAAGTGATTTGGAGACATGTTTTGAGAAACAGTTTTTACATCATATTTGAGCGTTACACGGTCTGAAACGACGGTTTTGCATGTATCTTTGGAAACATATTCTACCTGTAGTTTCTATGGAACTAGGTTATTTATGCTACAATAAGACAAAATACACCGATTTTTAGTGAATACAAGCTTATGGAGGCACTCCGTGGTGCACTCGCCAGCGCAGCTATAGTGCCGATTTGAACTATAGAAGTTACTGCAAAACACCTTAAAAACACGTAATTCGCTTAGAAAACGCATTTTCAAGTGATTTGGAGACATGTTTTGAGAAACAGTTTTTACATCATATTTAAGCGTTTCACGGTCTGAAACGACGATTTTGCATGTATCGTAGGAAACATATTCTACCTATAGTTTCGATGGAACTAGGTAATTTATGCTACAATAAAACAAAATACACTGTTTTTTAGTGATTACAACCTTTTGAAGGCACTCAGTGGAGCACTCGCCAGCGCAGCTAGAGTGCCGATTTGAACTATAGAAGTTACTGCAAAACACCTTAAAACACGTAATTCGCCTAGAAAACGCATTTTCAAGTGATTTGGAGACATGTTTTGAGAAACAGTTTTTACATCATATTTGAGCGTTTCACGGTCTGAAACGACAATTTTGCATGTATCTTTGGAAACATATTCTACTGTAGTTTCTATGGAACTAGGTTATTTATGCTACAATAAGACAAAATACACTGTTTTATAGTGAATACAACCTTTTGGAGGCACTCTGTGGTGCACGCGCCAGCGCAGCTGGAGTGCCGATTTGAACTATAGAAGTTACTGCAAAACACCTTAAAAACACGTAATTCGCTTAGAAAACGCATTTTCAAGTGATTTGGAGACATGTTTTGAGAAACAGTTTTTACATCATATTTGAGCGTTACACGGTCTGAAACGACGGTTTTGCATGTATCTTTGGAAACATATTCTACCTATAGTTTCGATGGAACTAGGTTATTTATGCTACAATAAGACAAAATACACTGTTTTTTAGTGAATACAACCTTTTGGAGGCACTCTGTGGTGCACTCGCCAGCGCAGCTAGAGTGCCGATTTGAACTATAGAAGTTACTGCAGAACACCTAAAAAACACGTAATTCGCTTAGAAAACGCATTTTCAAGTAATTTGGAGACATGATTTGAGAAATAGTTTTTACATCATATTTGAGCGTTTCACGGTCTGAAACGACGATTTTGCATGTATCTTTGGAAATATATTCTACCTGTAGTTTCGATGGAACTAGGTTATTTATGCTACAATAAAACAAAATTCACTGATTTTTAGTAAATACAAGCTTTTGGAGGCACTCCGTGGTGCACTCGCCAGCGCAGCTAGAGTGCCGATTCGAACTACAGAAGTTACTGCAAAACACTTTAAAAGCACGTAATTCGCTTAGAAAACGCATTTTCAAGTGATTTAAAGACATGTTTTGAGGAACAAATTTTACATCATATTTGAGCGTTTCACGGTCTGAAACGACGATTTTGCATGTATCTTTGGAAACATATTCTACCTGTAGTTTTGATGAAACTAGGATATTTATTCTACAATAACACAAAATACACAGATTTTTAGTGAATACAAGCATTTGGAGGCACTCGGTGGTGCACTCGCCAGCGCAGCTAGAGTGCCGATTTGAACTATAGAAGTTACTGCAAAACACCTTAAAAACACGTAATTCGCTTAGAAAACACATTTTCAAGTGATTTGGAGACATGTTTGAGAAACAGATTTTACATCATATTTGAGCGTTTCACGGTCTGAAACGACGATTTTGCATGTATCTTTGGAAACATATTCTACCTGTAGTTTCGATGGAACTAGGTTATTTAGGGTACAATAAGACAAAATACACAGTTTTTTAGTGAATACAACCTTTTGGAGGCACTCCGTGGTGCACTCGCCAGCGCAGCTTGAGTGCCGATTTGAACTACAGAAGTTACTGCAAAACACCTTAAAAACACGTAATTCGCTTAGAAAACGCATTTTCAAGTGATTTGGAGACATGTTTTAAAAACAGTTTTTACATCATATTTGAGCGTTTCACGGTCTAAAACGACGTTTTTGCATGTATCTTTGGAAACATATTCTACCTGTAGTTTCGATGGAACTAGGTTATTTAGGGTACAATAAGACAAAATACACTGTTTTTTAGAGAATACAACCTTTTGGAGGCACTCCGTGTTGCACTCGCCAGCGCAGCTAGAGTGCTGATTTGAACTATAGAAGTTACTGCAAAACACCTTAAAAACACGTAATTCGCTTAGAAAACGCATTTTCAAGTGATTTGGAGACATGTTTTGAGAAACAGTTTTTACATCATATTTGAGCGTTTCACGGTCTGAAACGACGATTTTGCATGTATCTTTAGAAACATATTCTACCTGTAGTTTTGATAGAACTAGGTTATTTAGGGTACAATAAGACAAAATACACTGTTTTTTAGTGAATACAACCTATTGGAGGCACTCCGTGGTGCACTCGCCAGCGCAGCTAGAGTGCCGATTTGAACTATAGAAGTTACTGCAAAACACCTTAAAAACACGTAGATCGCTTAGAAAACGCATTTTCAAGTGATTTGGATACATGTTTTGAGAAACAGTTTTTACATCATATTTGAGCGTTTCACGGTCTGAAACGACGATTTTGCATGTATCTTTGGAAACATATTCTACCTGTTGTTTCGATGGAACTAGGTTATTTAGGGTACAATAAGACAAAATACACTGTTTTTTAGTGAATACAACCTTTTAGAGGCACTCCGTGGTGCACTCGCCAGCGCAGCTAGAGTTCCGATTTGAACTATAGAAGTTATAGAAGTCACTGCAAAACACCTTAAAACACGTAATTCGCTTAGAAAACGCATTTTCAAGTGATTTGGAGACATGTTTTGAGAAACAGTTTTTACATCATATTTGAGCGTTTCACAGTCTGAAATGACGATTTTGCATGTATCTTTGGAAACATATTCTACCTGTAGTTTCGATGGAACTAGGTTATTTAGGGTACAATAAGACAAAATACACTGTTTTCTAGTGAATACAACCTTTTGGAGGCACTCCGTGGTGCACTCGCCAGCGCAGCTAGAGTGCTGATTTGAACTATAGAAGTTACTGCAAAACACCTTAAAAACACGTAATTCGCATAGAAAACGCATTTTCACGGTCTGAAACGACGATTTTGCATGTATCTTTGGAAACATATTCTACCTGTAGTTTCGATGGAACTAGGTTATTTATGCTACAATAAGACAAAATACACTGATTTTTAGTGAATACAAGCTTTTGGAGGCACTCCGTGGTGCACTCGCCAGCGCAGCTAGAGTGCCGATTTGAACTATAGAAGTTACTGCAAAACACATTAAAACACGTAATTCGCTTAGAAAACGCATTTTCAAGTGATTTGGTGACATGATTTGAGAAACAGTTCTTACATCATATTTGAGCGTTTCACGGTCTGAAACGACGATTTTGCATGTATCTTTGGAAAAAATATCTACCTGTAGTTTTAAAATTACTAGGTTATTTATGCTACAATAAGACAAAATACACTGATTTTTTAGTGAATACAAGCTTTTGGAGGCACTTCGTGGTGCACTCGCCAGCGCAGCTAGAGTGCCGATTTGATCTATAGAAGTTACTGCATAACACCTTAAAAACACGTAATTCGCTTAGAAAACGCATTTTCAAGTGATTTGGACACTTGTTTGAGAAACAGTTTTTACATCATATTTGAGAATTTCACGGTCTGAAACGACGGTTTTGCATGTATCTTTGGAAATATATTCTACCTGTAGTTTCGATGGAACTAAGTTATTTATGCTACAATAAGACAAAATACACTGATTTTTAGTGAATACAAGCTTTGGAGGCACTCCGTAGTGCACTCGCCAGCGCAGCTAGAATGTCGATTTGAACTATAGAAGTTACTGCAAAACACCTTAAAAACACGTAATTCGCTTAGAAAACGCATTTTCATGTAATTTGGAGGCATGTTTTGAGAAACAGTTTTTACATCATATTTGAGCGTTTCACGGTCTGAAACGACGATTTTGCATGTATCTTTGCAAACATATTCTACCTGTAGTATCAATGAAACTAGGTTATTTATGCTACAATAAGACAGATTACACTGATTTTTAGTGAATAGAAGCTTTTGGAGGCACTCCGTGGTGCACTCGCCAGCGCAGCTAGAGTGCCGATTTGAACTATAGAAGTTACTGCAAAACACCTTAAAAACACGTAATTCGCTTAGCAAACGCATTTTCAAGTGATTTGGAGACATGTTTTGAGAAACAGTTTTTACATCATATTTGAGCGTTTCACGGTCTGAAACGACGATTTTGCTTATGTATCTTTGGAAACATATTCTACCTGTAGTTTCGAAGGAACTAGGATATTTATGCTACAATAAGACAAAATACACTGATTTTTAGTGAATACAAGCTTTTGGAGGCACTTCGTGGTGCACTCGCCAGCGCAGCTAGAGTGCCGATTTGAACTATAGAAGTTACTGCATAACACCTTAAAAACACGTAAATCGCTTAGAAAACGCATTTTCAAGTGATTTGGACGCTTGTTTTGAGAAACAGTTTTTACATCATATTTGAGAATTTCACGGTCTGAAACGACGGTTTTGCATGTATCTTTGGAAACATATTCTACCTGTAGTTTCGATGGAACTAGGTTATTTATGCTACAATAAGACAAAATACACTGATTTTTAGTGAATACAAGCTTTTGGAGGCACTCCGTGGTGCACTCGCCAGCGCACCTAGAGTGCCGATTTGAACTATAGAAGTTACTGCACAACACCTTAAAACATGTAATTCGCTTAGAAAACGCATTTTCTAGTGATTTGGAGACATGTTATGAGAAACAATTTTTTACATCATATTTGAGCGTTTCACGGTCTGAAACGACGATTTGCATGTATCTTTGGTAACATATTCTACCTGTAGTTTCTATGGAACTAGGTTATTTATGCTACAATAAGACAAAATACACTGATTTTTAGTGCATACAAGCTTATGGAGGCACTCCGTGGTGCACTCGCCAGCGCAGCTATAGTGCCGATTTGAACTATAGAAGTTACTGCAAAACACCTAAAACACGTAATTCGCTTAGAAAACACATTTTCAAGTGATTTGGAGACATGTTTTGAGAAACAGTTTTTACATCATATTTATGCGTTTCACGGTCTGAAACGACGATTTTGCATGTATCGTAGGAAACATATTCTACCTATAGTATCGATGGAACTAGGTAATTTATGCTACAATAAGACAAAATACACTGTTTTTTAGTGAATACAACCTTTTGAAGGCACTCAGTGGAGCACTCGCCAGCGCAGCTAGAGTGCCGATTTGAACTATAGAAGTTACTGCAAAACACCTTAAAAACACGTAATTCGCCTAGAAAACGCATTTTCAAGTGATTTGGAGACATGTTTTGAGAAACAGTTTTTACATCATATTTGAGCGTTTCACGGTCTGAAACGACAATTTTGCATGTATCTTTGGAAACATATTCTACCTGTAGTTTCTATGGAACTAGGTTATTTATGCTACAATAAGACAAAATACACTGATTTTAGTGAATACAAGCTTATGGAGGAACTCCGTGGTGCACTCGCCAGCGCAGCTATAGTGCCGATTTGAGAAACAGTTTTTACATCGTATTTGAGCGTTTCACCGTCTGAAACGACGATTTTGCATGTAACTTTGGAAACATATTCTACCTATAGTTTCGATGGAACTAGGTAATTTATGCTACAATAAGACAAAATACACTGTTTTTTTAGTGAATACAACCTTTTGGAGGCACTCGGTGGTGCACTCGCCAGCGCAGCTAGAGTGTCGATTTGAACTATAGAAGTTACTGCAAAACACCTTAAAACACGTAATTCGCTTAGAAAACGCATTTTCAAGTGATTTGGAGACATGTTTTGAGAAACAGTTTTTACATCATATTTGAGCGTTTCACGGTCTGAAACGACGATTTTGCATGTATCTTTGGAAACATATTCTACCTGTAGTTTCGATGGAACTAGGTTATTTATGCTAGAATAAGACAAATTACACTGATTTTTAGTGAATACAAGCTTATGGAGGCACTCCGTGGTGCACTCGCCAGCGCAGCTAGAGTGCTAATTTGAACTATAGAAGTTACTGCAAAACACCTTAAAAACACGTAATTCGCTTAGAACACGCATTTTTAAGTGATTTGGAGACATGTTTGAGAAACAGTTTTTACATCATATTTAAGCGTTTCACGGTCTGAAACGACGATTTTGCATGTATCTTTGAAACATATTCTACCTGTAGTTTCGATGGAACTAGGTTATTTATGCTACAATAAGACAAATTACACTGATTTTTAGTGAATACAAGCTTATGGAGGCACTCCGTGGTGCACTCGCCAGCGCAGCTATAGTGCTGATTTGAACTATAGAAGTTACTGCAAAACACCTTAAAAACACGTAATTTGCTTAGAACACGCATTTTCAAGTGATTTGGAGACATGTTTTGAGAAACAGTTTTTACATCATATTTGAGCGTTTCACGGTCTGAAACGATGATTTTGAATGTAGACTTAGGAAAATATTCTACCTGTAGTTTCGATAGCACTTGGTTATTTAGGGTACAATAAGACAAAATACACTGTTTTTTAGTCAATACAACCTTTTAGAGGCACTCCGTGGTGCACTCGCCAGCGCAGCTAGAGTGCCGATTTGAACTATAGAAGTTACTGCAAAACACCTTAAAAACACGTAATTCGCTTAGAAAACGCATTTTCAAATGATTTGGGGACATGTTTAAAAATCAGTTTTTACAACATATTTGAGCGTTTCACGGTCTAAATGACGATTTTGCATGTATCTTTGGAAACATATTCTACCTGTAGTTTCGATGGAACTAGGTTATTTATGCTACAATAAGACAAAATAGACTGATTTTTAGTGAATACAAGCTTTTGGAGGCACTCCGTGGTGCACTCGCCAGCGCAGCTAGAGTGCCGATTTGAACTATAGATGTTACTGCAAAATACCTTAAAAACACGTAATTCGATTAGAAATCACATTTTCAAGTGATTTGGTGACATGTTTTGAGAGACAGTTTTTACATCATATTTGAGCGTTTCACGGTCTGAAACGACGATTTTGCATGTATCTTTGGAAACATATTCTACTGTAGTTTCGATGGAACTAGGTTATTTATGCTACAATAAGACAAAATAGACTGATTTTTAGTGAATACAAGCTTTTGGAGGCACTCCGTGGTGCACTCGCCAGCGCAGCTAGAGTGCCGATTTGAACTATAGAAGTTACTGCAAAACACCTTAAAACACGTAATTCGCTTAGAAAACGCACTTTCCAGTGATTTGGAGACATGTTTTGAGAAACTGTTTTTACATCATATTTGAGCGTTTCAAGGTCTGAAACGACGATTTTGCATGAATCTTTGCAAACATATTCAACCTGTAGTTTGGATGAAACTAGGTTATTTATGTTACAATAAAACAAAATACACTGATTTTTAGTGAATACAAGCTTTTGGAGGCACTCCGTGGTCCACTCGCCAGCGCGGCTAGAGTGCCGATTTGAACTATAGAAGCTACTGCAAAATACCTTAAAAAGACGCAATTCGCTTAGAAAACGCATTTTCAAGTGATTTGGTGACATGTTTTGAGAAACAGTTTTTACATCATATTTGAGCGTTTCACGGTCTGAAACGACGATTTTGCATATATCTTTGGAAACATATT